>CM025627.2:9494171-9518221 GCA_014621495.2 Entosphenus tridentatus
TTATGTTTTATTTTTATTATTTTATTACTTCCCTTCTACGTGACTTTACCGAAAGAACCAAGAAGATGAATCCCTGCAGTCACGAAAGCTTTAAATCGAAAAACTACCCATGTCTGAATTAGTGCATTCAAATTGTGTGTGGGTGCCTCTTGGCGACATTCAACAATGTCGAGGTTTTTTTTTCTTTCGGGCCGTGCCACACATTGGCTGCTTCCAATGCCCTCCTCTTTCCGCCACGCTGCCAAACGCTCGGCAAACAACGACGGCGGTTTTAAAATAAAAAAAATAAAAACAAATGGCTCGCGTAAACAACGCACGGATAAATGGCTTTCGCTGCAAAAAATTAAATATTAAAATTATAATTTGCGCTCGTGTGTACAGACACGTGTACGCACGTACGTCTCATCGGCAAAGCGAGGAGAGCCCCAAAAAAAACTCTTCAAAAAAAAATTGAAGGGAGAAAGAAAGTCTCATAAAAATGGAAATTGGAAAAGTTTCGCTCATCCGTGCAAGTGAGAAGTCAACCACACTTTTGGCTGTGGCCTCTCAAAGAGGATTAACGCCTTCCAGGGTTTACGTCTGGTTGTTTTTTTTAATTTGTACGTGAGCTCCTGTGACAGATGGGAGCCACGGACGTGTGAAATGTTGCAGCGGTGTCCATGATCGAGTGCCTGAATGTCGTGCTGGGGAAAAAAAGACCAATCTTTTCTTTCAGCCAATTTTACTTTTGACCCAAAAATACCCCCCAAAAAAACCCGGTACCGATGCCTCCATCGCCAGCAGTGCGGTACAATTCTACGAGGCGATGGACCCAAATTGCGGGCGTGCTCGCGTTTTTTTAAATAAATGAACTTTTTTCGCACCGGTACGTAGCCAACCGTGCTAATCGGAGGTGCTGAAAGGTTTAAACATGGGCAGGAAGCCGAGCCCCAGATTCGAACCCAGATGCTTATGATGGGAAGTAACATACAGACGCGCAGCAGCGATGCACACGAGTCTCTGTGCGTGTTGGATAACGAGTTGGCTGTTGGAGGCAGTTCAAAAAGCAGGTTTACAACAAAAAACATTGCATATCAAAACTGCCGGGGTTAAATAAAAACAAAGCCTTAAGAGACTGTCAGGCTTTCCTTTGTTGGGTCTGTTGTAATACAATTAATTCGAAAACGTGTCGTGCTATTGCGGTATATGCCACCGTTATGTGTACAGCGTGGTCCATATGTCTTGTGAACTCCCCCCCCCCCCGTTTTTATCTCTAAAACGTAATAATTTCCGTTAAATTTTGATTTAAAGCTTTCGTGACTGCAGGGATTCATATCATTGGTTCTTTCGGTAAAGTCACGTAGAAGGGAAACAATAAAATTATTGCTGTGGATTTCACACCTGATGATTGCTTGTGTTGTAGTCGAAACGTCGTGAGAATTTTATTGTTTTATATTTTTATTATTTTATTGTTTCCCTTCTACGTGATTTTACTGAAAGAACCAATAACACTGGTCAACACACTTTTTCTGGCAGGTATTCCAAGGGTTTTAAGGTAATATTGAGGTGCTGATTCCAAATCTGTCATCAGTTTTTGTCTATCACATCAGGTTTTTGAGATATCAAATATTGCATTTTTAATAAAAACTGCAGAAGAAAAATATTAAATATATGTGATATCACATAAAATGATATTATAAACACACTATCCTAAAAATACAGCACCATATTTTAACACTAAAGCAGTCACTGACTCGCAACAACTTGCAATCATAAGTGACAGAGTTAATTTCGTGTAAAATCAATGAAAATGGGGTATGCCGATAGCATAAAAATGAGATGTGATAGAGCAAATCTGAGATCAGATTTGGAATCAGCACCCTGAAATTAGTCTAACACAGCTGCAAAAGTCCAGGCCAGAATTTTTTTTTTGTTGACCAGTGTAATATAATTTCCGTTATATTAGGAGTCAATTAAATTAGGGTCACAAGACATCTGGGACCAACGACATTGTATGTCAATTCGAGCTGGATTCTCCACCACGGTTAACATCAACGCTGAGTGGCATCTTAAGCTGTCCTCTACCTCCCTGTCCCTTCCTTATTTAACAACCGGCGCTCGCCGATCGGTGAAGTATGGTCGAACAGCCCCCGTGAAGAACCTGGCCGGTGGGGGAGCTTCATGCAGCAGTGGATAGACCATGTCTGATGATGCTGGCGACGTTTGCTCTTCGCACGTCTGTGTGGCGCTTTCTTTACGCGTGATCGTAGCTGTGTGACTGTGTTGTTATTCTTTTTCCTCGCCTTCTAGCCCGTCCAAGGACGGGTGTATTACAGTAAATCTGAAATATTCAATCGAACTTAATGCTCCGCTCGCGATTATTAATGGCAGCGTTACGGGGGTAGGGTCACATCAGGGTTCTCGCTCGTTATATGTTAAGAATATTACGCGTAGCCAGGAAAGCCTCACTCAGTGTCTCGACTTCATTATCATGAGGGTCCTGCCAAGTTTGTTTTCCCAGTAGGGGGCGATTATTGCTCTTGGTACGTGTATGTTCCAAAAGAGAAAACTGTACGCATGTTTCATGTCCGTAAATTATATGTACGTCTCATGTCTGCATGCACTTGTATATCTGCATGTACCGTGTCTGCATGTGCAATACACGTGTGTATACTGTCTGTGTGCATCGTGTGTGTGGCTGGCTAACAGCACTTGCTCTGGCAGTCTATTCAAGGCTATCCGGGGGATCTTTGCATTGGCAATTGCTCACGTCCGCATGGCTCTTCTGCATGTGCAGCAGCTGCTCCTCCAGCAGCTCCACCTGCCCCTCCAGGCTCATGCGCGTCACGTTGATCTCGTCGATGGCGCGTCGCAGGTTCGTGATGTCCGACTCAACCGAGGTGTGGATGCAAACCTCCGACTCCAACCTGTGAAGGACGGGCGACAGCACCTCCACTCACCGCCAGTGACACTCGAAGTAACCAACCGCCTCCAGCAGCGGCACCACCACCACTATCAGCGCCATCACGAACTAATAGCAAAGACCAAGATCGCCTGTATAGCCTGAACAAACTTTTGGGGAAAGTGCTGTTAGCGAGCACCTATGAAGCACGGTACGGTAGACGAGGGGGTGGCTGGCCAACACCACGGCCGACCACCTTTGTCTCCCCAGTGGCGATGTTTACACACTGCAGTAGGTACTTATTTGAGACTGAGTCGACCTCGGGGAGGCCTGGGTTCGTAGGGCAGCGCGCTAACCACTGCGCCACCGCTCCCCATTACAAAGACCATCACTATCACCAGCACAATCGCCACTCAACTTATCTCGACTACCAACACCGCGCTCACTCGCTATCTCAGTCACCACCTCTAAACTGTCAATCATCACCACTTCACACGCCAACTCCAGATGGGTCTGGATGTGAAACGTTGAAGCCACTGACACCGCTCTGCGGTACTGTTACACGTGGGGGTTATAGCCAGCAGAGGGCGCTCTCTTATCAGCTATCAGAAATAGCCGCTCCCTACCAGAGTAGAACAACGTTCTGGATCTTTCTTGGCAAGCGGTGGGCAATAAATAACTACAGGATATGAGGTTATAATTAAATTTAGACCCAGTGATTAAAGGTTTGCTGCTGCAAATAAAGATTTGCCCGGTTAACTTTCACAGACTCGGCGCGGTTGGGACGCAAGGGAGAATCGCATGGCGGTGAATTTTGCGCCTACGTGAAATACATCTCGACATGAAACCTCAAGACACGGAGAAAGCCATTGCGATAAACGTCTCTGTTGTCAAGGAGACCCGCGCAGAAGGCAAAAACAAAGCGCCTCAAGACTTTGGAGAGATAAAACTCTTGTACGCACAGAAGAACATAAGTTCCAAAATTAGAGAAACGTTCACAGAACGTATTGTGCTTGTTTTCTCGACAATGTTTGACAACACGCGGGAGCCTGTTGTTGAACACGTGGAGGTGTTCTAACGACAGCGAGGAGGTTTCGAGTCATCATCCGTCTCCCTCACCTGCCACAGCAAGAGACCCAGTAGGTAATGCCTACCTGGGTAAACTCGCGTGATATTAAGAATAATGTATGTGTGTATGTATGTTGAACTTCATTTGCACTGTGCATAGACAACCATGCTCAACCAGAGGTGCGGGGGAAGGACAACAAACTAAACACAAAATGCAGTTCTCAAGAAATTAGTTTTCAATCTAGATGATGATCTAAAAGTGCGTAGTTCCAGTGGCTTCGATGGTTAGTCAAAAGTCACTGCGAGGATGACTGGAGTTTGCGTGATGATTCATGCTCCTTGAGATCAGAAATGGTATTGTGGTTCATTTACGGCAAGCACTTTGTGTGTTGTAATGAGTGCCTATTACACATTGCATAATGCAATGATGCAATGTGCCCTCCATAAAATGCCTAGCGACTGCCCCACCATTCATCTGCTCGCTGCGCCATGGAGAGGGGAAAGCGGTGTTTTACTGACTTCGCTCGGAAATCCTCGGCAGCCAGGCGCCCGTTGTCCAGCTCCACGTGCAGACGTGCGTTGCTCATCGTGGCTTTCAAAATCTGCGGCGACACGAGGGCAGAAGTTGGCCCTGAATGTAACCCGTGCCTGGTAGGTGGAAATGTGCCCCGGAGACTTATACGCCGGCCGTGGAGATGGAGCGTTGGAATCGGCTCGCATTGCAGGAGATAGGTAATAATTTTCTATAGCGTCATTCATGCAATTGTATCCCACAACACTGCACATCAATAAGCCAGTCCCTTACACAGATGATGCAAAAACAACAGTTGGCTTGGAGAGGGCTTCATAAAGCAGTGGATAACTCATGGCTGGTGATTATGATGGTAGCGGCCATTTATCAACATCAGGGATGCAATAGGGGTATCGCTAAACTGCGTTGGTGGTCGGGAGCCAATTGTGGAATTTTCACATTCCCAAGGTGGATGGTGGGCCGATATTGGCACACGACAAATTTGGTGGCATTGTGTTAACGTGGTACTCATTTAATCGACCCCCTTGGGAGAGATGATAAGCCGAGCCAACCAACCGACAGCAGCATTTGAGTTCACAGTCCCTCCCATTGTGAGTTGAGCTCTCAGGAGACAACCCCGGTATAATGGCAAGAAGCGTCATTATGCAATGTGTATGAGCTTCAAGTCAGAAACACAATTTGGAAGAAAAAAAACAATGGCTGGCAAGGGAAAACATACAATTTCGGGAAAAAGCCCTTCTTCGTGGCAGAGAGATGGCACGATGAAGTGCCATTTCGCTAAATGTCACCTGTTGTCTCTATTGTATATACATAATTCCCTTTCAGAGCAGTGCTATTGACACGTGTGACGAGTTATTTGTGCTCGTGCACCACCGCCAATGCAGCATCGCAAACAAACGATTGTCGCACTCCCGGCCAAAAGGCGCCCCAATCTTCATTCAAGGGAGGACGTTCGCGTGGCCGATGCCCCCACAACTGCGGCTCGGCGACAACGCCACGCAAGAGCCCGGCCATCACGAGACAACGAGACGGTCGAATAACCTACCACGAGCAGCCAGCGAGGCAGCGTCAGATTACAGCGCACACACACACGCGCGCGCGCGTGCACACGTGTCTTAGTCTAATGCATGCAAATAGAGGCTTACCGGCTACTGCAATATTCAAAGGCTGCCAGTTATAATGGTACCTTGTGAAAATTAGATATTGCCGAAAGAGTCACGTTACAAAAGCTGCCCGGATCTTGGCCCACGGTGAATTTGCACAACATTTAATTAGCATGTGTGTGATGGCTTTGTGCTTAAGGTGATTTTACCAGAACGTGGCTCTTGCGTTTAGGCTGTGGTGGCATCAGCTGATTATATTTTTCATATTTGGAAATTATGTTGGGCTTGTCTTTGCCCTCTTACGTAAGGGAATGAGACTCCCAAAACACCGTAGATAATCCGTGAAAATTAATAATGCAAATGTTCAAGAATCGAAAACAAAGCAGGCACACATTTCCTCCTCCCCACCGCACCCCAATTGTACATTATATTCATCAATTTTTAATATTTCATCGTTTTTTTAATGCATTATTTAATATTTATGTTTAATTACAGCCGTGTTTAGTTGATTTTTTTTCAGTGCGGCATTGTTTTTGTTTGCATTTCAGAATTTGCTGTTTTGTTGAAGTTGTGCTTAAAATCTAAAATCAGGTATCTAAAAAAAAACACATACTTTCTATCACAACGGGGCCTTGCCTGGTTACAAGTGAAGACTATCAACCAAATGTTTAACAATCTTACAGCCCTTTGTCCATCCACTGCTGGATGAAAGCCCGTCTCCCAGCATGTGGGGGAGTGGGGGGGTGGTATGCTGTCCTAGTCACGGAGCTTGCTTGACCATACCTCTCTGTACCGGTCAGTACTTGTTGGTGAAGGAGGTGGCCAGTATCACACGCCACTGACGACATGTAAATACATATTGTTTTATTTTTAAGAAAACAGCACTCTGGAAGTTGTGGTAAATAAGAGTGTGCAACACGGTTCTTATTTTATTATGTGAATTTTTATTATTATTTTATTATTTCCCTTCTACGTGACTTTACCGAAAGAACCAAGAATATGAATCCCTGCAGTCACGAAAGCTTTAAACACGGTTCTTGAATTTAGCAAGGCCGATCGGTACGAGGGGAATGTTCGCCAGGTAATATCAGCCGTGGAATTGAGCTCAGGTAGCCAGGACCGGCACGAGATTTTTGTTGTTGTTGCAATGTGTTTATCCTTCACGTTTGTTTAATTTCCACCAAATACTTTACATAGCCGCTCAACATGTATGTTAAATGGGGCACGATATTTGTTTGCTCTGTTAAGCGCGGCAGCGAATGTCATGCGATAGCCGGGCTCACAAAACAATCTGCAAGTCACTGTGCCCACCGTTCCGCCAATCGTTTTGCCTCTCAGCTGGCAATGAGGTTCACATATCGTCTGCCCGTTGTAAATATAAATAATGAAAATATTCATTTGCATTGGGAATTTCTGCGCGAAACCCGAGCGAGTAATATTAATAGCGGGTTGGGGGTGTCACCCTCCTTTACCACTCGCCTCCCCGCGAACGCTGAAAACCCCTCCACACTTCTGCCATGAATGTCGACGGCCAATTGTGCTCGCTTGAGACTCAATCGTACGGGTCCTTACAATTGTATTCTAACATTGCGATCAACTTGTGCGCCGTATCCAGATCGCACGCGCCGGCTCCACTCGCGTGCAGAGAGCAAGCAAAAGCGCAGCGCCACAAGTAGCTCAAGGGGCAATGATGAGTTCACTAAAATGTCACGCTCGCAACTCAGATCATTGTTATGCATGTGTACCTAAAACAGAAGGCTGGTTCTAATATCACAACTAGACATTAATTTGGGCTTGTAACGAGTCTATTGCAGTTGTTGTTTCGCGCCCCATGAGATACAATGAAGCCGTGGAGCTCGTCGCATGGAAGTTGTCCGACTCGCCCAGAATACGAATCCTGTTTCAGGCCCTCAATGAACGGGCTGACACCACCACCACTGCTACCCACTGGACAACCGAAACCCGCGGCAAGACATCCCCCAAAACCAATACGCCACGCCGTCATACCGCACCATCATACCGCACCACTACACCGTCACGCCACATCATCACAACGCACGTTCACATCACCCCGTCCCCACCTGCTCCCGCAACTCGCGCGCGGCCTCGTGGTACTGCCGCAGCTCCACGGCGCCCGAGGGTCGCTTCTCCACTAACTCCTTGATCTGCAGCTCCGTCCTGCGGTTCGCCTCGTCCAGGGATCGAACGCGCTCGATGTAGGTGGCGAGCCGCCCGTTGAGGCCCTGCATCTCCGCCTTCTCGTCCCCGTGGAGCCCCTTGAGGGTGGACAGGGAGGACATGGAGGACGCGGAGCCGATGGTAGCCATCCTCCTGCCGGAGACCATCCTGCTGGAGGAGGAGAAGGAGCGAGTGGTGGCCGTGCGTGGCGAGGAGGTGCCACTCGCGCTGTGAGAGGAGAACGACATTGGTGCCCGGCGAGATGCTGCTGTTGCTACTGAGCACAGGTGTGACGATGCTGCTGCTGCTACAGGTGTGATGCTGCGGCCGCTGAAGCACAGGTGTGGTGACGGCGCGAATGTTGTACAGGTGTGTACAGGTGTGATGATGCGATACAGATGTGATGCTGCTGTTGTACAGGTGCTCTTGCTGCCGTTCTAGAGGTGTTTGTGTGCGTGTGCAGGTGTGATGATGATGATGCTGCTGCTACACAGATGTGATCTTGTTCCTTCTGCCCCAGTTGTGTGCCGATGGACTGAGGAACAAGTCTCGGCTTGTTTGACCCGTGCGAGGGGGTGGACTTCCAAACGGTGACGAGCGCAGAGGTCCGACCGTAAAGATGATGATACAAGTCCACTATACAAGTGTCTTTATATGCGAGCGTGTGTGTGCGAAGTGTGTTTGTACAGCCAGAGTGTTCAGAGTAGGTGCTGATTGGTCAAAGCTCACAATTGGCAGGCGTGGATTGGGCAAAGTCAAATGAATGCACAGAACTCAACGGGTTAAACTCCACCGTGAACCCGCACACACACACACACACGGGCATACACACCTGCCGATCCTGATAGGTAAAATATTAACGTGTGTAAACAAACTGGGGAATTGCCTTTTGCTAATGTCAACCCTGGACGTGGCTAACAACGTTTACAAGGAGAAACAGGCAGTTGACACTGAATATACCCACACACAAAACAAATATCCAAAGTATAGCCTTCACAGACTTTTGGGGAACGTGCTGTTAGCCAGTAGCACCTATGATGAAGGCCGACACGACACACAAGGGGGTGGGTGGCCAGCACCACGCCCGGCCGCATTAGTTTCCATAGTAGCGATGCTTACACACCGCACCAGGTACTAATTTATGGCTGAGTCGACCTAGGGGGGCCCAGGACCGGTTCAGATAATCGTCACTGGTGTGGGTGGCCGTGAGCGAGAATCGAACTCGGGTCGCTGGGTTCGTAGCGCAGCGCGCTAACCACTATGCCACCGCTCCCCATATACTGTACACGTAGACATCACATACACATAGCCATAACATACGCATAGACACATATACACAGATGCACGAACGTTTATTTGGTTATACACTTGTAATTAGAGGTTGGTGAACAATCAGTGCTGTCAAGAATTAAAAATGGGTGAACTCCCTCGACTCTGGTCAGGCCAAGCAGGCAAAGGCCAGTTAGCTCCATCGCCTTCGGGCGGGTATCATAAAACACATGTTGTGTTTAGTGAAGTTGTCCTCCCCCCACACCCTCCGATTAGCGTGGTGGGCTACGTGCGGTGCGAAAGAAGTTCAACATACGTACACACATACAAATGGGCAACGCGTGGTCATCACTGAGGTTGATGACTCGCCTTAACGCATGGATTCGCTACATTCTACGTTTCATTTTATTTGAAAAAAATAAACCCACATTATGGTCACGTACACACTTCACGTGGCGACAGTAGCAGTGGTTTCGTTCATTTCATTCTGAAACCGGCGAACTGAGTTATATTTTCCAGCCACGGCTAACATCAGTGGCCATGCAACAACTCAATCCACTGTCATCTGCGCTCCTTCAACGGAGGAGGATTCGCAGAACTTCACGAACTCTGTCTTGAAGCCCTCTCGTGACAAGCAGATCTCGAGATATTAATAATTCGACTTTAAGCACGCACATTATTCACTCACTGGCATTTATCTCCTGAGCCCATTGTCATATGCAACAATAGAATAGTGGCGAGTTATATCTTTAACTGGTTTTGGATGCCCCCCCCCCGTACTGACCAGCGTGACGAGATATGATACAACAGCACCCATGACTGTCACGGTGTGTGGGTGGCATTCATCATCAACCGTCATTTGACAAAGGGCTTTAAATTACGATTATTGTTGTTATTTGCACTTTGAAATACCGTGCCTGCCCCGGCTTTCAATCTGATAATATGTGCGGCATTTAGTCTATTTACTGTGTGGGCGGCTGGGTCTTATGGGGCCAGCGGGTGTGTCACTGAGTCATTTATTTGCGGTTCGATTCCCAGTCTAAGCCACATCCCCCCCAACCCAATTCCGCATCGTTCCCCGGGGGAAACCAAAAACGCCGCGAAACTCCGTCGCCTGCTGTGGCGACTCCATGCACGTCAGTCTGCAGCTGACACTGCTGTGCCTCGACACCAGACGTGCGGCGAAATGTTAACTCCCTCGCCTGGTATGCAGGAGGTCGTGGGTTCGATCCCGACCCTGACGCCTGCTGCTGTGTATTTTGAGTTTGCGTGTCTCTAATCATCATCATCACGGTGGATAGGAGATGTTAACTCCCTCGCCTGGTATGCAGGAGGTCGTGGGTTTGATCCAAACCCTGACGCCTGCTGCTGTGTATTTTGAGTTTGCGTGTCTCTCATCATCATCATCACGGTGGCTAGGAGATGTTAACCACCTCGCCTGGTATGCAGGAGGTCGTGGGATCGATCCCGATCCAGACCCTGACGCCTGCTGCTGTGTATTTTGAGTTTGCGTGTCTCTCTCTCCCCGTGGTCGCGTGGATTTTTCTGCGGGTCCTGTGGCGTTTCCCCTCCACATTTAGAAACACGCGTTTAAAGTATTTGGCTGCTTTACATTTCCACGTGATAAGCCACTTAATTGAGCTATCATTTGTGGCCAGGTTGCTTCTGAAAAGAGCTACATATCTCCGTAGGCTTCACCTGGTGAAATAAAAATAGTTTATAGTTGTTTTATAGTTTTTATTTAATAGTTTAAACCGGGAGGCCTTCTTGCAGTGACAGAAGTGACGATTGCGTGTGTGTTCATCATATGGGGCCCGCCAACAGTTTTTCCCCCCAACATTTCCGCGATTGACACAGTGCGGTGAAGCCTGCATCCAGGAGTGTATTCACAAAGGTTCTGTAAATTGATTATTATTGTTGTCATGTATGTTGAACTTCTTTATCACCGTACACAGCCAAGCGTGCTCATCGGAGGTAAAGTCCACAATTGAACGGTTTCGTATTTGCATAACTATGAGCACTTTACACTGCCCTTGTTAAAAAAGAATAATTCACAAATGCAATTTGCAACGGATTGTACCATTCACAAATAGTTTAAATGTTTTACTTCTCATGTACTATAGTCGCAAACAAGGTGTTCCAGATTTTTGTCCCTGTCGTGCCTCTTGGCAAGAGGAACGTGCGAAATACTTTGGATTAATGATTGCCTAATGCCATGACGACCTCACTCCCTTCACTGTGGAATGATACTGACGGTGACAGCGCTCTACTGCAGCCTGTGACTGCACGGCTGGATGAATGCCTCCCCCACGCCATGCCGGTCGTGGGGGCCGTTTGACCATACTTCACCGCGACTCTCAGAGTGGGCTTAAGTAGAGGCCGCCAAGACATATCACTAAGGACTCGAACTCAGGAGGGCTGGGTTCATAGCGAAGTGTGCTAACCAATGCGCCACCGCTCCTCCGATAAGTTTATTACCTTAGTGCTTACGTTACAAAATGGGAGTAAAGTTTACAAAAAATGCCCTGTAAGCTTTGTGTCGGCGTAACTATATTAGAATGCAACATTGCAATCATAAAATTGGCGCTGGCGTTTTATCTTGAGAACGTAATACATTTGCACAGGGAGTGTCCCAATTTGAGTCAGCACGGCAAGGAGGTTTATTACATCCTAAATATGTGGAGTGTGAGTGTTGTCATCTCCCCGTGTGTGTGTGTGTGTTCTCCGGCAGGCAAGGCTGCGTTGGCTGGGCCATGTAGCCCGCATGCCCAGCCACCGCATGCCTAAACAGCTTTTGTTCAGCCGGATCGATGGGGCTAAACGGGCGCGGCACGGGCTAGAGAAGAGATGGAGTGATGTGGTACAGGAGGACGTGGAGCTGAGTGGTGTCAATATCGGCCTCAGTGGAGGAGGCTCGTGAAGGACGCTATTAGGCAGTTGGAGGCAGTCGCCCTCCAACAACAACGGAGGGCGGAGGAGCGACGCTCACAACAACGAGCTTAGCGCCGGGTAGCTAAAGCACAGCAAGTTCGCACAGTAGGGGGCACAGGTGGTGCATCAGCCAGTCCTCTCAGTCAGTCGACCCGTGGCACCTGGGTCTGTCCCGTGACCTCCTGCCAGCGGGCTTTCGACACTTCACGTGGCATCAAGGTGCACATAGCCTGGCACAAGCGTCGTGGTGACGTCACCGCTACTTAGTGGCGAATTGCAGTTGTTGTTGTTCTCCAGGCACTCCGATTGCCTCTCCGTCTCACCAGGAAGCCACAAATGCGCGCACACGACGCTTCCCAGAAGCAGGAATCTCTTGAAATTGAGTCACGTGACTGGGTGACATTTCCCTGGGGTCAGCAGCAGCTGTCCCGCACATTTACAAAGGCAAATAAATCGCCCGTTTAGCCACATAGGCTGCAGCAAACCAGGGATACAAATCACGATCATAAATTAGTAGATTTTGTATTCGTGCCATTATTACACGAAGCCGCTATGGTTCCGACATAGTCTGCCGTAGGTTCACGGTACGGATGCAACGTTGCAGTGTACGGTCCCACACACAATGGCCTCCTCATTTAGAACGACGTCGCGGGGTCTTTAACGTCCACGATTAGCAACGTTTGGCCTACGTACGGCGCGGGAGAAGTTCGGCGCGTATACGCACGTACATTTTCAGGTTGCTACACGCGGCGGTATTTACCGGGGCAGCCTGCGGTTTCGAACCGCCAACCTCTGTCGCAAGCGGCGAAGGCGCTACCGCTGGGCCACGCCACCGCCCCCGCCAGCGTTTGTGAGCATTGATGAAGGTAATCCCCTGGTTTTGTCAAGACCGCACCCAGTCACCTTTGTCTCCCCAGTGCTAACATGTACACACCACAGCAGGTACTCAAATATGTAACGCCTTGTAAACCTAGGCCAGGGTGTCGGGCAACCAAAATAACAAGAAAAGCACATTTTTGTTCGAATTTTTGTTCGAATTTTTGTAACGAAAAAAAACTCTCAACATTTCCAAGAGCCGCAATGCACCGTGGTGAATGCGAGACGGTGGGTCCCTTGATAAACATCGGCACGGATCAGTCCTTGAAAGAGCCGCCGCATGCGGCTCCTGATTAGCGGGATGTCGACCCCCTGAGTCCTCGGCCGAGGACCTGGAAATGTTCACACGACACTTGCAACAGGTGCCACCTCCGCCTCGGAATCTAACTCACATCCACCCACCCACTCACTCACCCATGCACCACCACCCCCACACCCACACACAGTCGATTGGAATGCGATGAAGGGGAGGCACGGGGAGGAAGGAAAAACACAGGAGGCCTTTGTGGATGGAAGTAGTTTGGGTTTGATGAGTGGTTTGTGTAAGTTTAAGGGTGGGGGAACGTCTGACCACCATCAGTCACCACCTCCATCTCACAGCCACCCGCTTCCTGCCCTGATTCTTATCTGAGGGTCACGATCACGCTGCATTGTGCCAGGCAGACACTCACAACTGTAGCTCTTAAAACTGCCTGAGCAAGTTTTCGCTGCTGAGCTGTCGAGTTCTCTGAAAATAATCATTAGAGCCATCGTGCATCGAGCCCTGCGATCGGCAGAGCCGACACCACACACCATCGGCAGGCCGGCAACGTCGCACAGTCGAGGTGGAATGTGAGCTGTTCCAGTTTCTGATGAAGCGGAACGTCGGACATCATGCCGAACGACACGCGGTACAACCAGAATGACGCGTCAGAGAGACGCGTAGCTTCTTCAGCAACGCCTGTACGTTCGCCTTGGGGTTGGTGAGTGAGCAGTGGCGTAACGAGCGTGGGGAGAGGGCAGATGTCGCAACCAGGTACCCGATACCCGTACCCTACCCGATACCCGGCTACCCGTACCCGGCCGGGTACGGGTACCCGTTTGCGACCCTGGTGCGGCCGGGTACGAGTAGACCGTGAGTCACTGGTGAGTCAACGTTTGTCACTCATTTCGGGTAGGGTACGGGTACGGGTAGGGAACGTTTGCGACCCTAGTGCGGCCGGGTACGGATACGGGTAAGGAGTCAAAACACGTTTGCGACCTCTGGGAGAGGGGTGCCTGCCCACCCCCCCGGCCCCCCACTGGTGGCCAAAGCTACGAGTTGAGGCCCCCTTGACAAACCACCATGCTACGGAGCTGTCGTGGCTGCATTTTGGCGAAGACACGGCGCTCCTCCAGCGTTAAATGTTCGTGACCTTTGAGTGTAACGACGATGTGATTAGGGGCCGTCTATAAATGACGTCACGCACCTACCGACGGGGGCCGACGCCGCGGGCGCGTTGAGAAATGTGACGTCACATCAAAATGCGCAACTTTAAACAAATTTAGACGACACGTTCTACTTAATTAAATAGACTTTTTAATAAATGTTTTCTCCTACAACATCAGAGTGCAGCGCCACATTAAATACGCACTGCAATGACAATAGTTTAAAGCGATTTGAAGCATGTTTAATATTTTTTTGGGTGGGGGCAGAGCTTTGTGACGTCATATTTGAGGGGGGGGTGGTCTAACTTTTGTGACGCCATGTGACGAAGCGGGAGGTTAAAAAAATCGTCCAAAATCGCGTGACGTCATTTATGGACGGCCCCTTTAGGCTAAAGAAGCCGCGATGTATCATAGCCTCCAGGTGCGACCGTGCGAGACGAATACAAAATTCTGGCCCTACCTGACCGATTGGCGCAGCCCCCCCTAGTTGATGAATGCATTCTAGATTTGAAGCTTTCGTGACTGCAACGTAGACGTACACCTCGTGCTGTCTTTTAGCCCCCCCCCTTCCAATACGTTATTATGTGCACCAACAGGGGCTTGCACACAAACACGTCCACGTACACATCGTGCTCTCTTTTAGCCCCGCCCCCCCTCCCAATACGTTCCATTCATTGGCTACCACATTCTGATAAGCTCCTCCCCCCTCCTCCCCCTTAACTTGTATTTAAGAACTTGCATCTTGGAATCCCTGCCTCACTTGATACAGCAAAATCTGGCTGTGACGGTCCCACCTCATGACGGAGACTTGTGTTGCCTCCGAAACGTCGTGATTTTTATTATTTTATTTTTTATTAATTTTAATTTAATTTTGTACCTTGATGAATGTCGCCACCACGCCATTGTGAGTGTGCCAGTGGATGTTCTGCATGAGTAGCCTGATGGTTATCTCGGCAGGAATCAGAGGTCGCAAACGGGTTTTGATTTCTTACCCGTACCCGTACCCGGCCGCACCAGGGTCGCAAATGGGTACCCGTACCCGGCCGGGTACGGGGACCCGTTCCCTACCCGTACCCTACCCGAAATGAGTGACAAACGGTGACTCACCAGTGACTCACGGCCTACCCGTACCCGACCGCACCAGGGTCGCAAACGGCTACCCGTATCGGGTAGGGTACGGGTATCGAGTACCCGGTTGCGACCTCTGGCAGGAATGCAACAGGACTTATACCCAGGGGTTTCAGTGGCGATCCTGTTGCTTACCCTGCCTCGAACCCGAGACTCTGGTTGTAACGTCGGCAGATGCAGTAGCAGTAATGATAATGAGCCCACGTATTTGTCCAGCGCCACATTTCAGGGAGAGCGTGACGAGGTCGAAGGCCGTGGAGCTGCTTTGAGTGGAGAGGCGCCGGTCACAGAGGCTGCGACGAAACGATGTTTTATAATCCTCTTGGTTCTTTCGGTAAAGTCATGAGAATTATTTTATTGTTTTATTTATATTATTTTATTATTTCCCTTCTACGTGACTTTACCGAAAGAACCAAGAAGATGAATCCCTGCAGTCACGAAAGCTTTAAATCGAGATGTTTAATAATGTTTTTTTTTATATGTATAACGTTACATATTCTTGGGTCTTTCGGTAAAGTCAGAAAATAACAAAAAATAAAAAAGACTATTTTCTTTGAACCTATCTACGTAACTTTACCGAAAGAGCCAAGAATATGAATTCCTGCAGTCACGAAAGCTTTAAGTCAAGATTGATAACATTCCACTTGTTCTGTTCTTTGTTACTCTACAGGGTAGATCAATAATGTAGAGTAACAGCTGGAATCTGGAATATTTTCCCTGTTTTTTGCTCGTTTTGGCTCTCTGTCAATGCCTCCCCCACGCGGTGCCGATCATGGGTGTTGATCTTACTTTAGCGACCAATATCTGAACCGGTCCTGGGTCTCCCTTAGGTCAACTCAGCCTCACACGAGTACCTGGAGCGGTGTGTAAAACACCACCACTCGGGAGACAAAGGCGGCTGGGCATGGTGCTGGCCACCCATACCCTCGTGTGCCGTGCTGAGCTTCGCATGTGCTACTCGTAAACAGCATTTGCCCCAACAGTCTGTTAAAAACTTAAATTGAAGCTTTCGTGACTGCCGGAATTACTCTTTGGTTATTTCGGTAAAGGGACGCAGAAAGAAAATGAAAGGCTACACGGGGAGATTTTGCCTTTGGTGAGAGGCGTGGCTCGAACCGCTCCAAATATCACTCAGCGCTGATGTTTGCCGTGGTCTGGAATCAATACTTGGGTGGTTGCTTTCATAGCACCAGTGCGCCAACATCCCGCCACTGTAATAGAGGTTTTTTGGTTTAGATCGCGTAAATATGTCTCGTTAAAACCCGCCACCACCCGACACAGCCAACTAGTAAGGGGTGTCGTGTAAACAGAACGTGGCCAATTCGTCACTAGTACAGCACTCGTAGCGTATAGTATAGTAGTGTATAGTGTAGTATACTAGTACAGCACACCGGTGTGTTGGAGAGCCAAGCCACAACATTTACAATCTGAGTACGACGTTTCGCAAGTAATTACAACTAGCTTCATCAGGCGATAGCCAGATTTGTGGAGATGTCCACCTGTTTCGTTCGTTACATCGAGGCGTAGATGTGGTGACCACGCTTCTGCGCTCTTGCGAAAAGTGTGTGGGGGGGGGGGTACGGAGTCAACGTACATTATGCATGTGCATTATGCGAGCCCTTTGAATTTGTCCTTCCTGTCAATTGTGTGTATAGTATTAACATAGCCGTACCAACGGTAATCCCTATTGAATGAAGTATGCTGCCCTTTATAGGCATGAATTTGCATGATGTATTATTTGATGATTCGCTTCCATGCAGCACTAAGGCGGTAGCTATCCGAACGGTTACATTTTTTTTTCTATTTAGATAGATTATCTAATTAGTCTTGGCCAGTAGTAGCTAGTTTTGCGCAGAACTGCTACTGCTGACAGTTGTATTTGGGATAATTTAATATTTATCTGATGTTATTTTAGTCTCGTGCTGATCATTCGTACTGTTTGCCCAATATAACATTTTCCGTACGTGCATTTGATCCTGTACACACCTTCTGTTGATAGCTTCGGTAATGCATCTTTTGTACCAGATATACATTTATGTATTTTATGTACCGTGCCAAATCTGACTCGGATGTTTTGTTTTTCCAAACATCTGGCTAGTTTTAACGACACATTTATATATGTACACGATCTAACTCAAATAGCCTCTATTATGTATGGTATTAGTCGCGAAAGCCTACGTGTTAAACATCCTGCCACTGCTTTCCCCAATAATATGCGTGTTTTTTTGATTCTCGTGAGACGTGGTTCTGACTTTCTTCGTTATTGTTTTATCACATTTTGTTTTGTTTTTGTGTTGTCAAACTAGTTTAACTCTCTCCCTTTAGCGATGTTTACAACTGTTTAGATTTGTTTAATTCATGTTTCTGAAACGTTACCTTTTTATCGTCTTGGATCCCTAGCACGGGGAATGAAATGGGCCCCCGTGTCCCTCCCTCCCTCCCCCCATCCCCATCGCGGTTGCACCGCTTGCAGACTCCTCGATAGCTGCACGCACCGCTGTAGAGAGGCCCTTGCCTCAATAAGGTCACGCGCGCAATAGTAACGCCCCATTGTCACGGTGATCTGGTGAAGACGGTATCACTGATCAGCCGTGGTATTTAAAGCGAGCGTGGGCATGGCAGCCAAGGAATGGAACGAGTCCAGGAGAGATGGAGCGATGACATTAGTTCATGTTCAGGTGCGAGGTGGATTATTAAGTGTACATCGTAGCATTGTGAGAGGTGATGGCAGCTTGAGCAGGCTTTGATCCATCAGTGGATTGATCATGGCCAATGATTAATCTCACGATAATTCACTGAGACTTAAAGTATATTTTTGTTAACAGACCCGGATAAAAAAAAGAAGCATACAAAACACTTTTTGAAAAAACATGAACTTTAATCACTTTCAAAATAGTAAACAAAATATTACATTTTATTTTAACAGGTAAGGCCCACTAAGCTATAACGCTGTTTTTCAGAAGTAACCTGGCCACAAATGATAGCTCAACGAAGTGGCTTATCAAGTGGAAATGTACACCAGCCAAATAATCCAAACACAATGTAATACGCCGCAAATAAAGCCCTTGGGATAAACGTGAGATCAGTTTTGGACACTGCATGTTAAAGCGAAAGACACTTTGAGTAATACGAGACTGAAATATAAACAAGTCAAATTCAGAGTGTTAAGAACAAAAACATTCCAGCCACGCTCAATCCATGAGCGGAGCAGGCCCTCTCCACGCCGTGCCACTCACGTGCCACTCACGTGCTTTATCCCCCTCCCGGTGGTCAGTGCAGTAGTGGCGGGGTGGGGAGGGAGGGCATGCCGGTTCTGATATCCGAGTCAGAACATTTAGACTGCAGGAGAAATCTGAATGAGCCGGGAAGATCTTTATTAGCAAATGTCCAGTATGGGCGGGTCAGCGAGTTACAACAACAAACACTAGTGCAAAGTATAGGAAAAGGTAAGCAAGTCAATACATATTAATAACAAATACATTCATTATATTACATAAGTCTAATTCATCAAACTTGGGCAAGGCAGCAAAAACAACATCACAGTCCCAGACCACACCAAGGTAACACACAGAAGTAGTTCCTCAATTAAATAGCACATTAACGTGGAACTATTGATACACAGGTAATGATCAAAGTTACAAATCATATTTGCAAATGTGACTGAATCTTCTGCTTCAGGAAAACCACCTGCCACGGATGTTACCCGTGGCCGGAATCGAACTCTGGTGGCTGGGTTCGAATGACCACCACCGCCCACCCCACACTCAGCGTTTACGAACACAGTCGTTTATTTCCAAGTCTCAAATTGCTTTTCAGGAAACGATCGACGTCCTTTTAAATCACGGTTTGCTGAGCAGAGGGTCAAATATTAAATATGCCAAGTGACCAGCAACAGACCGCGCCATTCAAGGTGCACAGTACAGGTGTAAGGTGTAACCCGTATCTTGAATTGAGAGAGAAAGGTGACAAAAAAACTTGGGGAAAAAATTAACCCGTAAAAACAAATCTTTTCACTATAAATCCTTTATATGCGTGGCAGCTAGAGTCCTCTCGTCCTCTGGCTTGAGATGGCTGCCACCTATGGGTCAGATGATTGCATGCCAGCATTAAGCAATTGGTAATTAAATATAATATTTTTGTCCTAAAAAGTGTAAAATTTTGGAAAAAAAAATTCACGAAAATGTATTGTCACGCACAACGAGTCTGTGTGGAAAATATCAGCTCGATTGGATCACGGGAAGTGGGTTAAAAAACGACCGAAAGATTTGCACGGTCGTAAGCAAGCAAGCAAGCGCGCAAGTGAACTTAATATAAAGGATTTAAAAAGACGATGGGAAGATGGAATTCCAAAGTGGAGCACTGCGGATGAGACGACACGGTCTGGTGGACAGAATCAGAATATTTATATTGGAGGAATCCGATGAGCTATAAAGCTCTTTTTCCCACAGATGTCCAGTAGACAGACCTGAGTCCTCCACATGGGTGGAGGAATCGACAACTTTAATTAATGCTTAGCAGTAATCATGACGGTAGCACGGTTGGTTACGTACGGTGCGAAATAAGTTCAACATACATACATAGATGAGTGATGAGTAGGTGACTCACCGCCGGTGAGCCCGTGTCTGGGAGTGAACCAGTGAGTGCTGGATTACCAAGGTGAATGCTTTAGGACAATATTAGAATGATGAGTATGTTATCGACCACACAGCACCGAATACATCTCCAACATCCTCCGGATTCTGTTGTTGTGAATCACCGCACGGGGCATGGGGTGGTGATAACAGCACTGGATTCTGATTCACTGCAGCTGATGTAAAGTTAGTGCAGGCCCACGCCTTCACGAAGGCATTCCCGTATTCACGAATGTTCTGCGTTGGAGTATTTGAGCACACCCAGACACACCAAGCATTCCAGCCGATAAGATCACCCATCAGCAGCATCGCCCGTTGTGCCTCGCGCGTGTGAGTGCTGAGTGTGTGAGTGCGTATGTGCAGGTGAAAAATATGTGTGTATACGTGTGTGTGGGTGGGATGATGGTATGGGGGAGCGGTGGCATTGTGGTTAGTGCACTGGCGTTACACGGGTTCGATTCCCGCTCACGGCCATCACCAGTGACGATTATCTGAAATGGTCTTGGGCCTCCCCTTGGTCGACTCAGCCTCAAATGAGTGCCTGCTGCGGTGTGTAAACATCGTGACTCGGGAGGCAAAGGCGGCCGGGCGTGGTGCTGGCCACCCACCCCCTCGTGTGCCTTGCTCGATAATAGCACTTGCCCCGACAGCCTGTTAAGGCTGCACGGGGGATATTTTTTTGTCTTTTTGGTGTGGAAAGCGGTGGTGTAGTGGTTCGAGTAACTGGCGCAACGAACCCGGCAGCATGAGTTTGTTTCCCACCATTGACGAATATCTTGAACTGGTCGTGGGTCCTCGTCCAGGTTGACTCAGCCTTAAATACGAGCACCTCCAGGGCAGTGTGTCAACATCAGCAATTGGAGGGGACAAAGGAGGCAAGGGCGTGGCACTGACCACCCACTCTGTCGTGTTACCCTCACGGATTTCTCAGCGCTAACAGCACTTGCCACACAAGTCAGTTAAAAAATATATATATGGGGCATCGTTGCATTTGTGCGTTACGAACTCCGGCCACCAAAGTTTGGTTTCCCAGTCACGGATAATATCAGTGGCAAGTGGTACTCTAACCTGTTTGATCCTCGTTTAGGTCGACTCAGACTTGCACGAGTGCCTGGTTTAAGATGGAGAAACATTGCAGTGTTTCATTGGGGGAGACAAAGGCAACTGGGCGTGGTTCTGGATACGCCACCATGTGTGTGTGTGTCTCGCACCGGCGTTAATAGGTGCTCGCTAACAATACAGTACCTCCAATAGGGAGCGGTGGCGCAGTGGTTAGCGCAACACGCTACGAACCCGGCGGCGACTCGAGTTCGATTCCCGCTCACGAACCAATAACAGAGGCGAAAATCCGAACCGATTCTGGGCCTCCCCTAGGTCGACTCAGCCTGCAATGACTACCTGATGCGGTGGTGTATCAACATCAGCATGCGGAGAGACAAAGGCGACCGGGCGTGGTGCCGACCACCCTCGATCGCGTTTGCCGTGTTGGCCTTCATAGGTGCTCCCCAACAGCACTTGCCCCGGGAGTCTGCCAAAGGCTCTACGGGGGAGCTTTATCTTTGCGTGTGGTTACGGTAATCCCAAGCCAGCGCAATCCGCCCTCGGCCAATGATAACGAAAGCAGACGCCCCTTCGCCCGGGCCCTATATAAGGGCCAGGTGAGCAAGTCACCTGGCTCCAAGCGACTCGAGGCAAGCCACCACGCTCCCCTCCCACCGCGCATCACCGCACAGCCCACGAGAGAGAGAGAGAGGGAGAGAGACTTTTTGCAACGCAGTTCGCTCAGAGGTCCTAAAGCACGCGCGGCTCACCGCTGCCACGTAGGGGAAGACTCGATCGTAGAAGGGTTGATATTTGGAGAAACGCAGGAACACACCAGCAACGAGATGTCCCTTCGCAACCGTGGCTTTAGCAGCAAGTCGGTGGTGACCGGGGGTAGTCTGAAAGGCGCTCGCTCGTCCATTCGTTACGATGGCCGTGCATCCCGCTCGTCCGCGGGGGTCCTGTTCACGGGAGCCCCCCCGCCCGAGATCGATCGCTCCGTGCAGGACGTGAGGAGCCAGGAGAAGGATCAGATCAGGGGCCTCAACGACCGATTCGCCAACTTCATCGACAAGGTGCTTGTCTGTCTGTCTGTCTCTCTCTGTGTGTGTGTGGCATCTCAGTCGTCTCCGACTCCTCTCGGTCGGTAAAACCCACGGCACCTGCTGGGTCTGTGTCCGTGACCTGCCAGCGGGCGTTCGACACTTCACGTGGCCTTAAAGTGCACGTAGCCTGGCACAAGCGCAGTGGCGACGTCACCCACACTTCGTGGCAAATGGCGGTGGTTGTTGTTGTTGTGTGTGTGGAGGTGTATTACCTATGAGGTGTATCGCATACAGGTGTGTGTAGGACGGAGATTTATCTCCTATGAGATGTGTGTGGGAGCGATAGCGTAACGGTGAGCGCGCTGCGCTACGAACCCGACCGCCCAAGTTCGATTCCCTCCCACGGCTACTCCCAACACGAGTAGTGGCGATTACCTGAACCGATCTCGGGTCGACTCAGCCTCAAACGAGTACCAGGTTCGGTGCATAAACATCGCCACTGGGGAGACAAAGGCGGTCGGGCGTGGTGCTGGCACCCACCCACCCCTTCGTGTACCGTCCCGACCTTCAATAGGTGCTCGCAAACAGCACTTGCCTCAACCGTCTAAGCCGATACGGGGGATCTGTGTCTTGATTGTGTTAGAATGTGCAGGTGTCTGTTGCAAGCTGTTGGATACATAGGCGCCGAGTATGTGTATCCTATGGTATGGCTCGCAGTTATAATCTACAAGTACAGTAGGGTGCTGCACCTCTACAGGTGTTATTTAAAATCTGGGTCTTAGAATGGACAGGTGTATTGCAAGTTGTTACTGGAACATGATCACACGGTGTGTGAATATGTTCAGGTATGTATTTACACTTATAAGTGCGCATCATCATTTATTTGTGTGCATGATGCAGGTGTGTGTCTTGTTTAAGTTGCAATATTACACTTATATATTTTTTTAGGTGTCTTAGATTTACATGTAGAAGCGTTGCAATATTAAGGCATGTTTCTGTGTTTTTTGTTGATGTGTGTGCGTAAAAGTTTTTTTTGGAAGATTGTGATGTTTAAGGCGTTTGTGTAACAAGTGTGTGTGGTTCAGATAATATATAGATGTGTGTGTGTGTGTGTATCCGATGCAGCGTTATAGGTGTGTGTGTGTCTGTTCTAGCATGTGTGATAGGTTCGTGAGTTGTAGGTGTGTTCAGGGCGCCACGGTGATTCGATGTTAACTTACATCGCCTGGTACGCAGGAGGTCGTGGGCTCGATCCCGACCCTGACGCCTGCTGCTGTATATTTGGAGTTTGTGTGTTCTCCCCGTGGTCGCGTAGATTTCTCTCCCGGTTCCTCCGGTTTTTCCTCCACATTTGGAATCGACGTACATTTACAGTATTTGGCTGCGATAAATTACAACACGATAAGCCACTTAGTTGAGCTGTCATTTGTGGCCAGGTCGCTTCTGAAAAAGAGCTACATAGATCCGTGGGCCTTACCTGGTAAAATAAAAATGGTTTATAGTTCAGAATCGTGTGTATCATGCATGTGTACACACTTGCGTGTTGTTACTTGTGTGGTTGTTCTTTCCGCATGTACGCTACAGGTGTGTGTACCTGTTTGAACGTGTGAATTTATTATAGATGAGCGTATGCATGCGTGCGTGCGTGTATCTCCAACCACTACGCAGTACACGCATTACACAGTCCTGTACATTCTAGACTTGAAGTCCTGTGCATATTCCCCACCCATTGAGCCACAATAAGTAAGTCCACGTGTCATGCCTCATCCTTCCTTGGTCAAACCTTGGATAGCAAAAACCTCTACTCATTTCACGTTCGGCAGTCAACACGTGGTGGACGAAGACGAGTGGAACAACAACGAGAAGGCATATTCTTTGGTTCTTTCGGTAAAGTCACGTAGATACAAAATAAAATAATAATACAAAATAAAAATTTAAAACCAAAAACTCACGACGTTT
>CM025627.2:9558221-9574450 GCA_014621495.2 Entosphenus tridentatus
TGCGTTGTGGCCGAAACGTCGTGAGAATTATTTTATTATGTTTTTCTTTTATTATTCTATTATTTCCATTCGACGTGACTTTACCGAAAGAACCAAGAAGATGAATCCCTGCAGTCACGAAAGCTTTCAATCGAAAATTCTGGCGGGGGCTGTTGGTAGCGCAAGGTGGTGGAGCCGTGAACGCGCTGGGCTACGAACCCGGCGACCCGAGTTCGATTCCCGCTCACGGCCAACGCTTATCTGCATCGGTCCTGGGCCCTCTCCCTAGGTCGACCCAGCCTCAGATGAGTACCTGGCGCGATGCGTAAATGTCACCACTTGGGGAGACAAAGGCGGGCAGGCGTGGTGCTGGCCACCCACCCCTGTCGTGTGCCGGGCCTTCATAGGTGCTCGCTAACAGCACTTGCCCCAATACTCTGTAGAGGCTATACGGTGAGAGGGGAGGGCGGTCTTTGTCTTTGTTGGTAGCGGTTGGGGGTGGGGGGGATGGCCAGGATCCGATTAGATTGCACTGTAGGTATTTTCGTCCTCCTGTGGGGCTCTCCCATGTGTTTTCGATTTTTTTGCCGCCTGTTCGGCACGGTGTCCTCCCGACGTTTCGCTCCCGTGTTCTGGGTAGCTTCAGCAGGAACTAACTAATACTGTGCTCGGTTTCACACGGGGGAGCTGTGCAACACAACTGCGCAGGCCTTGCAAACGAGGCTCTAATTGACCGCAAAGTTCCTGCCGCTTCACTCCAATTGCTCGGGAGCTTCTGATATGGCTCGCCCACTCATGTTTAGCTGAGAGTTTTCACGACGTCACCCAGACTCGCCCTGCGGCGTGCGAACCCGTGCACCGCTACTCCTCCAGCCCACGCGAATGGGTTTATAAAAAATAATAATACATGTTTAGAAACCACAACGGTATAATCCATCTACTAACTTCATTGCGGTCAATGTGTAATAAGATACTGCATTAATGGGCGCTCCCTTCGGGTGTAGAATTGCACGCGCCACTTGAGAGACCGCTAGACAGCAGCCCTCGTATCTACGGCTATGGGATGAAGATGCTCGCTTTGTCAATCATTCCTCGAGAAAGCACTCCTCGACCTTTTTAATGGAGACGGCTTATGTCGCTGAGTACATGCGACCACCCCCTTCCACCAAAGAATTTTAAACAAACTTGAAGCGCCACCTCTCTTACAACTACTTGCGCCCCCCCCCCTCGGGCCCTGGCCCGTCTCGTGCCCCCCCCACCGCCCTCCCATCCCAGTTAACGCAGACAAATGTTTGCGCAGGAGCCTTGGCTCCACAGCATCTTCTCGTCACGTCTGGGCGACCTTGCAAACAACAACAACAATAAATGTGCCGATCCAGGGCTAACTCTGCTGATGAGGACCCGCAAGGTCGGAACCGGTTTTTTGCTATTTTCTTACCGACAATAAAAATGCTTTCAGAAAACCTGCGATCAGACAGCGTGCCAACAAGTAAATATACCGATGGAATTTAAAATATTGTGTTATGTTGGCCCAGTTTCCACAACACGAATACATCGTTAACCCCGTGTTATCGAAGCGTCACTCTTATCTTTGGATCCATCAGCTGAGTATTTTCTATGCAGCCACACCTCGTTTTTGGGCCCCCGCATCGCGTGTGCATGACTGCTCCTGTGTGAAGTAAAAAAAACCGGTCGGTCGTGGCCGCGTCTAAGCACCAGTTGACAATAAGCATTTATCTGGAGGAAAGTCAGTCTTGGATGGGTGAAACAAGTGATTGAAGTAAATATAGTTATGATTTTTGCAAACACCATGATTACTCTGACACATTTGAGAGACACATAAACCAAACAAAACTTTTCAAATTCACCAGGTTTTCAGAAGCCACCTGGCCACCACAAATGATAACCCGACGAAGTGGCTTATCACGTGGACATTTAGAGCAGACAAATACGCTAAACGCACGGTTCCAAATCTGGAGGGAAGACCCGGAGAAAAATCCACGCAACCACGCAGAAAGAGACGTGCAAACTCCAAACATTACAGGCGAGAGGATTGAACCCACGACCTTTTTCATACGAAGCGAGGGAGTGAATATCTCGCCACCGCGGCGCGCATGAAGTGAAATCACGGGACCCACCTCCCCCACCTCTCATGGCTCACGAATAAGGAGGATTATGGATTTGTACCTGCGGATCCTTGTCGAATAATCCGATCGTATGACTCCTCTCGGACACTCTTGTCTGGCCAGCCGACTCTCTATCTGCTGTCAATCCTCACAGCACCCTTCCGGCTGACACTGGGCTAGAAAACTTGAACCCCCCCCCACCTCCTACGCATTCCACAAGTAGTGACTAATCCCATATCTGCAAATTCCTTTGTCAAGGCGCCCCTTCCCCCCTCCAACCCAGCTTAAATATACGCTGCCAAGCCTGGTGGTGCCCATTCAGGCGCTGTCTTCCCGACAGACCTGTTCTTCACCTGAGGACGGCTGCTTGCGTTGTGGCCGAAACGTCGTGAGAATTATTTTATTATGTTTTATTTTTATTATTTCCCTTCTACGTGACTTTATCGAAAGAACCAAGAAGCTAGAAAACTTCCGTCAAATTTTCTTAAGCAAAATGTGAGCACTTGGGCCCCATGGCGCTGTGCCACGTCACGTTCACGACAGGCCTGAAGACGCGCAGACGTTGTTGTTTCGGTCGGAGAGTGATTTGTGATAACATTGTTGTGCGTGTCCGGTCGATGAATGCGGGGAGAACTTGCGTGAACCCGAGTGAATTTGCACATACACGTGCGTGCATTTGTGTGTGTGTGTATATATACGGCGCTAAAATTGCGCATCGGAAGTGCTGGTATAGGACGACAAAATCAACAGCAACGTTCGTGTGACGAACTCTGCACGACTGTTATAGTGAATTTTCGTTTATCTTTTAGAACGGCAAATGTTATTTCCCCCAAAACATATATTTAAAGAAGATGCTGCCGTGAAGGGGTGTAGTGGTGGGTTAGCACATTGGACTTGCAATCGAGGACTCCGGTTCGATCTCTCCGTGCGGCAGTTGAAATGACGCTGCAAATTTCTTGAATCCACTCCCCACCCTACCCCCCTCCGTCCACCCAGCAGTATTGATGAGTAGAGTGCAGTCCGTCGGTACTTACCACCACGTCTTGCACCAATGTCTGATCAGCATGGAAGAGTAGGCCACATATCCTCTCTCTGTTCCTCGAGAGGAATCTCTAGAGCCCCCCACCCTCCCGCTCCAGTGGAGGCCGCATTCCTCGAGCAGTGGCATGAGCAGGCAATTGCAGGGGCTGCGCCTTGGCCTTAGAGAAAACAAAAAATATGTTATTGAGAATGTCTCTGGGTTTATCTGGAGTCTAATTTGAACGAAGTAGCGATTTCTTGGCTTCTCAAATCGATGGCGTTGGTTCTCGTACAACGCCGCGGTGGAGAGATGTTAATCTCTATCGCCTGGTATGCAAGGAGGTCGTGGATTCGATCCCGACCCTGACGCCTGTTGTATATTTGGATTTTGCGGGTTCTCCCAGTGGTCGTGTGGATTTTTCTCCTCCGGTTTTCCCCTCCACATTCAGGAACGTGCTTTAAGATGATTTGGCTGCTATATATTTCACATCACAAGCGCACCTTCGTTGAGCTAACTTGTGTGGCCAGGTCGTTTCTGAAAAAGATCTATATAGCTAAGTGGGGCCTACCTGCTAAAATAAAAACGTGGTTTATTTTCGTGTGCCTCCTGAAGGTGCGAGTCCGGCGGGCACTCCTTACAAACACGACCATTTCTGTCCGTTTCGCTTAGCATCCTTTCGCTGAAAAATACGATTTTTCCAAAAATGCACTAGGTGGCAGTGGTACCCGTGATCTCGCGGCAACTTACTGCTTGAAACAACCTCCAATCATACGGCTCTCCCTTACTATTCGCCTCCAGCCTTGAGACTTTTCTCCCCTTCTCCTTTGCATACGACTTGTCTGCCTCTCTTACCCCGCACACGGCTCATGTATATTGCATTTGAGATTCTATTCTCTACCATCGCCGTGACAATTTATCATGAATATACAGCGATCACATGGCCCCTGTATGTATCCAGGAAAGCCTCGCAGTTACCCAGCCTTGGTGGTGTCCCCCCCCCACCCCCCCCCCCCCCCGGAAAGTTTTCCTACATCGGGATCGTTGGCCATGAATTCTACGATTGAGTGGCGTCGTGTGGGAGGAAATCTGAGCCCGGAGAAACCCCATCGTGCAAACGGAAGGGCTCTCTGTGAGCTTCAAGCTCTACACACATGGATTTTAGAATTTGTCGCTGTACAGCCGGTCTTCCGGCCACATATTATATATGAATTGCACATTGCTATGGCAAGTTTGTCTCCAGGACCGCAATTTGTCACAAGTGTGGTACTCCTTTTATTCTCGCTGTAGTGATGAAAGGTGATTCTGCAGATGGGTGCTGTAGTATCAATTGCACCATGTTTTACTTTGTCTCAAATTAAAATATCTCATCGGTGTGGAATTTAACCGGTCATCTTGTAACAGGAACATGAATTTACAGCCATTTGTCGATCCACTTCCGGGTGAAGATCTCTTCATGCTCGGTCGGCAATGGTGGTTGTTCAGCCATACTTCACCACCCTGGTCAGTACGAGTTTGTGAAGTGGGGGTGGGGGGCTTTTCAGATCTAACTCGCCACTGTTGAGCCACCGCCGGGAATTGGACTCGAGTCCCTGGGTTAATAACAGTGCAGTGCGCAGGCCTCTATAACCGCTCCAGAACCTTATGAACAAAAAAAACCTCAACTCAATATATATTTTTTTATTTGACTCGGTAATGTCGACTGAGCTACGTAGCTCTTTTTCAGAAGCGACCTGGCCACAAATAATAACCCAACGAGAAGTGGCTTATCGCGTGGACATTTATAGCAGTCAAATACTCGGAATTCCAGAAGACCCAGAAAAAATACACGCTACCGCGGGGAGAAGATTCAAATGACATATATACAACAGACGTCAGGGGACGGGATCGAACGCACAACCTCCTGCATCGCAGGCAAGGAAGATAACATCTCGCCACCAAGGCGCCTCTACTTATTACATCGCTTACTCATTTGGTCCAGCTTTCACTTCTCCAGAGGCTTTAAGTTTTGATCTTTTTTTTCAAGGACACAGTTGACTTTAAGGACTCGTCCATCTACAAAAGTGACTTGGAGGTTGCGCGTTGAGACTGCTGTGGCTGGGGGAAGCCCAAAGCCTACAGTGAGGTTTGTCAAATATTTTCATGTTCCCTTCGCCTCACCGCACTTAAGCAAATGAGCATTAAATGTTAATAATAGCAGCGAACGCACACTTTAAAACGAGCATACGCCATTAAGTAATTTGCTAATGATCCTTCTGCCCATGAATCCTGCGTTTGTGTGTGCTCAGCTAAATGTAAAGTTGCTCTCTGGTCAAGTGGAGCCTCTCCTGGGCTATGTTTTTGATTCTGCGAGTGTTTCTGTGACACCACTATCATTATGGCGCCATGATCTGTCAACTGCTGGATGAAGGTCTCCCAATGACCACCCACCGTCTTTTGACGATGCAACAATACCACCAAGTACCGGCACACTTGAGCTCATCTCATCGCTCCATCTCTGCGTTGGATTTGTCTCACTTGGTGATTAAAGCACCACCTCATGCCGAACAAGAGGCTGCACGCTGGGTGTGCAAAGGCACATTGATTAATCGATTTGTATCGATTCAAAAAGCTCACCATATATGCATTGCACCATGTTTGTAAGAATGAACGTGTTTTTGTAATGATTTCTAAATGCTGTGTGGAAAGGCGTCGAGTGACCCCTGCAGAAGATAGAGGTCACTGCATTCACCACAATGTTCAGAAAATAATTTAAGTGGTTAGGTGGGTCAGAGGTCAGTCCATGGGCCAGAACATAAAATGAGGTACCACCTGAGGTGGCAAAAACTCACTGATGTATTTACACGACCAATGCGAGGGAATGATTTGACCCCCGCTCATTTCAATTGGGTTCCATCATTCACTGTTGACGACCACGTTAAGACACTGGAAGCGCTAAAGTGATGCCACCTCGGTTGGTACCGGCAGGTGAGATGACATACCCTGGGCTCGTGGACTAGGATCACGGAGATGGGCTTCTGGAGTTACCTGGGTTAGAATCCAGACCTGTGATTAAACCGGGTTTCTCAAGTATGAGGAGTCAACGGTTTCAGCCCGGTCACAAATAATTGCACAATACAAAAAGTACCACATTGAACGTGTCCTATACTGTAATACGGCTACATTCTATCTCTGAAATAAGACATGGGGTTAACGCGTCTGAGCATTACACGAGCAGGGTGGGTGGGAAAGTGCTGCCCCCTACTGTGTGAACTAGATGTCACTTGAAATGATCTCGGTGGTAGCTCTGTGATATCCACTTGCGCGGACAGTTGTCTAGCACGAAGCATCCGCTCTGCGAGAGATCCGAGGGGGGGGTTCATCGTCTCAATTGGAGAATCGCGACGCTGAAGCGTGACAATTCGTGGAATTGCCTAGGGTTGACTGATGGCGACATGTTAACTACCTCACCTGGTATAGAGGAGGTCGTGGGTTCGATTCTGACGTTCACGCCTATATATTTGGAGATTGCACGTTCTCCCTTGGTCGCGTGGAGTTTTCTCCCGGGTCCTCCGGTTTTTCCCTCATTTAGAATGAGCAATCGCGCCTTTCGATTTTTGGCTGCTGTAAATGTCCACGTGATCAGACACTTCGTTGAGCTATAATTTGTGGCCAGGTCGCTTCTGAAAAAGAGCTACATGGCTCCGTGGCCCTTGCATGGTAAAATAAGATAAAAAAAAAAATTATTTTTAGATTACACTCCCCGCTGAAGTCCAGCAGTGTCTTCATTGCCCCGTTCCTAATGGAATGGCACCCCCTTGTGTGGAGGGAATGCAGCAGCTTGATGGCAGATTTCAAACGGTAAAAGCCAACGGGCCAATTTCTAAAGCCGCATGTTTAATTACATAGAAACGGTGGCGGTGTGTAGTGGTTAATAGTGGACATCTGTGAAAAATAGATTTTTTTTTATAGCTCATCGGATTCCTCCAGTATGAATAAAGATTCTGATTCTATGGATGTATGAACTTTTTCGCACCGTACGTAGCCAACCGTGCTAATCGGAGGTGCGGGTCAAGGACAACGAGCCAAACTAAATATACACTGCGCTTGCGATCCAGAGCTCGCTGGTTCGATTCGATCTCCCGGCGTGGCAGTTTAAACAATGGGGGCAAGTTTATTATATCGCCCCTCTTCTCTAATGACTGAGTTCACCACAGCGAGTCGATTGACCGTTTTGCGTGTGGTGGGTTGAAGTGTGGGCTAATCCAACGCCCTTCCAAGGCATCTGGTCAGAGTGAAATAGAAGGCCACAAATACCCCCTCTCTCTGAGAGCTCCCTCTAATCGAGACACTTTTGCAGGGCTGTACATTAAAACACACACATTTCAATTAACTTAGTTACAATAAAAAAAAAATCTAGTGGGGCCCTCCCACTCTTGATTGCACCTGCAGTGGCTCTAAGGCCGAGAGGCGCGCACGTCTGACGACCACCTGCAGCAAGTGACGGTGCATCGCTCTCCGCAGAACGAGCAATCCCGAGTGGGGGGCGGGGGGGGGGGCGGCCGGGGGGCGGGGCGGTGGGGGGGGGCGGGGGGGGGGGCTCCGTGGCTGTCGGTAGCACTCAAGCGTGCGGCGGCTTATTGCGCGATTACAATGACTAGCACGGTTGACCTGGTCATCCCCCCCCGATCGTGGACGGCTATCGTCACGGTCTTCGAGATTAATTGGGACTGCAGTGTTGACTTAAGCGAGTCAATTGATTTTTTGTTGTTGCTAAATTCAGTTAATTTTCAATGAAAAGTCGCGTGCATGTGTAAAACCCTCCGCGACGCTGCGTGGGTCGTGGAGGTTAGTTTGCCATACTTCACCACGCTGGTCCGTGCGGGTTGGAAGGCGGAGGGGAAGCGTGGTACGGCAAAGGCAAAGGGTTGTGCTGCATTGCGTCCCCCTTGCTAGCAAACGCGCGCGCACCCCCTGAAGCAAGCCTATCACACCCGTGGTAATGCGTGCAAGGGCAGTTCGATTTGGAATGGCAATTATCGCCGGGAATGCTTTGCCGAGTGGATTGTGCCTCGTGCTCGGATAAAATGTTTCCCAAAACGCAACGTGCCGGCAACACGTTGTGATTTTACGTCTTAATATAAGTGAGTTTTGATAATTATCGTTGGGGTTTGTTACTCCGTGGCTACGATTGCGAACTCTTATTCGAGCATTTCCATTGAGATCAGCGGAACCCCCCCGGGATGATTTTGAGGACACCAACACACACAGCTTCTGAACAGGTATCAACTTGAAAACCGTGGCTTTCGGCTACGATTCCAAGGTAGGGTGGATTGACAGGTGGGCATTGCCAGACTTGGCAATTGTAACCGTGTGCCCCCCCCCCCCTTCCCAATAGGCTGAATCGAGGCAGGTGAAGAGCGCCCATTGAGAAGCGGGACAAGGAGCCACATCATCCTCTTTTGGAGCGCTGAGCTGCTGAGCTCCAGCATCTGCGCTTGAATTCCCCCGAGGGCACAGAGGCCGACTGTTTATTCCTTACCCTGTTACCAAGGTCTCTCTGGAAAAAGGGGGGGTGGAGGACGAGGGGGTGGGGGGGAGGTTATTGTACCAGGGCATTGCTCTCACCTGCCCTTAAATAAACCAATTGATTGACTGAATTGAACCTCTTGATCTCGCTTGAGAGTGCAATCAAAACAATGCGCGTCAATGTTGGCCGTTGTCGAAAATAGCGCTTGGGAAAATACAAAGTCCGTTATCTTTCACGTTCAGAAAATCTCTTGGGGGGGGGAGAAGGGCGAGTTGGGGGGGGGGGTGCGCGTGTCGAGTGGAGTGGTGTCATAGCGGTTCACGTGGCGCGCTACAAACACCCGTGACCGCCGTTCGATGTCGAGGGCCCCCAAGAGGCAGTTGGTGTCTGGACCTACCTGGCTTTAAACCTCGCCGAGGTTGACACAACCGCGCCCCACCCCCGACTCCCCCTCGTGTGTGGCACGTCGGCCTTAATAGGAGCTCACTAACACCACGTGTCCCCCAACAGTCTCGGGTTAAAAACAAGGGCCGCTTGGCGAGGGGCAGTGCAGTGGTTTTGCAACGTACTACGAGCCCAGCGACCTGAGAGTGAATTCCCAGCAGCAATTCACGCTCGTGGCACGTGGTGTCTGAACCTGTTCTGGGCATCCGCTCGGCCAACTCGGCCTCAAATAAGCACCTGCTGGATATACACCACTTCAAGTGCTGCGCCGTCCTTAATAGGCCCTCGTTCACTAATATAGTATATAATGGCTTTACACGGAATATGTCGTGTGTGTGTGTAGAAGCATACGTGGAGCGGTGGCGCAGTGATTATCCCACTGCCCTACGAACCCGGCCACTTGGTGTTGTGTTTCCCACCGTGGCTGACATCAGTGGCAAGCGATATCTGAACCAGTCCAGGGCCTCCCCCTAGATCAGCGCAGCCTTCATTGAGTACTTGCTGCGGTGTTTAAACATCAGCAATTGGGGGGGGGGGTTGTACAAAGGTGGCGGGGGCTTGGCATAATCCTGCCCACACCAGTCTCTCGTGCGCTGTGCCGGCATTCAAAGGTGCTCGCAAACAGCACTTGCCCCAACAGTGCACGTAAAGCTATACGGGTTGGTGGGGGGGGGCCTTTGTCGAAATATGCTCTTGTAGTCTTAATTCCTGTCCCAGGATTGGCGACTCGCGCGAGCCAGCAAACAGAGGGTGTCCTGGGAAGAGTGGTGGGGGGGGCCTCTGAGGCAACAGCGCACGGACCTCTCCTTGCGCGGCGTCTCGATACGTTCCTCCGCATGATTCTTTCTCGTCCGACGTTCACGTTACGGTGCACCAAACACTCCCCCCTCCCCCCAATACGTACTCACATCTGATCAGCGGGAGTGTGTATTGACCCACATTAGCAATTCCTCCGGAGCTGGCCCGTCTTAAGTACCATTTAATATACGCAGGGCCATAAAAACTAATAGAAAAATACTAAAGATAGTCGACATTAATTTAGAAGCCGCAGATTTAGGCGAATGCTGAATTAATTAGTAGGGATGGGAGGAAGGTGATGAAGATGTCACTGTTATTCTCGGCTTTTTTTTTTAATACTCGACTGTCATCGTTGGTTATTTGAGTTTTTTTTATTAGATGTGTTGATGTCGGTGAAGGCAACGGGCTGCGTCGTCTGTCAGCGTGGAACTGCCGAGCCATATTTGTAACAATGTCCTTAACACAAGGTCAGCCGTGCCCTCAATTGCCTCGCTCTTCTACATCACAGTATGAGAAGCAACCTTAACGCTCCATTTTACGTGGCTTGTAAATATTACATTGGGACAAAGCTCCCCTCCTTCTGCTCGGCCGCTATAAATGAGAACATAAAACAGAGGTGGGGGGGGGGGTGAGGTTGTGGGGTTGCGATAGATGCCGCGAGGTTATGAAGGTGGCCTCAGGGTTGCTCTGACGTTGTCGTCGGGAGCAGTCGAATTTGGAAACGCTCAGAAACCTGGGTTCGAATCTGGGTTTCGGCAGCCATCCGTGCGAAAACCTGCGATTCTCGCATCTCAAGCTCCCAGCCCTCCCCAACTCTGCTCCCAACGTGATTAATGTGAGGCGATGGCCTCGATAGAGTTGTGTGAGAAGAAGAGCATCTTAAACGTAATTAAAATATCGCTTTGACGGGCACGTGATGAGTAATATTATAGCAGAGCGTGCGGGGCTGGGGGGAAATTAAAAGGCCACTCGGAACAGGTTGTTTGGAGAGATGTTTCATGGAAAATCTCTCGCCTCTGACGCTGCTGTGCGAGATTTACAAACGGATTTTCTTTTTGTAACTCGTGACACCGATGGCCGTGGCACGATTTGAATGCCACGGGAGAGAGACCAATTCAAATAAAATGCAAATCGTGGTAGAGTATTACAATACATTGTAATCAGGGTAGTTTTTAGGCTTGTTTTTTCCATTGATATTATTGACTTTGCTGAAAATTATAGCAATATGAAAAACTATTTTCTCATTTAGAATGAACATCTGTTCCCTCAATCGCTTCTATAATTAAGCTGAATTAATTACTTAGAAATGGAGTGAACATGCTTTTGATCAGTTAGTCTCATCTCTTACTGTGGTCTTTCATTTGCTTTGCGTTAATGTGTTGCCGCTGATGATGATGATAATGTTAATTGTATATTTGACTTGCAAATAATGTAAGAATTTCACACACTTATTTTGTTATGCAATTGCTTCGTTTGTTATATTTGCTCTCCTATCCCAGGTCTCACTTGCTGTCTCACCTCGTTATAGAAATACAGGTTATGGCGCTGATAATGACGATGGCGGCGATGATGATGACGACGATTTGACGCGTTTCTTAACTACACATTAAAATGTGTAAAAAAAATAGAAAATTGAATTTACCCGTAACTTGAACTCACGACGATGATTCATGGGGGGCAGCGTTTCCATCCGTGCGCAAATGAATCTCGCGCTGAGGAGGTCTCCCCCGATCGCTGCCTTCACTTGCCTCTCTCGATGCCTTTTTGCCACGGGGCCCAATCCAGTGCGAAGGTTTTTTTTTTGATGGCCTCGTCCAAAAGACCTTGACACTTGTAGAGATTTATTTGCAAAAAAAACAAACTCCTCCACCCTCATTAGATTCGCACTCGCTACGCGGTGGTCGGGACGCTGCGCACACAGAAACGAGCCGTTCGGTTCCATGCCACGTTTCACAAAGCTCCGTGTCCGCGTGACCCAAAACGGTCCGCGCCTGATGAGTGCTAAACGCGTCTCGTGTGCACTACAGAGAGAGAAGGCTGTCTTTTTGATATTTTTAAGAGGCCAATTTCATTTTGTTTAAAAGGTGTGAGTTTAATGGTTGGAGTGGCTGGTTGTGATTGCTTGCTCGGTACGCCAATTGACGGATGGCGGAATTACAGTATTTTTCAAGTCATCGTGATACTACTCTTGATTGAATAAAAATGCATTTGTCATCATCTTGCTACTGCAGCTGTATTGAACTGTGTGCGCCCATAATCCCAATTTTAGCTTGAGAAACAAGAGGCCTTTTGAGGACGACTTGCGATTTGCACCGTTGGCTGTGCGCGCTGCCAAAGTAGTTCTACATAATACATCCAAGTTCAACATACTGCATTTCTACAGCACGTGGCTGTAGTGGCAGTGACGGCGCCAAAGGCATTATTGAAATGATTTCAGCGCAATATCATGATCACCACCATCATCATAATCATCGCCACCATTAGTGATGTGTATCGTTGGCCGAATGAAGGCCTTTCCAAGTGGTAACTTATCTCTCGTGGTAGCGATGCAATAATCCGCGTAGCTTCTGCACACGGTGGATTCCATTGCTCCATCTCTGCAATGGACGTACATCTCGGGCATGTCCCCCCCTCCTTTTGTTCGCATGTTGAACTTCTTTCGCAACGTATGTAGCCAACTCTGCTGAGTGACGTGTTCCTACCCAAGCTCGCACAACTCTGTAATGCATACTCTTTGGTTCTTTCGGTAAAGTCACGTAGGTAGAAATAAAACAAAATAAATAACGACGTTTCGAACACAACACAAGCGTTCGTCTTCAGGTGAAAATCACGATAGCCGCGATGTCTGATTTCTTTAGTTTTATTTCTACCTACGTGACTTTACCGAAAGGACCAAAGAGTATGGATTCCTGCAGTTACGAACGCTTCAACTCTGTAATGCTTCTAGATTTGAAGCTTTCGTGACTGCAAGGATTCATATTCTTGGTTCTTTCGGTAAAGTCACGTAGGTAAAAAATTAAATAAATAAAAATAAAGCAATAAAAATCACGACGTCTGTAATGCTTCTTCGAGCTTGCATGCGATCTCTAACCATGCGCTTCTCTCCCTGTCGCTCCGTGCGATTCCAAGCACGTGCATACCCACGCTGCTTTGCGCACTTAATCGCGCTGTTGCGGTAATGGCGGTTATTCAATTACGCAGGGAAGCCTCGACCGAGTCGCAAAACCCTTCATCGAGGGCGGCTCCTGCTTGGGACGATTGGCCATTTCGTCTTGGAGTATAATTGAGTTTTCCCTGCCGGACACATCGCTTGCTCACCGGCGCCTCGGCATCCCCACAACGCTGAGCGTTGCTGCCGCTACCGTCGTCGCAGTTTAAACCATCCGCGGGAGGGCAGATTACTTTCGACCTCTTGAATGTCGCGGGCGGCAAGACATGAGCCTGGGACTGCTCGAGAAGAGGTCGGGCCGGGGGGGGGGCAGGACCCGCTGTGTAATGGCGCGTGCGGGCACGCTGCCTGGTCTGACGGGGCCTCCATCGAGGGCAAGAACCCCCGCGGCACCAAAGCCCGCGCGTGGGTGCCCCACGGCGCCCTCCGATATGCCGACCCTCGCTCGCCGCTCTGCCCCATCAAACTGCACCTCCCCCCCTCCACTCGTCGCCTCTCAACCCTCACCCCCCCCCCTTCTGCACCCCTCTCCCCCGCCAAGCCTCGCAGGGGTGGTGCTCGGCGAGAGAGCGAGTGGCTCACGAATGGGACAATTTCGGAGTTTCAAAGTCTGGTGCGGGTTCGACTTTAGCGTGGATGTCCGACGTTTTATGTCGCGTGTAGGTAGCGTATTCAGGACCTGAGTGAGATGCAGTTGCTGAAAAGAACTGCAGTATATATATATACATAGTATGGTGTGGCTCTAAGATGGTGAGTTCTGATCCCAGTCATGAGTCAATTTGGCCCATTATCATCCACCCAGGGTCGATAACATGAATACCACTTTGGTGCGGTCTTACAGAGAATCTCAGCCCCTGCCGTAGGAATGAGAAAGCGCAACCCACGGCTCAGAGCCTGTCAACAGGAGATGATACATGTAAAGCAAATGAGAGATGTAGTGACATGAGCACAAAGATGCAGATGGGATAGGGATGAGCGACACGAATTTGCGTTTTATGGAAATTAACGCGATACAGTCATACGTATTTTAATTTGAGCCGATAATTGATGCACCTAAAAAAAATCCACGAATCTGTAGGGCCTCTTGAGTCACTTGGATGGGGGGGGGGCAAACGCGTCTGCTTAATTTGCTTCGCCTCGCCTCCTCCACGCCTCCTTCCACCACCACCACCACAAAAACGTGCCCCACCCCCTCCTCCTGCCTTTTTGGCCTCGACGCAATTTGGCCTCTGTGGCCCTCATCACCTCGTGCACGGTTAAATCGCTGACCTACAAAAGATGTGGGAGGGGGTGGTGGTGGGGGGGAAGAGAAAAAAAACACACAACATGAAAAGAAGAGAGAGTGCGACCGAGATCAACTGCAGCTCGGTTTTTGTGTGTTTGGCGACTGCAAGGGGGTTGGGGGGGGCTGAGGTTAACCCACGGCGGGTTATCTTGCACATCTTCTGCCGCAGTCTCCTTGTGGACATAAAACACCCATCGTTCGGCAACTGCTGCAACAACAACAACAAACAGCAACGACGAGGACGATAAACGCCCTCCACGCTAAAAGAAGTTTTTTTTTGTTTAAGCCGACAATTTTCTCACAATCTCAGCCATTATCCCATCGATTCATTTCATGTGTACATGTCCCTGTTGTCGCCGTCCAGCCCCCGACGCATTACAACAACAACGACGGCACCAGAAATAGTCTGCGGTGAAACGGAACGTGTGTGTGTGTGGGAGACGGAGGTGTGCAATGGAAGGAAGTGGGGGAAACACTGCGGAGGGCGAGAATCCGCTCGTCTCAATTGCCTCGCAGCCAATTGTGGCGGGGTTGGTAGGTTTGGGGGGGGGGGCGGCTTGGGTGGAACTCTCTCGCCTCGTGGGGTTGCGCGCGTGGGTTAATGGGAAAGGAAACGGGGCGCGTGGGTGATGTCCGTACCCCGTGACCCCCCCCCTCTCTCTCTCCCGGCTAGCCCCCCGCGGGCGTGGCAGCTCCATTTACTGCCGGATTTGCGGACGGGAGAGGAAATGGAAGTGCGTGAAATTTTTGTATATGTTATTATTTTAGCGAAAATAGTGAAATGTTTTTTTGCAGCGTTTATTTAAATGTGCCTCCTCCCCCCACCACCACGTGACACGCGGGCGTGAGCGCGTACGTCTGTCCGAGTTTTACGTGCCCGGGGTAGCTTGGTTGCACGCGACTTCTGTAAATAACAAAAAATTGAAAACAATACCGTGCCTGGCCGGGCACGGAAGGTTGGAAATGTTCGAATTCCCATTGGTTAGTTTTTTTGTGCGTTATCTACTTTTGTATTCACAATTCCGTTTAATGGGATTGTGAATACTGTCGGGGAGACAACCTGGTCTTCACCTGAGGACGGCTGCTTGCGTTGTGGCCGAAACGTCGTGAGAATTATTTTATTATGTTTTATTTTATTATTTCCATTCTACGTGACTTTACCGAAAGAACCAAGAAGACGAATCCCTGCAGTCACGAAAGCTTTAAATCGAATGCTGCTTTGCTCACCGTTACAAACGCGTGGAGGAGGAGGATTGGGTTCTGTAAGCGAAGGGAGAGTTAGCGAGAGGGTCGGGTTCGTGGGCGAGTGAGGTAGTAAGCGCGAGTCGGTTTGGTGCGCGAGCGATACAGAGAGAGAGGGAGCGTGAGAAAGAACGTCGTGAGTGGCTCGGTAAGAGAGAGAGAGTTGAGTGAAAGGATTATAGAGCGAGTGAGAGAATTTGAGATCTATCGAGTGAGTATTTAGTGAGAGAGGCGAATGAGTTATCGAATTGGCGTGCGAGCGAGGGAATGAGTGAGCGAGCGAGTTGGCGCGCCTGTGACAGATGACGAGAGCGGCTGCAAAGCAACACACACCACACACACCACACACACACCACACACACACAACACACACACCACACACACACAACACACACACCAACACACACACCAACACACACACCAACACACACACCACACACACACCACACACATACACCACACCCACATAACACACCACACACACACACCATACCCACATAACACACCACACACACACACCATACCCACATAACACACCACACACCACACACACACCACACACACCACACACACCACACACACCACACACACACACCCAACACACCAAACACAACACACACACCACACACACACACCCAACACACCAAACACACACACAC
>CM025627.2:9574460-9595147 GCA_014621495.2 Entosphenus tridentatus
CACACACACACACCCAACACACCAAACACACACACACCACACACACAACACAAACCACCCCACCCCACAACACCCCACAGCACACACACCCCACAGCACACACACCCCACAGCACACATCCACACCACACCACACACCCACACCACACACCACACACCTCACACACCTCACACACCACACACACACAATTCGCGGCGGAGTGATTTTAAACGAAGTGGAGCTCGTTGCTAAAAGAGCGCGTTGCTTCACCAAGCCCGGCACTGGGCGAGCGATGTCGTTGTCGATGTTGCGTGGCCACGCGGCCTCTGACTCGCACGGACTCGGTCAGACGACGACCTCGGTTCGGACGCCGTGCCGGGTGGGACAGGCCCCACGGGGGGGTGGGGGGTGGGGTGGGGGGGGTCCCACTAAACGTGAATCGCTGTTGGAACAAACCGAGCGACTGCCAGGTTGTTGCAGGAAACACCGCCCCCCACCGCCCCCCCCGCGTGCCCCTCTGTTCGAGATAACAAAAAATTAACCCGTAAAAACAAAGTTTTTCACTATAAATCCTTTATATGCGTGGCGGCTAGAGTCCTCTCGTCCTCTGGCTTGAGATGGCTGCTACCTATGGGTCAGATGATTGTATGGCAGCATTAAGCAATTGGTAATTAAATCTAACATTTTTTTTCCCTAAACAGTGTAAAATTTTGGAAAAAAATTTCCACGAAAATGTATTGTCACGCACAACTAGTCTGTGTGAAAAATGTCAGCTCGATTGGATCACGGGAAGTGGGTTAAAAAACGACCGAAAGATTTGCACGGTCGTAAGCAAGCAAGCAAGTGAACTTAATATAAAGGATTTAAAAAAAGCCGACAAGTTCAGTGGCGATAACGTTGATGCCTTTCGCTCGAATGCCAAGCGAGCGGTTAATGACGTTGACACACCATTGGAACCTCACATACTCGGCCGTTCTCTAGAAAGTATTCGTTATTTATTTACCACCGCCATTCCTACCTTCCCACTTCCAGAAACATCTCCATGCAGCATATTTCAAACGATGTTAATTATAACGCGCCTTAAAGTGTTATATTACCGTGCCAAATTAACACTTTTTCTCTCTCTCTAAACTATGAATATTCCAAGCGCGGCTTTCTAATGAGACATTAATAACAACAGCAGCGGAATTTCCATTATCTCTGGCAATCACGGGGGCGGATTGTACTCCAATCGTCAGATTTAGGAAAATTCCGGTGATCTGTCATCTGACAACCATTTTCATCACCGCTTGCAAAAGGTGCTGCATCTTAGAAAAGCACCCCACTGGATCGTGTGCGCGTGTGTGTTCCGTGGGGAGCGGTGGTGTAGTGGTTAGCGCGCTGCGCTATGAACCCGGCGACCCGAGTTCGATTCCCGCTCACGGCCAACACCAGTGACGATTATTTGAACTGGGCCTCCCCTAGTTCGACTCGGCCCCAAATAAGTACCTGGTATGGTGTGTAAACATCGCCGCTAGGGAGACAAAGGCGGTCGGGCGTGGTGCTGGCCACCCACCCCCCCTAACGGCACTTGCCCCAACAGTCTGTTAAGGCTATACGTGGATATTTGTCTTTTGTCTAATTTATTTTGTCTAAATATTTAGTGCATGGAAAAATAGAAATGATCTCTCTTTGAATATATAAGATTTTTTATTACAATCTTTTCTGGCGAACTCTATAAACGTAAACACAAAAAAAGATCATTATTATCGGCCCTTTCTCAATCCATTTCCGGCATCAACGCCTCCCTGTGCCCTGTCGGTCATGGCGGTTGTTGTTGTTGTTTGACCATACTTCACCACCCTGGTCATCAGTGCGGGTTGCTGACGACTCGACGAGAGACAAGTCTGACGTGGGTCTCACTGCCCGCTGATGTTAGTCGTAGCCCTGGCTGGGAATGACACTCGGGTTTCTAGCTGTCGACCACCTACCACCGAAGCACCGCTCTATTCACGTGATTGTGATTTATTTAGCCCTCTACCAGAGAGTCAAGATGACATGTTACGCCCATTAATTCTATAAAAAAGATTCCATTTAAAGTAAGGTTTATTGTAAACATAAATTAACATGCTAAGGGTGAAATATATAAGTGGTCAATTCATTGGGCAGGGGGGGGGGTCACAATACATCTGGGCCACCCTGGAGAATAAGGATAATGGTTAAGGATTTACATCTACTCGACATTAAGGGAAATGCGTCTCCAATAATGTTTTAATACTGCATAGTGGTGACTTTGGGCGCATTGCTATGAATGTGTCAAAAGGATAACTGAATGAGTTCCAGCAGGACGTTTATGGGTTTTTTTTCCTTCCAGACAGGTCTCTGAGAGCACAATTGACAGGTAATTAGCCACCTCGAGAAGAACACGTGCCCATTGCAAGGAAGCAAATATCGCCCGGAGTCCATCGGCTTGCGGATCGGGTGTGCGACTACCCAGCTCAGCCTTCGAGAACAGGGTGGGGACGTGGACGAATCTGTCAAATTCCGCATGCAAATTTACTTCATTTCGCTCTCCTCGCCAAGCCGGGCAAAAAAAAGAAAACCCGCCACGCTCCAGTGACGATCTGTGCCTCGTCAGACTCTCCCCCCCCCCCACACACCCCTTCTCTCATTCTCTCGTCGTAAAACGTTGTTCGCGGAATGCGATCGCCACCGGAATTCCGCGGGGTTATCAAGGGGGGTGAGTGGGGGGGGGCACCGGGGGAGGGGCTGGTTAGGGGGAGGGTGGATTTGCTAAATTTCTGGTGTTAAATTTCTACCCTCGGGCAGACGTCAGAGTGGGGGGGGGGGGTATGAAAACGAGGCTGCTGTATTTAGATTGAGCGTGTGGCTGTGGGAGAGATCGTGTTAAGGCTGTACAGGGGGTCTCTGTAGCGGGTAGCGCCACGGCCACCAACACCAAGTGATGGTTATCTTCTGAACCGGTCCCTGGCCGCCCCTAGGTTGGCTCTGCCTCAAACGAGTACCTGGAGCGGTGCGTAAAACATCGCCACTGGAGAGACAAAGGCGGCCGTGCTTGGTGCAGGTCACTTACCCCCCCTCTTTGTACCGTGTTGGCCTTCATAGCCGGTACTCGCTCCCAGCACTTGCCCTCACAGCCTGTTAAGGTTATACGGGGAATTTGTTTTTATCTTTTGAGAGAGAGTATAGGGGTTTGGTTCTCTCGGTGTGTGGATGGTTGTGCCATGCTCGGAGCGGATTTGCGTGCGAGTTTGTCTCGTGCGGTGTCGGGAGCTGGATTCCTGCCGTTGCGACCCCCACGATCACTGGCCGTGTACATCGACGGCAAATAGAATTCAGCCGGTGGGGTGCGGATTTCCCTTCGGGCTAATTCACAGGCCTTCTTGGCAATCCACTGCTGCTCGATAAGCACCTGCCCATGCCCTGTGGGAGGGATCGTGGGGGTTATTTCACTATTTCATCACGCTAGCGAGTCTGGGTTGGTAAACGAACGGAGCATAGATGTACAATACAACAATGCATTTTGCTGGACTGTTCTTTGCTTCTAACACCATAGCCTCCCAACAGCAGCAGCAGCTTGTGATGGTGATTGTGCTCTTGGTGGTGGTATTCGTAGGGGTTGTGAGTGGCTCTGTTCATTTGGTGGTGGTGGTGGTTGTAATGGCTTCGGTCGTGGCTGTAGCTGAAGTGTGAGTGTTGGTAACGGTGCAGCCGATTAGCGGTTGTCTTTGTCGGAGGTGGTGCTGATACTGGCTTTCGTCTCCCCTGGTCGCGATTGTGGTGCTGGTGGCCATGTAAGCTGTGTTTAATTGTTCTGAGTGATGGTGTTGGTATTCGTGGCTGTTTTGTACTTATTTGAAGTGGTTGTGGCGTTGGTGGTGGCTGTGTGTTTACGTGGTGGTTGATGGTCGTGTTAGTGCTCGAATGGCCATGCGAGTTGCGGTTATTTGAGTGGTGCTGGTGGCGGCAGCTGCTACGATGGTGTCGAGGCAGACAGCCAGGCAGGCTAGGGAGAGCTGGAGGGGAAAGTAGCGAGGGAGGGTGGGTGGGGTTTGCGGGTGGCCCATGATGGAGAGCCATCCCCTGTGTGGACCTGACACGTATCATTTGCGCTCAGCGGGCCTTGATGGGATCTCCTTTGGAATGACACAAATCCCGAGAAGAAGCGATTCGAGGTGGCTCGCGGGCACGGGGGATGATCGCGACGGTGCGAGCCCCCCCCCCCAATTCCACCCCCACCAACTCCCCCCCCTCAACTCCACCCCCTCCACCAACTCCACCCCCCAACTACCCCCCACCAACCCGAGCAACCACCAGACAACGCCTCGCTCGTTATTGTCCGACCCCGATAGCTTTGCACTTTTACGGCATTTTGTCGTCTACCAAATATATAATTGTATATGTGTGTGTGTGTGCACGAGAGCGCGGTAAGCATGTCCGTGTGAGTGTTCTTCGGCTTTTAGTTTAGTTTTGTCCTCCTGTGGGCGTGAAACGTGACACACAAAAAATCCATCCGAATAATAAAACGCCGTTGGGGGGCCGGGGGGGGGGGGCTTCTTTCATGACTTCGCGTTGGGAATTGAAATGCGGTGGTGCTTCGGGCGCGTGGGTTTCTGGTGATATTAACACGGTGGATAGAATCGTGCCCTTCTTTGTTTATCCAGTAAAGCCTCACCGAGTCCCAAGACTCAACATGTTTTTTTTAAAGGAGGGCGGGGGGGGGGAGGATAAAATGTTGGGATTTTTTTGGGCTAATTCCATTAATGAGCGGTTATGGCTTTGTTGGGAAGAGACCCAGAGATGGACTCGCCCACACGAGGTGGTAGCACTGCAAGCGCCATACAATTGGATGCAATGAATTGAGCCGTACTGCCATCTCCTAGCCTTGTGTCATCATCAGCCGTAATTATCCACTGCTGGATTCAAGGGCCTCGAGGCGTGCCCCCCAAATCGGTGTCCCCCCCATCTCTCACGGCTTCGCGATTCAACAATCTCGACAACTCGTGCACACCGCCGGATTTTGCTGTTCACTTTATCCCCGCAGTGGAAGTGTTCTTGGGCGCGTTTTTCGCCGGCTGTCGGCCAGATACGCGGTGCAGTGTACATATTGTAGTGTCCATCTATGCTCCCATCGTTTACTAACCCAGACTCACCATCGTGGTGAACATATCCGTAGTGTACACATGTATACACTCATATGTGTACATGTATTTATCGAGAGGTGAGGTGGGGGGAGCATTCTTGGCGCAGTGCTTGGTGCACTGCACGCTACGAACACGGCTACCTGAGTTAGATTCCCGTCCACGGCCATCATTATCGGTGAGCGATATCTAAATCAGATCTGGGGCCATGCACCGATCAGCATGGCGAAGTATGATCAATCAACCCCCAGGACAGACCGACGCGGTCTGGTTGGAGAACATCTCGCAGTGTATTGACAAAGGGTTGTAGAACGCATCAAGGAAAGCCACATCTCCGATTACAATGGTAGGCTTAGCACGGTGAGAAACAAGTTCAACACACTACACCAAACACTACATACTACACTAAACACGACGCAACTATACACTACACATATTCTTAGTTCTTTCGGTAAAGTCACGTGACTTTACCGAAAGAACTAAGAATATGAATCCTTGCAGTCACGAAAGCTTCAAATCTAGAATTTATACACTACACCACAATACTAAATTGAAAGCTCATTTCATTAGAACTGATTTTGTCTTTCGTGTGTTGTCCTTCCCCTGCACCTCCCGATTTGCGCGTTTGGCTACGTACGGTACAAAATAAGTTCAACATGCACACCGACAAATGCTTCTTCAGCAGACTTCCCATTCAAATATTTGACCAGCGTAATTTTTCGCCGTCGTGACCCGGGGTTGACCCGCATGGGACCCGAGGCGGCGGGGGGGGGGGAGGTGCGAGTGGGGTGCTCGGCAAGGCCTGCAATGCAACAAGGGCGGAGCAGAGGAAAGTTCTGGAAAGAAGGCGGGTGGGGAGTTAAGAAGAGGGTTTAAGAAGAGGGCTTAAGAAGAGGGGATACAGCAAGGCGTGGGAGTGAGGTACTGGTGGCGCGGGGGGGCAGAGGACGCTCCAGAATAACACAAAGGCTTGTGGGTAAAATAAACAATTGGTGCCCTAAAGTGGCACGTTGCCCGAAATGGCTCTAATTTTGGCTGTCTTGTTACGTGAGTAGCCCCTAACAGTCGAGTTGGTGACAAGTCGGGCTCGAAAGAAGAGACCCGTGCGGAGGTGGCGTTCCCCCCACGTGTCATCGGGGGGCTTGCATTGACTTTGCGTGCTTGCGACCAGGGTGGGAATTTGCGATGGGGATGGGGAAATCCCCACCGCTGTTTTATTGCCTTCGGAAAACCCCGCGCGTTTTGAGAATATTTCGCTCGACATCCGCGGACCAAGTCGCATGTCAGACACCTACTTGCTGCACTGCACTGTACATGCACCGTCTCGCCATCCTGGTCTCGTGAAAGTCGAGGGTGTGACCCGATCATCTTACCTCCAAATCACTTCCCTCGACTGGCATTATTTTGTAAGGATTAATTGAGTTTCGTTTACACGGACTGTTTGCGCGTATGTGAAGTCTCACGTTCTAAGATCTTTTGTTAATGGGGTGGGTCGTAAATTAGTCACACAAGTGGTGGGGTTTTTGTTTAACCATAATTCGCCTTGATGTGGTGGAGTGGTGTATTGTGAACGCTCGTCGCTAAGTCGCCGCACGATCAGCATTTTTCGCGCTTGCTTTGGATATATGCACTGGCAGAGCCAGTGGGGAGGGGGCATGTGCCCCCCCAATGATCTGATCGAAATCTCTAATTTCGATCGGATCATTGGGGTTTATTAGTAATAAATCGGCATTTTGCGACCCCCACTGTCACTGTGTAGCATATTATTACGTGCCAGTGACTCTATAAGATGATAGGACAATAGTCTGAGATCCATAATTGGCAATAAGTAACGGCAAAGCGGTTATAAGTGACTCAGAATTATGCGCAGTTGCGTATACAGCACATGACTTCCCTGAAGGCATCAACAGCTTCAGCGAGCGCGATGCCGATCACACAACGCGGTTCGAATTCGACCCTCGATCGATGGCTGTGCCATCGCCGCACATGCGTCGAATAAAAAGCAAGGTACAACTCCTTACTTACTTAACAACTCCTCTATCATTTTTCATTGCTGGAGGGGTTTCCCCCCCCCCCTACCTGAAGATCCTGCCTCCGCCATTGTATATCTGTGGAACTTCTTTCGCACCGTGCGTAGCCAGCCGCGCTAATCGGATGTTCGGGGGAAAGACGACGAACTAAGCACAACAAGCAAGCTCTAAAGAAGTGAGTTTTCAATCTATATTTAAATGTGCATAGCTCCAGTGGCCTCCTGATATCGGAAGAAAGAGGCGTTCTGCAGACGGCCGCAGAAGTGCATCTGAAAGTGCGCGATGCAGTGGCCGTCTTTGTTCGATAGAAGCTGCGAGGATGACCCCGGGGAGGTTCGCGTGCTCGTTTGTGCAGCGGGGTTTTGTGGTTCATCTTTTTTTTATCGATAAACGAGTGCGTTATAAAGCAGAGAGATAGAGAGCGAATGGTGTATTCGGTGGCATTGGCCACACCGAGCCAACTGCATTGAGTCGAAACATCGGGAGACGAGGGTGGAGGGAAAACCAAACACGAGAATGAAGCTGGTGGACACTCCGAGAAGGTACAACGAATCCCGCGACACAACGAATGATTAAATGACGTGAAATCGTGGCTTTGGGGGAGGCGTGTTTTTGCCCAGGCCACGCAGCTAAACGCGCCTCTCTGTGTCGCGATGTTTATCGCGGTAATTAAATCCTGTTGTGCCCAGCTGGAATGAACAACTCACCAGCCCACACCCCCCTCCCTCCCTGTCCTCTCCCCACAAAAGCACAATCTTGAAAGAGACAAAGATGACTTAATGATTGGCTGTAAAAAGTTTAATGAAGACCTCTAATTAATTTTCCACACGGGGCTGCATACATTGACATTGTGGCATTTTATTTTTGTTTTTGCAGGGTCGTGTGCGTGTGGAAATGAGGCCGACACTGTGTTCCCAGCGCTGCGTGTACACACGGCTGCCAATATCGAGAACTGCCCCGCATGATTGATTGAACGCCGCTTTATCGGCGCGGCGATCGGTCCCGGCTTGCCGAATATTCTCTCATTCGCGCTCCAAAGCCGCCTTGATGTGGAAAGGCCCCCCTCCCCCTGCCAGCCCCCCCCCCTGCCAGCCCCCCAAATTGACCCTAGCCGTACGATTGGGCGCTGTCAATTTAATAAAGGAGCGTGTTCCCCCCACCCCCCCCCGGGAGATGCTCGCATGATCGAAAGACAGCACAGAGATACACCACCACCCCTACCACCACCCCTACCGAGCGCTGTTTGCGAGCGCCTATTAAGGCTGGCGATGAATCACAGCGGTGTGTGTGTGGTGTTTAAGATGAGACGCTTGCTGTTCGGTGCGAATGCCCCCATCGGCTAAATCACACACAAGCATCGACTTTGCCGTAATATATACTTTTTATTTTACGGCTTGTGTTGTACACTTATTCGGCCGGCAATGTTCTCTTTTGAAAAGGTTTTGGTCAGCATTGTTTCTTTTGTACGTGACTTGTTTCGTGTTTATCGTTTTTAACTTTGCAGCCTTCGTAACCGAGTTCAGCGATCGGGGGTCTGCACTGTGCTTTCGGTTTGTACCGCCATGGTGTCCGACGTTTCGCGCTACTCGCCGAGAGCTTCTGCAGAATCGTTAATTTAGATCGGACGACGCCACGCCGAAGCACAACCCGAAATTGCAGCACGTCCGCGATGATACCTACGCAGTACTTGGACATCCGTTTGAAAAAGAGCTTTATAGCTTTTCGGATTCCTCTAGTGGAAACAAATATTCTGATGCAGTCGTCGTCGCTACAAGGTTGGCGCTGTGCCGCGGGGAAGCGGCGTCGCCAGCGCCACGCAGGCCCCGCGGCCCGTCTTGGTCTCCCATCGTCAATGATGTCAACACACACACAGAGAGCACGAGGTTCTGGTTGAGTCCGTGGAGGGCCCCTCCCCCCCCCCGGTCTATGTCCATGCCTCTCCGACGTGCGTTTGGGTCGTCGCGCCGGTTACTCTTGGCCACGACAGTCGGAACTTTTCTTTTCCCTCCACGCTCTGGGAGGCTCCACGTGATAAGCCACCTCCGTTGAGCTGTCGTTTGCGGCCAGGTCGCTTCTGAAAAAAAGAAGCTCATCGCTCATACCTGGTAGAATAAAAAATTAACCCGTAAAAACAAAGTTTTTCACTATAAATCTTTTATATGCGTGGCGGCTAGAGTCCTCTCGTCCTCTGGCTTGAGATGGCTGCCACCTATGGGTCAGATGATTGCAGCGCAAGCATTAAGCAATTGGTAATTAAATATAATACTTTTGTCCTAAAAAGTGTAAAATTTTGGAAAAAAATTTTCACGAACATTAATTGTCACGCACAACGAGTCTGTGTGGAAAATGTCAGCTCGATTGGATCACGGGAAGTGGGTTAAAAAACGACCGAAAGATTTTCACGGTCGTAAGCAAGCGCGCAAGTGAACTTAATATAAAGGATTTAAAAAATAGCTCGGTTCTATATGTTAAAAAAAACTTTTTTTTGCCATTTTTCTTATGCTTTGCACTCATATCGTGTTTTGTAGTGGTTGCTGGTGTACCTTTCTCACCCGCCCCTAGTGGACATCTGTGACATAGCTTTATAGCTCATCGGATTCCTCCAGTAATAGAGATTCTAATTTTCAATACACTGGATAGATGCGACCAGCGACCTCTAGATCGCTGATTAGATTCTATCTCCTCGTGTGGCACTTGAAACAATGGGGGTAAGTTTCTTATATAGCCTCCCCTAACTGTGTACAATCCAGGGATAGAAATCTCACTTCAAGGCCCAGCACGGTGCAGCGAAACGTCGGACATCATGCGAGAAAACCATGGTGTAGAGTCCGAGGAGACGTGTACTGGACATCTGTCCAGTAGGGGCGGGCGAGCTCGTCGGTTTCTTCCAGTATCCATACAGATTCTGAAGCTTTAAGTCAAGATTTAGATGCTGATTCTGACATCGTAGAAGCTGTACAGCCACAAGCCCCACGAAGGGTGAGAAAACCCACCATTACCAATTGGCCCGATCTAGCCACGCAGAGTGACTTCATTTGTTTGTGTGTTGGGGGGGGGGTCCATATATTCACTTTTATCACACACCCGTGTGAATTGCCATCCTGTAATCTCAGTTCATTAAATGTGATTAAAAATCGATTGGCTGTTATAGAGCGAAAGGAAGGGACTTAAGTGCGGTTCACCCCATGACTGTGGAATAATTTACTTGCCGTGGCCTCTCGATACCTTGAATTTCCTTTTTATTCCGGGAGCCTGAAAGTCACGAATTTGATCAAATCTCCCTTCGAGAGCCGTTTTAACGACCACGGCAATTCAGCACTTGGCGTCGTTGATGGAGGTGGCATCCGTAATGGCTTTTTTTTGTATCGTCGGATGGAGCAATTTGTTTATAAGTGGCCTCGCAAACCGCAGCGAGGCACGCGCTGGGATGGTTGGAGGCAGCGCTGTTCGACACATTCTGCATGGCCCTCGTCAAAACTGGCACGCGGATATTGTATTGTCCTTTCCCCGTATTGACCGCGTCTTAAATGCTTATTGTCTCTAAAGTGCTTTGCGATGATGCTGATGATGATGTTCAGTGGACAAACGTCAGTCAAGGTTATCCCCCCCCCCGTTTCACAAAAGAGCGTTCGTCACTGTTTGTTGGCTCCGAGTCAGCCCTGGAAATTCGACGTTTTTAACAATTGGGGGCTTTCCCACAATTGGGGGCTTTCCCATAATTGGGGGCTTTCCCATCATCAACAATGCTGTTGATGATGACAAGTATGGTGGTGGTGGTGGTGATGATATAACGATGACATGGCAATTATGATGACGTGATAATGACGATAACGATAATTGCATTTATGATAATGATGACTGTGGTGACAACCCTGGACAACATTTGAACTCGTCTGTTCATGATTAGGAGCCCTTTGCTGCTCAACTAACCGAGCCACATCCTCTCCTTATTGTCAAAGGCACTGCATAAAGAACATCGGCGATTGATCGTTTGTTTCGTCGCTGGCCTGGTCATGTCACAACAAATACAATGGAGAGACGGGGGTACATACGCAGTTGCTTCCTCTCTGTCTACCGCCTGTGCTACGACCTCACTTGATGATAGATAACACAAGAATGTTCAATCATAATTTACTTATCCAGGGAAGTTGCACTAAGTCTTCGGAATGTTTATTTGAGAGGGCCCTGCTGCATTGGATTTTTAATTTGTGAAGATGTTTTAGCCATCTTCTTGGTTCTTTCGGTAAAGCCACGTGACTTTACCGAAAGAACCAAGAAGATGAATCCCTACAGTCACGAAAGCTTTACATCGAAATATGTTTTAGCCAGTTAATGACGAGTGTTTATTATACACGTGGGGTAAACCCGGAGCAAACGGAGAAGACGCACACACACGCACTTGTGCGAGGGGGTAACGCTGTATCCCCGTGCAGATGAAAACAGATGGCGACGAGTCAAACTCGCCGTACCGCCTTCTCCTGGCGAGCCAGGGAATGGCAGACCTCCTCGAGGGCACGGGTGAAGGGATTTTCGCAGCCCATCTGCGTGTGATCCACCAACCCTCGCTGCTGCCTCCACACAGTGCTGGATCGCAGGCAGGCCACGTGCAGCAGCGTAGCCACCACTTCCCGGTTTGCTGAATTCGAGTAAGAACGATCAGATTTTGATTCCCACTTTTAGAAATGTACATGTTGCAAGACCCGAGAGACTGAATTGTTATTCAAGAAAATGAACACGTTCCATCGTGAGACAAGAATAACATTAATAGTCCAGTCTTCTTTATCCATAGTCATTTATTTTGACTGTTGGAACAAGAAGTTTAGCCTGGAACATAAAATCCCTATTCTAACCGGTGTTTGACATTTCAATTTCCTCTCACCAGGTGTTCGCAATGCTTTTAATTAAACTTGTAAACGTGTTCAGCATGGGCCACGTCTAAGTCGGCTTAGCCACCCTCTGGATGAACTCGTCGTAGTAGCGTTTGCGAATTGAGGCTCTCGTTTTGCTGGATTCTTGGAACGCTGCGAGCAGAGTTACGGCGAACCTGGAGGTTCGTCTACGTACGTACATTACGTACGTCGAACTGCTGTCGCGCACCGCACATCGCTAACCGCGCTAATTGAAGGTGCGGTGCTGAGTCTTTGGAAAATGAGTCCATGGGTAGTGTTGAGACTATGGGGCAGAATGCATGTTGAACTTCTTTCGCACCGTACGTAGCCAGGGCTGCCACCGTCGGAGTGAGTGCTCTTGCCGCGTCCTCACGGCTGCTGGGGAAGTGAGCGAGCCCGGCCCTGCTGGTGCGAATTTAGGCAAATGGCGGATAGCCCTTACCGGGCCCAAACCAGCACCAACCGCGACTTGTTTTAACCGGACTGCAAGGGGGGGAAGAGGGAGGCAGAGGCAATTGCCCCGGGCATTACAAGGGTGGAGGGGGGGGGGGGCACAATAGGGCTGATTTTGTTTTGATAATGAATAATGTTCCGTATGTACGTATGCTGAACTTCTTGCGCACCCTACGTAGCCAAGCGTTCTAATCGGAGCGTTCTGCTTGCGAGGCGAGCCCCTCTGGGCAGCCCTGCAGGGGCTGCGTTGCTCTTTGCTAAGGGAGCTGCGCACCCCCCATGCCCTGGGTGGTGACCTTACGGGGTCAACGTGGAAAAAACAGATGCGTGATCATGAGCCCCTCTCGCTTAGGTCAACGTCAGGGCTCGTACAATATTTGTAACTGTCTTAATTTGTGTTCATTTAAACGGCCTCTGCATTGCTTTTAAGTCATCGGCAGCAGTCGTAGATGAAGGGCATGCGCTAGCCGTTGGCATCTGTCACCGCTTGAAGTGTCGTGGACCCTTTGACCAAATCACCGGGAAATGCGCTCGATCTCGCCGGAGGTCAGAAGCGAAGCAAGCTCGAGTCGGGGGTACCGTGCCTGGGGATGGGCGACCGCCACGAGCAAAGGGCAGGCGCAATAGGCGTTGCGTGCGGCAGAGGGCAGCGCAGCGAAACTCCATCGTTCATCTGCGTTCCTCCCACCTTCCGCCGAGCCACGCTGACCAGCGTGGTGAAGTATGGTGAAAATCATCTCTCTCGAGGGGCCCCGCAAGGTGCGTGGGAAGGTCCGTCGTTTAGCGGTGGATTGACACAAAAAGGGGCCTTGTTGAGTCGATCGAAGCTGAATTCGCGAGGGTTAAAAGAAAACTAAAAGCGACTTCTATTTTCCCCTTCGTTGGGCTGCCGATGTTTTATTAATCGCGGTACATTTCCGTGATAGTTTCTGCTGCATTGGGTTCCACTCAATTTGCGAGCGGGGGCCCCCACAACTCTTGAGTGAGCAGCAGCGGGCTGACATTAACATAGACGAGCCGAAATGAAACAATGCCTCCCTGATTGGTAGCCGTGTACAGATAAACGGGGCGGGTTAGTTAAGGGGCCGTGATTTAGGTTTTTAATTAGAATTTAATGGGCCGCACATTATTGTATTTTATCTTCATTACTGGACAGCGGGTCCAGATTAAGTGGCATCGGTGTAAAGCCACGGGGAGTGATGGGGGGGGCTGGAATGAACAAAAGTTTGAGGCAGATGCTTGTCTGTTATACTATTACTAATAATCATTATATAATGACAATGTGCGGCTGTTTCGTCAGTTTACTGCTGGATGAAGGCCTTACCGGTCATGGGCGTTTGACTACCCTTCATCGTGCTCGTCGGTGTAGATTTTTTAAAGCAAGTCGTGGCGGGCAATCGAACTGAGGCAGTCAGGTTTTGTGCTCCTTAAGTCGGTGGCGGTAATTTCAAATGTATACGGTAGGCTCTCGTCTTTCCACAGTTACTTATTCAAACGTTCTGTTGAATTTTCACTAAGTTGGCCCAGCCTTATGAGGTGGTACTCATTATATCTGTTATGGAAGGAATGCGATGAGTGAGTGATGATAATTTGCATATAACTTTTCGATGTTGATGTTCATGCAGTTGATTGTTGGTGGTGATGGTGAGTATAATAATGCATGATGATTGATTATAGTGGTGAAGGTGATCGCTCATGATGATAGTGAGGTGATTCATTATGATGATGACGACTAATTTGATGATGAATAATGATGATCGTGGTGGTGGTAATGATGATGGAGGATAGACGACAGGATTGAGTCAACTCTGGGACCTGAAGCCATGCAATAAGAAACGAGGTCTTTGCTTCTCTACTAACTTAGCATTGTCTGTGCGCTTCAGCACAATTACATTAGTATATATGACCAACTGGACTTTTTATATGCTCACGCTATGCATATATTGTTATTACCACTCAACTAGAGATGGACAATCGAAGTATACGTTATAAATGAATCAATCTGATCTCGGAAAGGCCATCGAGATGATGTACTATTTACATATCTGGGGCAGAGCAGTAGTGAAGTGGTTAGGGCACTATTATTAATCTCGTAACCTACGTTAAGATTGCCGACCACGGCTAACATCAGTAGCGAATGACATCTGAACCAGTCCAGAGCCCTCCCTCCTCACCCTCACCATCCCACACTCATCAGCATATGTACGCATGTATGTCGAATTTCATTTGCACCGTACGTAGCCAACTGCTCTCATCGGTTAAACAACCTCCGTGACTTACATGGCATGGGGCATGCCTTCATCCAGCAGTGGCTTGATAAAGTTGCGTTTATTTTTATTCATGTGATATCTTCCGCATACACACACACACAAGCTAAGAATTCTTCAAGTCTCAGAGACTTAACAAAAAATCTCTTTTCCTTTGTCTACTTTAAAGTGACAAATGAGACTTCTTTCATCCTTGGCTCTCCGCAATAAACCGATTTCTGATCCCACAAAATAACGTTTGGATTAAGGAGATGGGACTGTGCGGTTCGCGTGTGAGTGGGGCGGGCGGGTGCACGCGCCCTCCGAATATTTTACAATGCCGCCTCTGCGGGCGCACACACACACACAGAGTCTCTGCTTAAATTCCAGTCGGCTTCGCGAGATTAACAAACTGTCAAATCTGTAAATTACATTTAACTTTTCCCAAAAAAAAAAATCGTGGGTGGCGCACTATTTTATGCCGCACACGTCAAGGGACACCTTAAAAGGGCACTTCATTATCGCCGTACACTTCGCAGGCATCGGACACAAGGAAATGATTTACCCAATGCGCTCCGGTGATATTTTCTGTGTTGGAGCCCCCCCCTCCCCCCCCCCCACTTCTGTCTGTTTCAAATCGAGAAGAAAGAAAAACATCGCCCGTCAGTTTTTTTCTGATTGATAAATGTGGCAGCACCGGCGTTCACAAAAAAAGAAAGAATCGGGAGGAGAGAGTCCGACAGAAAAGAGCAAGAGGAAGGGGGGGGGGTGTACACACACAAAAAGTAGTTTTGAGTGGAGAAAATAAAAAATAAATCTGTCCGCAGCGATTTGTAATGGTTGGCGGTGCTCTCACTGCTCGCTGACACTGAGTAAGTGGGCAACGGTGGCCGGGGTCCCGAAGGGGGGCGAGACGCGAGGGGTTAAGGGGATGTGATGAGGGCGGCTAGGAGGGGAAGGGCTCTGTCAATCGGACGAGGGAGCTCATCGACGAGTCCGCTGTCAATGCAGCCTCGTCCATCGAGACGCCGCTCCACTGACACAAGTCCACCCGGGGTGCGTGGCCGTCCCTCCCCTCCACTCCACCCCCTGCATCGTTCCCGTTGGATGAAGATCACCGTTCATTATCATCAGTCATGATCAATCTACTGCTGGCTGAACAGCCCCCCCTCCCCCCCCAAAAAAAAAGGCAATTGGTCTTGCAACGCAATAACATTGGTCAACAAAAAAAAACAAAAACAAAAATTTTGGCCTGGACTTTTGCAGCTGTTTTAGACTAATTTCAGGGTGCTGATTACAAATCTGATCTCAGATTTGCTCTATCACATCTCATTTTCATGCTATCGGCATACCCCAATTTCATTTATTTTACCCGAAATTAACTCTGTCACTTATGATTTCAAGTTGTTGCGAGTCAGTGACTGCTTTAGTGTTAAAATATGGTGCTGTGTTTTTAGCATAGTGTGTTTATAATGTAATTTTATGTAGATATCCACATTTATGTAATATTTTTCTTCTGCAGTTTTGATTGAAAATGCAATATTTTATATCTCAAAAACCTGATGTGATAGACAAACTGATGCCAGATTTGGCATCGGCACCCCAAAATTACCTTAACACCGTTGGAATACCTTATGCCAGAAAAAGTGTGACCGGTGTAATCCATCGAGCCTTCACGTAAGCGTCGATTTCAGAGCTTTCATCTCTGCAGTTGTCCTCCACCCTCTGGGATGGGGCAGGCGTCGTCCTCCCGGTTGCCACTTCGTTCGTTAGCGGTGACCACCGGCCACGACCCCTTCCTGCGGTGTCCTTTTCCAAGCCACGTCTCTCTCCACTCAACGTGACCTCTCGAACCAGCGCGTACATTCTCTCAAGGTGCCACCGTCACAAGCACATTCAACACCGATTCACCACCTCCCCTTCTGGCGTTCTAAAATCGCTTTTATATATTATCATAGTCAGCAGCAGCAGCCATGAGCAATCCACTGCTGGATGAAGCCCCCTCCCCAAGCTGCCACCGTTTGTTGTTTGTATGTTGGACTTGTTTCGCACCCGACGGAGCCTATCAGAGGTGCTGCGATGGAGACTCGACGTTGACTATTAATTTGTATCTATTCAGTGACTTCGTCCTCTGCATTGTTTATCTCTCTATCTCTTTACACTTTGCCCTCCACTCACTTGGCTGTACCCTCCCCCTCTCCTTAACCCCCTTCGCGCCCCCCCTCCCCCCCCCCTGTGTTTTCTCTAAAAGCTCTGTAAATATTTCCGCTTGTCAGTTGCCTGCTAATCTATCGAGCGGTGGCTCTCGCAGGGCAAGGGGGGGGGGGCAGGACGGTGGGGGGGAGGGTCCATGGGGGATGGGCGCGGGGGACATTGCGAAATGACCCCTCCACCCACACTTAGCCCGGACCGCCTCGTCTCGCCTCGTCTCCAAGCCGCATCACCCTCCCCGGCATCTTCGCGGCAGAGGGGAGAAGATCAAATATAAGAATGATCATCCTGTGGTTAAAATAAGCGGCGGAGGCATTAATCCAGGGCACATTCCTAACCCCGCAAGGCTCCTCGCGCGTGACTTTTAATTACCTTTGATGCTGTTTGTCGGTCCTTTTATATTGAATGATAATTCTGCGGAACAATCATCAAATTCCTGTGCTTCAGGAAATCTGCATACGAGAACCTTTTCAAAGCAAATGGAACAGCATTTGGTCTTTTGTGTCGCGGTTGCTATTATTGTGTGGGGTATTTCCCCCCCTCTCTGTATTTGTGTCCTCAAGGAATTCGGGATCTCAAGAGGTGCCCGCTTCTTGGCTCTGATTAAATATTTTACATATTGCATGTTGCGTTAAAAAGCTTAAACAAAACCCGCTTAATTCTGAAATTGCAAAGATATGCATAAACGCGCGTGATTAAACCTTCTCGCAAAGGACTCGACGATTTACCAAGGCGATATAAATTATCCCAGTTTCGAAATAACTTCGCTCCATTATTACCCTGGCATAGAGTCCGGGATAACTTTAGAGGGGAATCTAAACACTTCCCAAGGGCCCTATATTAATAACAAAGCACACACATGCAATGTTATTTTGTCTGGTACAGTAAATATCAATAAAACACCAGTTTTCGAGAGTCTCAAGAGGAATGGTGATACCCCCCCCCCGCCTCTCCCTCCATTAGATCTGCCACTGCGAGTGAGGGACATGATACTGATTTTCAAAGTTAACATTTAAATATCAGGAATATATTTGAAATTTCAGATAAAATTGCGTGTTTTTTCGGATTGCTCCACCAATGTATGATGTCAGAGAAAATGGCGTCGCTATTATGACGTCACTTTAACAAAATCGGTGGCACGCGGCATCTGGGTGATGTCGCTTTTGTGAGCCTGAAGACGAATTCAAGTTGACGTCAAATATTAAGATGACGACATTGTCCTTTGAGATCTGAACATTTTGATAAGAAACAAAGCTCATTCCTTGGTACGCGTGTGTGTGTACAGTCTGTTAATAACCTAGGTAACTTGCATTGTCGTGCACTGCACTAACCCACTGCTGCACGTGGTGTTTTTACTTTTGTGCTTGCGTGCGATGATTTTGCTCCTTTAGTCATACCATGTACTCTTAAGTGAGCACAGGCAGGTCTTGAACTTGTTTTACAGTATCTGCACCCGTAGCCTTTTTCATCTGATGTACCGTGCATGAACAAGGGAGAAAAAAATGTTTTATTAGCATCTTTTACATTAACCAGGAATGAAATCTCTAGCTTTATAGCTGCCCTCGGGCACAAGAAAGTATTAACTTTATTAAAAGCTGCGTGGACGCCCGCCACCTTATTATGGCCGATTTAAATGTAAAAACGTGCCGAAGGACCTAAAGTGCCGTGGCTATCGCGCATAAAATATTTTTTTTCTTATGTTCACTGCCCGGAGGTGGGTTTGGAGGAGGGGAGAACGGGGTGGGGTGGCGGCGAGTGGCTCGGGGTTTTAGGCTACATTTTTGAAATTGGGATTCTACACAATTTGGCATTAACCCGATACTGCTGCTGCTTGCAAGAAGATGCTGCTGCTGCTGTACAGAAAATTCTGTCAGGTCCCCGGCTACCGACTTAAAATCTACGCGGTCTTCGCGATGCCTGAGGAGGGGGGGGGGGGGAAGCCTATGGCAAGAAAAGGCAAAAAAAACAACCCTCAGTGCCGGTGGCTGTCATTTTTCTGCCGCTACATTCTGCGTAAGCGGCCGCGTGATGGATTGCGCAGGCCCATCCGCTTTGCGAGGTTTTATTGCCATTTTCCAAGTGGCTCTCCTGCCCAGCCTCAAGCCTCCCAATCCACCTTCCACCCGCCTCCGTCATCCACCACCTTGCAACCTCCCTCCCTCCCCCCAAGCACCCCGTCCCCCACCACCCAACCTCAGCGACTCCCTCGTCCAAAAATGTCTGAGCTCCCCCGCCACATACAAGACCTCGCCACTCCCCTCCACCCCCTCTCTGTACACCTCTCCCACTTCGTGGTAAAGCTCCCCACCTACCCGCCCATCGCTCTTTGTCCATCTCCCTCAGATTGATGGGCCGGGCTTCCTGACAAATGGTTGCCAAGAGGTGGGGAAAGTATTAAGATGCTGATGAGGAGAGGGCAGGGGCGATTCCTGCAAAGACATCCATCATAGCGCTCCCAAAAGTCACGGCGGTATATAATTGAATGTGTCACAGTAGCGCAGAGGCCAGATTAATGTGGCAAAGTGGAGGCTTAAAGCCTTTTTTTTTTCCTGGGCACTCTTCCCTTCAAGCGCAAGTCCTTGCCTCTGATGCTGCTGCCACCTTTATTTGGCCGATGCCAGCAACACTTGGATCGTGGCTTTGGCAGTCGGCAACAGCAAGGTGGCAGGAGCTGAACCGCAACAATAGATCGCCAGTTTTGTTGTTGTTCCCTTTTTAGATGTTACTGCTGCTCGAGCTGCAATTGTATTTCTTTACAAACACGGGAACGACACTTCGGTGACGCCATTAATTGCTGTATCTTCATTTGAATGACAGATTTGATTGTGTTAATTAGAGGCCTCCAGTGGGTTGGAGGTGGTTACCTGAACACAACACGTATACCATTTTAAAAACATTATTACCTTAGATTTGATGCATGTGTCATGAGCTTAATAATCAATATTTATTGATGAATTGATACATCATTGCCCCTCGTGTCCGTGTAGCTTGTACACAGCATGTACAACAATTATTGTGTACACGAGATGCGATTGCTAAATTGTGCGGTGCCTTGTGCAGTGATTTTCGAGGCTTTAGTTGATTTCCACCAAAGGCTATGGGACTTATTTTCTATTATTCCCATACTGCTTTGTATTAATCTTTTTATTAATATTTCGAGTCAAATCTCGTTTTGGTAAACAATTTGCACGCATTTCCTGTACTTGCGTTGTGCTCTCCATGCTGCAATCTTTCTATCCAGGTCTCCCTTGAAAATACGACGTTTCATCTAAATGGGTCCCCTCAAACAACAACAACAACACTTGAGGAGATAGACACTCAGGTAGATGCGATTATTTGGACCACCAATTCTGGCGGCATACAGAATTAATACGACATTGTTGTGTTGTTGACAAGCGTCCACCGAGAGATGACGAGCATTTGACATGAGCATAAATTCTACACGGTGCTTAATTTACCCACTCAATATGTTCCAGGACCGCTGGTGGACTGGGGTGGGCACGTGACTGACGAGCCACAGCCACATAGCGAGAGGTTGGTGGTTTGCCAGCCGTGGAAACATTTTCAAGAATTGCCGACTTCATCTTCTTGGTTCTTTCGGTAAAGTCATGTAGAAGGGAAATAATAAAACAATACAAATAAAACATAATAAAATAAAATTCTCACGACGTTTCGGCCACAACTTTTTGGCCACAACGCAAGCAGCCGTCCTCAGGTGAAGAACAGGGCTGTCAGACG
>CM025627.2:9615264-9639202 GCA_014621495.2 Entosphenus tridentatus
GGTTGGTTGCTCGGTTGGTTGCTTGGTTGGTTGCTTGGTTGGTTGCTTGGTTGCTTGGTTGCTTGGTTGCTTGGTTGCCTTCTCGCTTGTGCTGGTTTGAGACGCTGGATGGCTCTTGAGCAATGTCGTAACGTCTTCTTGTTGTTGAGGATTCTGCATTGATACAAAAACAAACCTTTGAGTTTCAATGTGGCATCTCTCTTGGTCTTAAGGTTAAGTTAATTTGTGTTACACCATCTGAATTTTCATCACTGAGTCGGAGAAGCGACTCGAATTATTCAAATCTAAATTTCCCTGTGTTATTTTATTCGAAGGAGGAACTTTGGCAGAATGTAATGTTCTTTAGTGGTCACTGCCGACACCGCGTGTTATGATTAGAAATGCGTCGGTTATCCAGGAGCCTCCAGTCATTTGATGGAATCTGTCTTTTGTACCGTGAATCTCAGAAAACGCATTATAACGAGCGCGTTCCGCGTTATAAAGGTGTGAGCATTTCACGTTCTGCGAAAAGTGTTTCCCAATGGAAGAACCGTGCAATGGCGAAAACGTATTATCGTGTGAACACGCGTTAAGTGAGGACTTCACGTACTTTAAACCAATTAAACCACATCCTATATCCAACTATTTGACAAAAAATAAAATATATCGACACCATTACCTCGTTTGCCAGTAGGTTGTATTTAACAAGGAAGTGGGATACAAAAATATATATTTTATAATTATTGTTTATTCCAGTAAATCACACATTCAAACACAATAAGTTAACCCGAAGCACTGTATATACACTATATAAAGCCGTCTCTATCCGGTAAACGCGCAACGTTTGACCGACGTTGGCTACACACGGTGTGAAAGAAGTTCAACATGCTGACATACATGTGGTTGGAACCGTTCCATGTTTTTTCGGTGCAAATCTGACATTTTGAAGGTATGACCAATCCCTTAAACCCCATTGTCAATGTTAACAACGCTGCTCAGAGTGGAAGACACCATCCTCGTTCGTATGAGGTGTTAATTTGAGTGCGAATTATCTATCCTGTAGTTTTGGAAACTACGGTGTAAATTTCGATTTAAAGCTTTCGTGACTGCAGGGATTCATCTTCTTGGTTCTTTCGGTAAAGTCACGTACAATGGAAATAAAAAAATAAAAATAATAAAACAGAATAATAAGAACTACGGTGTATTTGTAGATTAAAGCGGCGGTTTGACACACAGACGCACACGGCTGTGAATGCATCAACACCGCTACAACGAGCACTAATCGTAGATCCAGCTTCAACGCTAGCATATCTCCCCTCTTATAAAGAAAGGTGGACTAATGATTTCGTTTTTCTGAATTACAGCGCTCATTGGTGTAAACACTATTGTCAAGTGAAGAGCAACTTCGTTACTCCACTAATAAAATAAGGTGAAAAAAAGTGTTCGTCAAAAATATTTGAGCTGCGGTATTTGTGGTGGGGTCCAATCATGTTATTATACTACTGATGGTAAATATACAGATGGTTGAACACAATAGGTCAGATTGACGTGGTGCCACTATTCCAGAAAGTCATCCCAACTACTCCACTTGATCTGCGATGGGTCCGGTGTTCTGCCCAAATATTTGGTGGCAACATGGATTTCGCCAGAATTCTGAAACTCCTCGGGTATTTTGCGTTGGAGGCTCAATCAGCCAGCAGAGGGCGAAATGTTTGCACAGTCAATGAGCGTCCAAAGGCCACCCTGCAGTGTCGTGGTTTAATCCAAACTACAAAGATCGTCTCTGCATGGCCCACCAACCCCTCACCTCAACGTTTCTCGACCACTGGCATGCGTCTCCACCACTCCGTGGCACGATACAAACCACCATCGTCATCAGCCATGGTAAATTCACTGCTGGATGATGGCCTTCCCAAATTGCCGCCACCGCCGCCACCTCCTGTGATGTAACAATCCACCTGCACACGAACTGAATTCATCGCTCCTTCTCCTACGTTGGCATCGACCCCGGTGGCGCTCCATTCCGACAGACGCTCACTGCAGCGGATGTAAGAACGCGATTGTTAAGCACAGGTTTTGTTTGGGTTAGATCACGTAAATATGAATGCGTCGTTAAATCCGCCACCACCCGACACAGCCGATGAGTAAGGTTTGTCACGTAAACAGAACATGGCAATTCGTTACGAGTTCAGCACACCGGTGTGTTGGAGAGTAAAACACACAACATTGACCATTTATATTTACGCGATCTAACCCCCAAAAAAATGTTATGGATAATATTGGTCGCGAAAGTCGACGTGTTGAACGGGGGGGGGGAGGGAGATTGTTAATGGCACGTGTTGTGCAGAAGACTCTGGCGGTGACAAGTTCGAGCGGCAGCTTCGTGGTTCCGGCCCAGCCGGCCGCCCTGGTTAATATCTCGGGTGAATGAGAAGCAGACGACGCATATATACAGTATGTACAGTATATTAAACATTTATGTGCCCAGTTGGCTGCTCCGTGGACGTTAAAGATTCGTCATTGCACTAAAAAAGTGTCGGCCGTGTGTGTCGTCGTCACGGTCCAAATTTGCACTGGAATTTTAAAAATGTTCTCGCAAGGATTATTTATGTTTATTTTTAATTGGGCTGAAGGCAGTTGCCAACTTGCCCCCCCCTCCCCCTTGCTCCTCTCTAGACTGTGAAACTACTTCGAGATTGCCGCGCAAACACGAAACGTACGAATAATAATAATAATGATGATGACGACTGATTTGATTTAGAGAGAGAGAGAGAAAGCAGGCAGTAGCAGAAAGAGGGAGTCCGAAGTTTGGGAGCATGGCAGCAGTGTGAAACACGTGTCTCTGGCACGGGCTGGGGAGGGTGACGTGCGAGAACATCTTTACGCGTTTAGTGGCGGGACATTAACAATTAGCAACTCGACGAGGGGGCGCAGCTTTTCGCACCGCGCTCGCTTCTCTTCAAAGCCTCCGCGCGCGTGCGTGTGTGTGTGAGTCTGTGTGTGAGTCTGTGTGTGAGTCTGTGTGTGAGTCTGTAAGTGTGAGTCTGTGTGTGTGAGTGACTCTGTGTGTGTCTGTGTGAGTGTGTGTGAGTCTGTGAGTCTGTGTGAGTGTGTGTGAGTTTGCGTGTGTCTGTGTGTGTGTGGAGCGCCGGGTGACTAAAGCACAGCAGGGGGCACAGGTGGTTCATCAGCCGGTCATTTCGGTCATCTCAGTCAGTCGACCCGTGGCACCTGAGTCTGCCCCGTGACCTCCTGCCAGCGGGCGTTCGACACTTCACGTGGCCTCAAGGTGCACATGGCCTGGCACAAGCGTTGTGGTGACGTCACCGCCACTTAGTGGCGAATGGCGGTTGTTGTTGTGTGAAGGTGTCTGTGTGTGTGCGGCTTAATGCGCTGTCCGAGGTAAAGGGGCAGCCCCTGCAATTGCTTGCTCGCGCCACTGCTTGCAGATGGGGCCTCCGCCAGAGCGAACTCTCGACAAAGGAGACTTGGCCTGCTCTTCCACGCTGGCCAAACGGTCTTGGATGAGGGTGGGAGTACCCACAACAAAACAACGAACCCGCAACACACGCAAGCTGCAACATCGATTAACCGTGGTGGACCCACAGAGGGGTGGGCGAGGGATGTAATAAGCTTTACCCCATTGTTTCAGCTGCCGCGCCAGGAGATCCAATTGCTTTGGCGGAGCTGCCGATTGCACCATTGCACCGATCACCGCTGCACGACGCACACGCACGCGCGCGCCACTTGTGTGCCGAAGCAATTCAAAACTCGACTGCTCGTTTGTGGCCAATTGCTCTTTTTTAAAAATGTGTTTCTTTTCTCGGGGGGGAGGTGGGGGGGGTGTGCGGGAAATAATTCCGTTGATGGGAAGGCAATTGCTTGTGGTGTGCCGGGTAGGACTTTTTTCTGCTTTACTTGCAAATTATGTGCTGTGTGTAAGTGGGTCCTGTACCTGGTTTAAATTAAGTTTGGGTAATTGGCATGGCAGGACTGTAAGAGATGGCGACGGTATGAGGATGGCTGATCATCTTCAGCTACTGTCCACACTGTCTATCCACTGCTGGATGAACCCCCCTCCTACCCTCCTACCCTCCACGCCCCTCTCACAAATTGTCGCCATCTCTGACGGTATCACGATCCCACAATTTGGCTCTTGCACACGAGCTGATTTCAATCGCTCCATCACCACATTGGACGTAATCTTTAGGCGGGTTCCCTCCTTTAGCTGCCACTCCAGTTTTAGTCTCGATCACCGGCCAGCATCCCTTCTTGTGATGTGTCCTGTCCGAAGTGCACTTAAATAAATAATTGAGATAAAAAAAATCGGAACATGGTTATGTCCTCCAATCCGCGTGCTTCACCTTTTTGTCTCGGCGATATTCCAAGAATGCATAAAACATTTTTTTACATCTTGTTTACATTTTATTTGACTGTTCATGGTGTTGATGCGATATGTCTTCGCAGGTGAATATGCACTGATTGAAAACATTCTTCTTTCGACAGATTTTTTATTTACCAACGTACATATGTGACGATGGTGAAGATGATGACGACGCATCATCTGTATAACCTGTGTACCCACCCACAAATTTAGCAATAGACAGACCTAACCACCAAGCTATTTGCCTATATATTCAAAATTATTGTTCAATTACAATTAGTTTAAGTTCACGGAAAAAAAAATAGCTGCTGCTCATCTGATTAAAAATGTGACTTAGCAATATACACATCGTATATTGTTTTCATCTCAATAATCCAAAAAAATATAACGACTTAAAAAACTTCAAATTTAAAACTTATTTCAGGAACTGCATTATTAATTCTGAGTTTAATAATAGTTTTATATATATAGCGTTGTCGTTATTGCAAATTGCATCTCACAGTCGCTGAGCAACCACAGGTAATGATGGAAAGCATCAGTCGCCAGACGGAGAGCAGACACCAACAGTTGCCCAAGCTCTGCAGTCCTCCAAACATGAGATGTTTTCAGATAAATGATGAGTGTTTGTATATGCAAGAGTAAAAAAGACGTGACAATTGAAGAGTGAAAATGCCCACATTTAAAAACACGATGCCAAACAAATATAATAATTCAAATGTATAATGCATATTCCATCCGAGGATCCCAATGCGATTGGAATCGAAGAACCGAGGTTTTGAATGAATGAATAAGTGAATATATACACTTCTAGTGAACAAACTCGGATGTGAAAATCACATTTCCCCCACCACATTTCATGTACCTTTTGCACACTTTATAAATAAAGGAGTAATTAACCGTGGACCCACATTGTGTATCACACCAGCAAGGTGGCGATTAATGTGAGGGGCCCTGCCACGTTCCGTTAATATTCACAACCGTCATCACCATCACGTTTCCTCCATTATCCTCGCTTGATTTGTCAGCAGAGGCGAGAGCCCGTTGAGACCGCGCGAATCTATTTCAAGAGGCCTGGATGACAAATGGAAATGCAAGAATCGCCATCATCATCAGCCATGGTCAATCCACTGCTAGGATAAAGTCCCCACCTCCCTCCCCCCGCCGGAGGCTGAAGGCTTCTCCAAGATGACATTTTGAGAAAAGCGAATTGAATAACACGAACACTTACCGGTATTGTATCATTTTGGTTCAAAAATAAAACCGCACACACGGCGAGGCAGAAAATGCATGAAAAGGAATTGCGCTCAAACTTTCCGGCCAATTAATTACATTTCTCGCAGGACATGAGTTGAGAGGCAACTGGTGTTAATTGCAATAGAGATGCACAACTGAGATACAGAATGAAGGACACGCGGATTGGCGAACACACGCCGCTGACGCATGCCGTGCGCGCTGTTGAGTAACACGAGCGCGCTCGAGAAGGACAACGTCGCTCGCAGAGAGACGGCGAACCGTGGTCAATGATAGGGACGGAGCGGCAGTCAAGAGACGGGACGCATCCGAGAGGGAGGTGCCCCAAAGGAGATGGAGCACTGAAATCTGCTCTAACGCAGCTACTAGATGGACTGTCACATCGTCGGGAGCGGTGGCGCAACGGTTAGCGCGCTGTGCTACGAACCCGGCGACACGAGTTCGATTCCCGCTCACGGCCAACATCAGGGCCGATTATCTGAACCGGTCCTGGGCTTCCCCTACATCGACTCAGCCTCAAATGAGTACCTGGTGCGATGTGTAAACATCTCCACTGGGGAAACAAAGGCAGTCGGGCGTTGTGCTGGCCTTCATAGGTGCTCGCTAACAGCACTTGCCACAACAGTTTTTTAAAGGCTATACGGGGGATCTTATCCTTTTGTTCCATCATCGAGCTGTCAATGTGCTGGAGGGCCCCTCATTCAGCAGTAGAGTGATCAGGGCTGACGACGACGATGATGATGATGATGATGATGCTAAATCATTCCGAGTTGGTGAAGCATCATGGGAAAGGGACGTTCTACCAGTCCGTCGCTCATCCTCGGCGCGTGTGGCACACGCCTCAGTTTAATGAATGAGTAATCTGTCAATCCACTGCTGGATGAACGCCTCCTCCAACCTAGCGCTCGTCGGTGCTGCTTGGTGAGAGAGGGGACTTCTCTCCAAAGACCGGCTCAGACGTTGTAACCCGTCACTGATGTTAGCCGCCCATGGGCTTCGAATTCGGTTCGCCGGGCTCGTAATGCAGTGTGCTAACGACTGCGCCACCACTCTCCCCCCCCCCCCCACAGGTTCAGGCCGCCAGCATTTCAATCCGGAATGGATAAGCCAGGTAAATACTTCGAAGGGGAATCCATTCCGATGCGGGGTCCCCGCTGTCCATGCATTGCCAGCCGAAGGACAGAGGGCATACACAATTAGAACAGAGGTCATAAAGATTAACAGAGCGGCCCCGCGTTGAGAATGAAGGCCGATTAGAAAATTGGGTCGAGGCTATTCAAAGCTGCGTTATGAGCAGAGATGCGTAAATCACACGGCCGTAACCGATAACAGGCGGGGATCGACGGAGGGAGACCCCGAGACACTTGTGCACCACACACACACACAGTGTGCACCACACACACACACAGTGTGCAACACACATACACTGTGTGCATCACACACACACAGTGTACACACACACCCAACACAGTGTGCACACACACCCAACACAGTGTGCACACACACACAGTGTACACCACACACACACACAGTGTACACACACAGTGTACACCACACACGGTGTACATACACACACAGTGTACACACACACGGTGTGCACCACACACACACGTGGTGGGGGCGGGGGGGGGGTTTCACAGTGCGTGGAATTCAACAAACCTTGAGCTGGGGTTGGTGGATAATGCAGAGATTAGCACCTCTGATTAGCACGGTTGGCTACGTACGGCGCGAAAGAAGTTCAGCATACACTCAGAGCTGTTAATTTGTGTTCGGGGACGAATGGGATGCGAGAGGGGGACGGGGCGGGGGTGTCGCGGGGCCAGCGACTCCCACCGCTCGTGGGCTCCGGGGAGCACGAGGTGGATGTCTCCTGTCTGGCTCGTCTGCCGACGGCTCACTCACTCACTCTGACTCACTCACCCACTCACTCACTCACTCTGACTCACTCACCCACCCACACCCACTCACTCACCCACCCAGTCACCCACCCACTCACTCACCCAGTCACCCACTCACTCAGTCATCCACCCACTCACTCGCCCACCCAGTCACCCACACACTCACTCATTCACCCAGTCACCCACCCACTCACCCAGTCACCCACCCACTCACCCACTCACTAACCCACTCACTCACCCACTCACCCACCCACTCACCCACTCACTCACTGACTCACTCACCCACTCACTCACCCACCCACATCCACTCACTCACCCACCCAGTCACCCACCCACTCACTCATTCACCCAGTCACGCACTCACTCACCCACTCACTCACTAACCCACTCACTCACCCACTCACCCACCCACTCACCCACTCACTCACTCACTCACTCTGACTCACTCACCCACTCACCAACCCACACCTACTCACTCACCCACCCAGACACCCACTCACTCACTCACTCACCCAGTCACCCACTCACTCACCCACTCACTCACTAACCCACTCACCTACCCAGTCACCCACTCACTCACCCACCCACACCCGCTTATTCACCCACCCACTCACTCACTCACCCACCCACTCACCCACCCAGTCACTCACTCACTCACCCACTCACTCACTCACCCATCTGCTCACCAATTCACCACACTGCCTTATCCACTCACCCACGCACCCACGCACTCCCCAACTCACCCAACTCACTCACCCACCCACACCCGCTTATTCACCCACTCACCCATCTGCTCGCCAATTCACCCCACTGCCTTATCCACTCACCCACGCACTCCCCAACTCACCCAACTCACTCACTCGTTGACTCCTTCCCTTCCTCGGCCATGCCCCCTGTCTCGCACCGCGTTTTCGCTCGCAGCCACTGGCGTTGTAGCGCGCTTGTTGGCATGGGCCCTGGTGCAAGGAATTCAATGGATGGGTCCCCTTGTCCACCTGCCCCCCCTCCCTCCTGCTCTCAATATCGCGGCGTCTGCCCCCCTCCGTCTCGTGGCCTCCCCGTGCAGGCGCACCGCGTCACCACGTGCCCTCGCACTCGACAGCTGAGCCACTGCCTCGGCCTTTCTCTCTCTCTCTCTCTCACGCACCGCTCTCTTTCCTCTCCCGTCTCTTACCCTTTGTTGCTCTCTCTGTCTCCCTCCGTCACTGTCTCTTTCTCACACTCGCTGAAGGTTTCCCCTCCTCTCTCTCTCCTTCTCAATCTCCCCACCCCACCCCACTCTTTCACTTAGATTTCCCTTCTCAGCTTGGCTCTGTCACCATCGCCCCACACTCTCCCCCCCGTCTCGCGCGCTCTCTCCCCGTCTCGCTCGGGTTGCCACGCGACTGAGTCCTCGATCACGAAACATCGACTCCCTCCGCTCACGATGCAAAGAAAAAGAAAGACTCGCGCAACGCTCATCTCGACTCTCTGCAATTTCACGCAAATCGAGAGGACGCGCCCACCGATGAGATGGGGCGATGCCATCGGGCCGTGTCTGCAGAGGCCACGTGCGACGATTCATTGCGAGGACCGAGCCCGAGAGAGAGAGAGAGAGCAGAGGTGGCGGCGTGGGCTTGGAAAGAGTGCTATCCAGCAGTGGATTTAGGATGGCTGCTGCTGCTGCTGCTGCTAATCCACACCTCTTGGTTCCTAGAATGGGGGCTCCCGCCCAGGGAGGGTTTCGGGGCGCGCAGGTGACGCGCAGATGTGGAAGGAGAAGCCTTGTCGGTGCTCACTCGCACCTCCTGGTTCGCCAAGTTTTTGGCTGCTCGCAATTATCGCCGCGTAACTTGGCGTCGAAATCGTTGTTTTGTTGTGTGACTGTGTTTGTGTGTGTGTGGGTATGTGTCCATTTGCATAAACGCGCGGTCACGTCCCAAGGTGAGGTAGTTAACGTCTAGCCACGGTGGTATGCTGGAGGTCGTGGGTTTAAAACCCGACCCTGACGCCTGCTGTATCTTTGGAGTTTGCATGTCTCTCTCATCATCATCATCATCACGGTGGCTAGGAGATGTTAACGACCTCGCCAGGTATGCAAGAGCTTATGGGTTCGATCCCGGCCCTGACGCCTGCTGCTGTATATTTGGAGTCTGCATGTATCTCTTCCCCCGTGGTCGGGTGGATTTTACTCCGGGTCCTCTGGTGTTCCCCTCCACATTTCAAATCAACGTGCGTTTGAAGCAGCCGTCATTCATCTTTACTGTAGCCTTGCACCCCTTTGGTTTCAATCATAAAAAGCGGAATGTTAATAAACTCAAACGTTTTGATGAAACTAAGTAGCTGTACTTACGTGCCCGTGCTTAATTTGTCTTTCGATTATTTATCTTCTGAAAACATCTGCCCGTCTCTCGCACCCCAGAAAGGGCATCTCGCACCTCCAGGGGATGAGTGTTTGACTGCTATACATTTCCACATGATAAGCCACGTTCGTTGAGCAATCATTTGTGGCCAGGTCGCTTTTTAAACATAGCTATATAGCTCAATGAGCCTTATCTGGTAAAATAAAAAAATATATTTTATAGTTTTTTTTAATGCGCTCGTTTGCTCCTGCACATGCTGGAGATGACGACCGGGATGAGATGCAACAGAAGAAACCCCCCCACCCCCACCCACCATGCCCCCACCCACCATGCCCCCCACCCACCATGCCCCTGCCCCACTGAGGTCACTAGACGTGAGTTCAAATACAGGCCAGCGCTGACTCACTCGCACCATCGTTCTGGGATAAAGAATAATTGTAGTAATAAATATAATTCTAATGACGTCGTAATCGTGATCATCCTTATCAGTCACCACTCTATTAATGTCAATAACATCATCATCAGCATCATCATCATAACCATTACCATCATTCCTCCACCATTGCCACCATCATCACCAATGCCAGAATTGGGACCATCCTCAACGATCGTCCACCATCACCAATGCCACCATCATTAACTATTCCATCACCGTTGCCTGCAACACCTTCATCACCATTGTCATCAATCGTTCACAATCCTTGCCATCATGACATGTGCCACCCATCATCACCATTGCCACCACTGCCATCATCATAGCCACATTCTCCACCATCACTCACCGTCGCCAAGGTCGACACGACGGGACATCAGCAGCGGTCGCATTTAAGACAGACTGGTCCTCGGCATATAAACATGGAACTTTCCACCACTGGCTCTGGACTGCCAAGCACTTGCTTGTGCATGAGGACAGCAACATCTACAACGACAAAGATCCCCCATAAAGCCTTCACAGACTGGAAACAATAAAAATAATAAAATAAAACATAATAAAATAATTCTCACGACGTTTGTGGCCGAAACGTCGTGAGAATGATTTTATTATGTTTCATTTTATTATTTTTATTGTTTCCATTCTACGTGACTTTACCGAAAGAACCAAGAAGATGAATCCCTGCAGTCACGAAAGCTTTAAATCGAAACCTTCACAGACTGTTTGGGCAAGTGCTGTTAGCGAGGACTTATGAAGGCCGGCAAGTCACACGAGTGGGTGGGTTTCCAGCACCACGCGCGGTCGCCTTTGTCTCCCTCGTGGCGATGTTTACACACCGCATTAGGCACTCATTTGAGGCTGAGTCGACAACCACACGCACAACAGCAGCCGCAAATAGAGAAGTAGCAGGCATTTGCATTGCTGGGGGTGTCGGTGAACACATCCACTAGCAATATTTAAAATATTTAATATATCACGGACAGCGTTTGTATCGATCCACTGCTGGATGAAGGCGTCACTGCATCTTCTGGTAATGGCAGTTGTTTGACCATACTTCACCACGTTGGTCAGCGTGGGCTTGTCAAGGATGGGGAGTGCCAAGGTCCGGTTCAGACATCCCTGCCTGGTCGCTGATATCCCTGGTTTTTATTAATCCGTGACCGTAAAACGACCTCAGGTCGCCGAGTTCGTAGCGAGGTTCACGAACAACTGCACCACTGCACCTCCCACGCCGGTTCTGTCGACTTAAAGGATTTCGCAATTGACAATGCGATGGACGTAAATAGGCACACACTGTTACACACGAATGTTACTGTGCACACAATTATAAGCGAATCACCCGAAACGCTCCCAAACCTCGTCATATTTCGGAAAATAAGTGGTCGATGCTGCTGGAGGTAAGGGGGGTGATGGCAGCGCAGCAATCCATCTGTGTGGAGCTTGGCGTGATATCCCCTCGCACGCGTGGTTTGTTTTTCTACAGGTTCTCCGGTTTCCTCCCGTCATGCACTTGGGCAAACAGCCCCAATGTCGCAGGGGCCCTCAGTGACAATGAGTCTCGAGACTCGTACTCTTTGGTTCTTTCAGTAAAGTCACGTGGGTATAAAATAAAATGTTGTATACCTACGTCGGATAAAGTTACGTCGGTATAAAATATTTTAAAATAAAATAAAATATTTTAAAATAAAATAAAATATTCCAAAAAAAAATATTTTACTTTAAAATAAAATATTATATTATATTTTATTTTAAAGTAAAGTCACCTAGGTATAAAATAAAATAAAAATGACTTTACCGAAATAACCAAAGAGTATGGATCATTGCAGTCATGAAAAGCTTGAGACTCGGTGAGGAATTCCTGGGTGTAAATACATGATAGTATTTCTATATATTTTAAAATTACTTTCACCCTCATACTTATACGCACGGTTTCCAGGACAACGAAGGTATGTCTTCACATTACAGTGGATATTTGCACACCGTGTATAAGCACAGTTCGCATATAAGCAACGCATGCCTACGTTGCATTGGCGGGTGGAGGGCAACGTGTGGCACAAGCGCTCGACTTCGGATAGAAGCACAGCTGGACTTGCTCGCAGAGGGTGTGCTTATATCAGGCTTCTGATAATCTCACCGACGGACAATAGTGGTGACGACTAAATAAATACATTATTGCTATGTAGCACTTACAGTAGGTCTAGAAGATATATAAATGTCGTTGTCTGTGTTATGATTTTATTTGTGGCAAGCACATGTGCAATCATATCACGTGCGGGTGATTGGTTGCGTCAAGGAACTGGGAGAGAGTTGGCGACGGCTGGGGGAGGCGGGGGGGGGAGGGTCTACCTTCATCCAGCAGTGGATTGACCATGGCTGATGATGACTAACGATGATGTGTTGATGAAGCAGCAGTAGCTCATATGTGTTAATGTAGTTAGAAACAACAATGTTCTGTAGACAATACTGGAAACAAGCCATTTTTTAATTATTATTATATGTGTGTGTGTGGTGCATGCTACATGGCGCGAGTAATTGCGTTGAAGCTAATTTAACTTTGAGTGTCCCTCGCTACTGAAGCCCTGATGTCACCGATACGACGAGGAGGGAGGAAGGCACCACGCTCCTGGCAGAGGGCACGGACCGCGCCGTTCCTCGCAAATGGCAGAACCCAAAAAAAAGCGGAGTGGGCAATTTCTCCCCACGCCCCCACCACTTCCCCAAAAAATAATAACAGTAATGCATCCATTTGTTCTAAACAGTCAAATTGCACCGGCCAATTTAAAAGCAATTGCCCAGTGTGTATTATTTGCCATGGTACTGGTAACAAATGTTCTTTCGAGAAGGATGGTGAGTGCATGGCTGGGTGGGTCTGTGCGTGAGTGGGTGAATGGGTACGTGAGTGCATGGCTGGGTGGGTCTGTGCGTAAGTGGGTGAATGTGTACGTGGGTGCGTGGGTGTGTGGGTTTGTGCGTGAGTGGGTGATTGGGTACGTGGGTGCATGGGTGGGTGGGTTTGTGCGTGAGTGGGTGAATGTGTACGTGGGTGCGTGGGTGTGTGGGTTTGTGCGTGAGTGGGAGATTGGGTCCGTGGGTGCGTGGGTGCGTGGGTGGGTGGGTGGGTTTGTGCGTGAGTGGGTGATTGGGTGCGTGGGTTTGTGCGTGAGTGGGTGATTGGGTACGTGGGTGCATGGGTGGGTGGGTGGGTTTGTGCGTGAGTGGGTGAGTATGTTTGTTCGGTAAAGTCACGTAGGTAAAAAAAGTGAAAGAATGGGTCTGTGGGAAAAAAAAAAAAATTAAATACCCTCGTGATTTTTATTTTATTTAACTTTTATTAATTTTATTTTTTTACCTACGTGACTTTACCGAAAAAACCTAAGAATACAACTCTAAACTTGCACGCCCTAACATCAATCTTGAGCCTCCTGCCCGAGATCACCTGAGCCACAAACGAGCACCTCCTCAGCGCACGCGGTCTGTGCGGACGTCGGAACTGGGCAAGCAAAGGAAGGCGGCCAAATGTGGAGCTGGGACACAGCGAGCAAGCCACGTGCAATGCCCAGCAGCACTCGCCCCGACAATCCGCGTAAGTATGCCGTGCTCCAATCCTCCAGTCTCTTTCGTGTGCACGTTACCCACGTACATGCGGAGCGTGCGTGCACGCGCGGTAGTGACTAATTTCAGGGTGCTGATTCCAAATCTGATCTCAGATTTGCTCTATCACATCTCATTTTTATGCTATCGGCATACCCCATTTTCATTTATTTTACCCGAAATTAACTCCGTCACTTATGATTGCAAGTTGTTGCGAGTCAGTGACTGCTTTAGTGTTAAAATATGGTGCTGCATTTTTAGCATAGTGTGTTTATAATACAATTGTATGTAGATATCCACATTTATTTAATCTTTTTCTTCTGCAGTTTTTATTGAAAATGCCATATTTGATATCTGAAAACCTGATGTGATAGACAAAAACCGATTCCAGATTTGGAATCAGCACCCCAAAATTACCTTCAAACCATTGGAATACCCTATGCCAGAAAAAGTGTGTTGACCAGTGTTAACAATTACAATCTGAACCGGTCCTGGGCCCCGAACGAGTACTTGCTGCAGCGGGTCAACATCGCCGTAGGGGAGGCAAAGGCGGCGGGCGGGCCGTGCATTCAGCCGTGCCGCTCTTCGGAAGTGCTACTCGCCGACAGCACTTGCCCCAAAAGTCTGTAAGGGCTATACGGGTGGTGGTGGTGGTGGTGGGGGGGGGGATCTTTGTCTTCGTGTGCGTGCTGTATGCTAATGCTTCCAGCGCGCAGGAGAGAGGGCTTCGTGGTGCGGCGCGCCGCGCGACCGAGTGGCGACGCCGCTGCCGAGAGGGGCGGTAATGGGTGGGCAGATGGCAGAGCAGCGTGACTTTTAATTAACGCAGAGCTCTAATCACTTTCTACGATTCGCAACGCCCGAAACCAGCCTTGCCCGCCTGCCCCCTCCCCCACCCGTGCTCACCTACAATCCTGGGACCAGACGCAAAGCCTTCGCCGTGCCAACCGCCCATCCAACCCCACTGTGTCAATAGCCGTCCACAACCTCCGTTGAAATGTTTTTTAAATAAGCAATGGCCCAGCTACTCTCGCTCTCGACTCGCAATCGACTGGCGCGCTCGGAGGATGTTTTACTTCGCGCGGGCGAGCGTGTCTTCTGCGTCCGGCGGTTAGGGTTGTGATGGTGACACGGGCTCACATTGATCACAGCTGTGAATATTATTCAGCTTTTTTTTCGTCTTTCTTTTCTCAGTTATTGTAAGTTTTTTTATTGTTTTTCGTTCAGAAGGATAACACGTGTTAGGTCGCGTGGACAGGTGGCATTTCTACGCAGAGGTGGTTCAGATCGCGTGACGAGCCGGGCTCTCAGTACGCCATCCGAGTTTGATCTCTGGCCATGGCTAACGTCAGTAGCGAGCGATAGCTGAAAATAGTCCTAAGCTCCCCCCTCCTCCCTGCACTCCATCGCCTTCACCGACTTACACTGACCAGTGTGGTGAAGTATGGTCGAACAACCCCCTCCAAGCCCGATCAATGCGATGTAGCGAAGCATTCATCCAGCAGTGGATTGCCAATACCCTTGTTCCGTGCCGTGAGATGTGCATCTGCTACGGGATGTGCCACGCGCTAAGTAGGTGCATCATTCCTTGTACTGTGTTTATAAATCCACTTGTTTTTTTCTATTACGTTATGTTAATGAAATGCCAAGTTGTGCTTAATGTTCCTTTGCACAATCAATTAAAGGAGCATTCTTTATTTAAATTATATAACAAGAGCAATGTAATAAACTTTAGCAAGTAGTTCATTTTGTTTTTGAAAGTGCACTTGCGGTTGTTCTCATTAATTACAACCTCTATGCATAAACAACTTATCACGTATTACAGTCTTAATTATTTACACCCAATCTGCACACTTCGGCATATTTAAAGACATCTCCGCACTCCGCCTCCCTCCTTACCCTCACAAGCTGCTGAGATAAACATTGTTAGCGAGCGCCTATTAAGGGCGCAAGAGCACATGGTGAGCTGGGGCGGGTCAGCATCGATCACATCCCAGTCACCTTTGTCTTCACAGTGCTGATGTCTTTGCACCGAACGTAGCCAACCGTGCCCATCGGAGGCGCTGATGGAGCGAACACGGCACCCGGCACGGCAATCATCTCGGGCGATTATGAATTTTTAAAAAGAAGTTGCACTTTGGGGGATTTGCCTCAGCCAATCGCTCACTCCAGGGTCATGAACGCGAGCGCGACTATGTGAGAAGTCCGAAAGCACGTGGAGTGCATCATACAGAACTTTGCTTATCCATTGCTGGATGAAGGCCCCTCCCCCACCCCCGTGTCATGGGGCTTGTTTGACCACACCTTGGTCAGCGCAGGTTGGTGAAGGTGGTCCTGACTTCAACAATTATCACTCGCCACTGACGTGTCGGCTTTGGCCGGGAGTCAAATTCAGGTGGTTGTTTAGAGCCTCGAGTGATCGGCACTGCGCAACCGTTCCTCCCACGCGTGGCTGTCGACGGAGAATTCCCACCACTGGTTGAGCAACTCGAATGGACTCGAGAGAGAGAGAGGCAACGCTAAAGTGATGGACTCAGCGCTTGGTTTTCGGGGCCTGTACATCGACATCAATGACCCGTGAAATGATTTCCACTAACATCACACCACGTCCAGTATACCCCGGGATTGGCAGGTCTCGTGTAGTGGGGTAAAGTGTGGGTACTCACAGGTCTTCCAAAACGTATGTTCAGCGTGGTAGGATTGGCCAAGAATTCCATTTCAGAGGTGCTCTTTGAGCTTCTGCTAGCGGACGCCGTTCCGCCAGCAGTGAGGGTGAGCGAGAAATTGCAGGGTTCCACCTTTACCTCGAAATGCTGTTGCTGCTCGCCGGGCAGTGGTGGCTACGCACGTGGCCTGCAATCCAGCCAGTGCCGGATTTATCCTCGTAGCAAAAGTAGCTACATATGTTACGGGCCCCGCACTTTAAAGGGCCCCGCGCTAAATGCTTTCAAGCTATCAATTCCGGTTCAGTGATTCTGCACTTGCTCTATTACTATAGTACTATACCGCCTTCAACTTTTATGAACGACTGGGTGTTTAAGGTGAACTATTTTGTCGTATTATCTAGCTGTATAGCAAATGAAAAAATACAATAACTTTTCTATGCAAGTAAAAAATTTGTGTTTTAATATTTACTTGTTTTTTTTATTTAGGGCCCCTTTATAACATCGGCCCGCACTAGCTTAATCCGGCACTGAGTCCAGCCCTGTGGAGGCAGCAGCGAGGGTTTGGCGGATCACACAAATGTCATGAAACTCCCTTGCCGTGGGCGTGGAGGAGGTACAATACTCTGGCTCGCCAGGAGAAGGCTGTACAGCAAGTGGCCTCATCACCTTCTGTTTCCATCGGTACGGGGATTGATTGTTGCCTCCCTCCCCGCCCCCTTGCGTGCGTTTTCTCCAAGTGCAACGCTTTCCAAACGCTCATTATTAATTGGCTGTTAAGTTCTTAAAATGAAAAAAACCACCATGCAGCAAGACCATCCAGAAGGAGAGCCATACGACTCGGTGTGGCTTCGCTGGACACAAAAAACGAAAGTAAATTGGTTACGAGTTAATCTCATGCCGCCTAGTCTCCAGTCTACCAGCACCTCCAGAACATATTCAGTGAGATTCGTGAATGTCTGGTGGATGGGGAGGTACCACCCCAAGGCCGACACTGCGGCAGCGCTTCTCAATCTCATCTGCGCCACCCCCCTCCCCCCTGACACCCTCCCCGTGAGGGGGGCAGGCAGCGGCGTGGATACCGTGCAGGACAAATTGTCATGTGCTCGATGGCACGTTGCAGTGACAAAACACGCCAATACACAAAACAAATACTTTCCAAACACGACACACGCTGGTGGGCAGCGTGGAACGAGCGGCGTCTACTCGCACCGCGTTTACTAGAGGCCTTGACATCTGACCTTTCACTATTGTAGCCTTAGCAACCCGGGTGGTGGTGTGAGAGGGGTAGGGGGCACGTGGTGACCAGGTGTGTTGATTGGGGAAGTGGAGGGGGCGGGTGAGCTCCATCATACCACGCATTACACTCACTCCGATACGGGCTCGCTTCTCGCTGCCACCGCTGCTGCTGCTGCGCTGAAAGGGGTTAATGGCAGAGCGCCACGGTGAATGGGCGGTGGCCCGGGGCATATGGTGCCTCCCGGCGTGCCAGGGAGAGTCGCTCCGCGTGCCTAATGGACTGCGGAACATCTGCTCGGAGGAGCGCTGGGCGCTGTGGCCACGGCTTCCGAGTGCTGACTCTGCATTCGGGGAGCAAATTAACGGAGCGCCCAGCCGTGGGCGAGCCGGAGTTGCGGGCGGACGGGCGGGCCGCTGGGAGCCACGAGGCTTCTCCCTTGGTGGTGGTCTACGGGGTGGGGGTGGGAGGGGTTTGGTCAGGGGTCTCCCCATGGAAGTGGCGCCGCTAAATAAATACATTTCAGGGATATGAATGAAAAAATAAATGTTCTACAAAAAAAACCACGCACACAAGGTTCGATCCGGCCAGGCAGTTCGGCGGTAGAGCGAGCGGCTAGCATTCGGACGGTTGCAAGTTCAGGCCCTGGTTGGAGCTTTACTCAGCTCATCATTTCTCTGGGGTCGGTAAAATGACTAGCGCTTTTTTGGGGAAGTCAAAAGTGCTTATCCTATGGATAAACTCGCCCACCGATGTAAGGAATGAGTCAAGTTCCACCACCAGTGCCATTACATGGCATGCCGTGACAAGGGCGCTGACAATGTTCCTTTCAGCAGGAAATCACTTTGACTTTTGACTCCTTAAAACAAAAGTGCAGCTCTACAATTGCTTGCTCAAGCAACTGGAGGCCAAAAGGTCTTCCCTAGAAGGAGCTACAAAGAGTCCCTTTATAGGGTATTTGGTCTACTCTTCCACGCTGGCTAAGATGTCTTGGAAACTCTGAACTAAACGATTTTCATTTTACCAGGTAAGTCCCACTGAGCTATATAGCTATTCCATTGGAACCTCATTTGCCAGTAAAAAATATGATAATTGTTTTTTTACCCTTCTATCTGGCAACAAAACTGACACCTTTTTTTGAGTTGTGCGCCTTTTGGCGTCATCTGGTCCAACCCATGTGAGACTAGGCTCTAAGGAAAGCTGTCTCGGGTGTGGACCAATCAACTTCAAGGACAGTGCATATATTATTTGAGTTATGTTTTTTGTTTGCATTATGGCTGCAGGTATTGTGGTATATGCAAACATGACTCCTTGTGAAAAAGGTGTCAGTTTTGTTGCCAGATAGAAGGGTAATTTTTTTTTATTATATAGCTATTGTTTAGAAGCTACCTGGCCACAAATGATAGCTGAACGAAGTGGCTTATCACGTGGAAATGTATAGCAGACACACAATCTATAAACGCATGATTCTAAATGTGGAGGGGAAAAAAAACCGGAGGACCTAGAAGAAATTCGACGTGACCACGGGGAGAACACGTCGGGATCGAACCCACGTCCTCCTGTATACCAGGCGAGGTAGTTAACATCTCATAGCCACCGTGGAAGAGGTGGGGGTACTCACACTGTCACCCCACAACACGCGACTTGCCGATCGACTGTGGTGGGGCCCCTTGGCACTGCAGGGTGGACAGGAGCAGGCGCGGTGGGGTTGGGATATGGGGGGGGGGTGAGCAACTTGCCCCATTGTTTTAACTGCCGTGTGCCAGAAGGTCAAACTGAGCCAGTGACCTCTCGCTCGCAAGTGCAGTGCGTTAGCCATTACACCACGGTGGCATGCTCGATGAGAACGTTTACAGTGAGATTTAAAGAGTAGACGCGCGGAAATTCGTGGTGTTTTCCCGTCTGTGATCCCGAGATTTGAAGACGAGGGTTGGTGGAGCACGTCAATAGTGGCATGGATGTCGAGTGTGCACTCCGACACACGTCACATTGTACATGCGTAACACATCGACTGTACAAATAACACGACCGCTACTTTCGGTCTGTCAGTCTGCAATTGTGGCTGTACTGGAATTGTCTTATTTTATACTTACTATGGAAACATATTTTTGGGTGGTGGGGGTGGGTTTAGATCAAGGCAAGTTCAAAATAGTTTGAAGACTGACACAAACTTTTTTGGGTTGTGGGGGAATTATGTCTTACAACTTGAAGAAATTGCCCAGCTTTTCGGTTGTTTTGGCAGTATTTTAACTTTTAAAAATATATATTTGATCTCAGTCGAGCTCCGAGCGCGCTCGTGAACACTTAAGCAAAGACCTTTCTTTCTTTTAGAAGTCCAATTTTCAGAGAAAACCCACAATGATGGTGCGCGTTGGTTGGGGGCCAAAGCTTTTAGCCCACGTAACTCGAATGCAATTTCTGGCGATATTTTTCAGGCCGAGTAATATCATTATCGGGGACTCTCAACACAAAAAATTTTTTTGCTTTTGTAATTGACCAAAGTGGAATAAAGGACCCAAAAAAATGTATTCTGCTTCTGGAAAAATGTTACAACCAAATGTTAATATTATAATGACCGTGTGTCAGCTCTTTATTGGCTCCGATAAAACTCGCACTATTTTAGTTTCATTATATTTTTTCTGAAGGAATGCGCTCGCCGTTAAGATTATTTACCGAGGTTATAAATAATACAGCAGCAATTTCGGGGGTAATTATTTTTATTTTTTATTTTTTTATATATTTACTTATCCCCATCGGCGGCGCGCTCTTCTGTGACCTTGCTCGACGTAATAAGTTCGGAGCGATTCCATCGTTCTTGGAAGACAATTAATTTCCCCGCGTAATTATTGAAAATTCTGCGCGGAGGAAGATAAGGGACGTTCAACAATACCAACCTCGTTAAGGTGGGGGGGGAGGAAAAGATGCTCGTTATATCGGGTCAGAGTTGTATCGTGTCAAAAACTCTTTCTCACGAAATAGTTTTTCGAGCGAGTAACTCGTGCCGAAACCAAAACACTTTACAAGCGATGCGTCGTCTCAGCTATCAGTGTTGATCGCAATCATCAGCCAGCCGCGATGATTGCGATCAACAATGGTAGCTGAGTCTACCCACTGTTGGAAGACAGCCTCCCCCAAGTGGTCGCCATCTCACACAGCCCTCATCGCTCTCCATCTCCCACGTGGTCGGATTCTCTCGGACGCTGTTCCGTTCCTTCGGTTCCCGCGATCCATCGTTCATTCATCCAGCACCGTGCAAAGTCAGCGAAGGGCCGTTGTGCCAACACGCGTGACCTTATGGATGATATTGGTCGCGAAAGCCTACGCGTTAAACTCACTAAACTCCATGGGGAAGGATACTTTTCTTCAAACCGGACAATTGGAGAAACTCCGAATCGAGCCAACGAAGCCGACGTCTTCGCTGCGTTCCTCAGAAGGTGCAGAGATTCAAAGGTCATCACCCACGCGTGACCTCTTGCGACAGCATTCGCATCAAGCGCTCTAGCCACGCACAACGCCCCACGAAGCACGCCCCACGTACCAAACCACACCACGCACACCACACACCACGCACCACACCACGCACACCACACGCCACGTTCCATGCATTACGCACCACGCCCCACGCACCAAGCGGCACGCGCCACGCACATCACGCACCACACCCCACACACCACACCACGCACACCATGCACAACACGCCCCACGCACAACACCACACCACGCACCACACCACACCACACACCACACCACACCACGCACCACACAACACCACGCACCACGCCACGCACACCACACACCAAACCACGCATCACACCACACCACGCATCACACCACACCACGCACCACACCACACCACGCACCACGCCACACCACGCATCACACCAAACCACGCATCACACCACACAACACACCACACCACGCATCACACCACACCATGCACCACGCCACGCACACCACGCACACCACGCACCACACCACGCACCACACCACACACCACGCCACGCACACCGCGCACACCACGCACACCACACACCACGCCCCACGCACATCACGCACATCACGCCCCACGCACCAAACCACACCACGCACGCCACGCACACCACACACCACGCACCACGCACCACACCACACCACACACCACACACCACGCACCACGCACCACACCACGCACCACGCCACGCACACCACGCACACCACACACCACGCCCCACGCATTACGCACCACGGGTGGCGGCGACATCCCTTCGAGGGTCGCACTCTTCACTTCGGGCGTCCACCCTCAACGGGGGCGCGCAATTTTGCCGCCGGAGTTTGTGCATCGGGACGGGCGACGTGTCTGCTACAGTCACGTATTCGGAGTCAGAATCATTACTTAGATCGGAGGAATCCCATGGGCTACAGAGCTATGTTTCTCGGATGTCCAGAAGTATTCTTCTTGAACGTGGGCCGTCATTCCCGTTTATTGATGAAGCTCACATCCCACAAGCACGGGATTTTTTGTTAGCTACGAGTTCACCGATCAGCTGAAGTCAAAACAAACACAACCCACCCTTCTACATATTTTAAGATACATTACGCATTTCAAACAATTAAGTGATAATCTAAACATTTCTGTAATTGCAACTTCAAAAAAACATTTACATCGCAAAGTCTCACTCAATCTACGCTACGTTGTTAGTGTTGCTCACTGTTAATTGCGAGCGGGAAACAATTACTCTCGTTTAGATTGCGCATCTAATTATTTCTGTTGACAATAAAAATGATGAATCGACTATACGTACAGAAAAGTGATCTTTCATTTATTGTTAAATAATGCACACGCTCTGGAATTGAATTGAACTTCAGGAAAGGTTTAATGTATTGCCCAGTTGTTAATTTTCCACGTTTGTGGCCAGAGTAGTGAAGGCATTGATCAAACATGAGATTGATGCTCTCGTGAACACATTCCTGCGGAGGGAGCTGGTAGGAACGTTGGGTTGCTCGGTCAATGGCCAGGGTCAACGGCGGCGTGGTGTATTCCGCAAAATATAGCCGACTGTGAGGGCGGGCACAAGCCGGCGTGAGTAGGTTAAACGTTGAGTTTTATAAGGGCACCACGGGGTGACCAGCCCCTCCCCACCCAGCTCCTCCCCTCCCACCCCCCACCCAGCCCCACCCAGCCCCTCCCCACCCTCCCCACCCAGCCCAGCCCCTCCCCACCCTCCCCACCCAGCCCCTTCCTGCACGACGGACACAATAATCCCTTGTGGGCTGGTGTAACCAGGAGGTTCCTACCAGTATAAAGGATGATGATGATGATGATGCTCATGGAGATATTGAATTACGGTCATAACGATGGATGATGGTGATAGATGGAATCATAATTATTATTATGGGTCGGTTATGATGATAAGAATTACGTGTTTTTGATAGTAATAAATGGGATGATTGACGTATCGATTATCATGATGATCATAATATATGGATTATAATGAGTTGATCGTGATAGAAATATGAATCATACTCATGATAAATGGCTGGGTAATAATGAATTGACAATGATTTGGAGATAGACGGATGGATGATAGTGATGTGAGGATGATGGCATAGAGTGATGATTACGATGAGTATTACATATACACCTATACTGTGTGTCAACCGTAACTCTGCTCGCACGCGCACACACACGCACACACGCGCACACACGCGCGCACAGATCGTAAAATAAAAAAGGGGGAAATAATATAAGAACCCTGCGCCCAGAAGCCGGTCATTAATTTCCACGCACCCCTTGTCCCGGAGAACAAAACCCATGCTGCTTAGGTTACCGTTGCAATTCATCAATTCGCAAATTGGCCGTTGCCCAGGTGAGAGACAATTAAGGGACCCAACACCTCGAGGTTGGCCTGGGGGGTGGTGGTGCTGATCGTGGTGGTGGGGGGCGGTTTTTGGGGGGGGGGGGGAACGGGGGGGGCCCCCCCCCCCCCCCCCCCCCCCCCTAATTTCTGCTGCGATCTCGGGGCGCTTCTCTCACGTCGTCTTCGGAGGGCCGTGATCCGGGCGGAAGATGGAAGATTATCGCCGCTCGTTTTTGACATTCAATTACAAGTTTAATCTCCGGACCCCGCCCACGCTCATGCTTCTCTCTCTGTCTCGCTGTGATGCCTCTCCTCCTCCTGTT
>CM025627.2:9647423-9710136 GCA_014621495.2 Entosphenus tridentatus
GGCGACTCCGGGTTCGATTCCCGCTCACGGTCAACACCAGTGACGATTATCTAAACCGGTGTTGGGCCTCCTCTAGGTCGACTCAGCCTCAGGTGAGTACCTGGTGCGGTGTGTAAACATCGTCACTGGGGAGACAAAGGCGGTCGGGCGTGGTGCTGGCCACCCACCCCCTCGTGTACCGTTCCGGCCTTCATAGGTGCTCGCTAACAGCACTTGCCCCTACAGCCTGTTAAGGCTACACGGGGGGTGTTGTCTTTGTTTTCATGTAAGGCGGCGGTGTAGTCTGATTTGTGGCACGAGCCCTGGTGCAAGTCTGCGTTCGCCTGTGTGTGTGTCTCGCTGTAAACCCGCGAGTCTCTATATAGGTGTAAGGGTCCCGATGTAGCGGCGTAACGCGCGTGGTTGGCAAAGGGTGATGATGTGACGTGACACTGGAGTGGCAGCAATTAGGGGGCGAGGCAGGGATGGAGGGACTGCGACTGAGGTTCGCGCAGCTGCAAGCGTGTGGACGTGGCTGAGGCGCCGGAGGGAGCGAAGCATCTCGACTGAGCGGGTGCAGCTGGGGACGAGCAGGTGTGAGCGTCGGGGCACGGGGCAGGCGCCGGAGAGGCGGGAGATGGGAGGGATTATTGGGAGATGGCGCGTGCGAGAGACGCCGTGGAGACGGTAGCTTAATAGGCGGGGGGGGGGGGGGTAAAGGAGGACACCAAAGGAGGATGGATTGTTTAAGGGGGTGTGCCCAGCAACACGGAGTTGGTGCTCAAAAGGATGAAGGGGACAAGAGTCGTGGAGAAGACGCCTGGCACCTCGCCCTCCTCACCTCGTCCTGCCCAGCGGTGTTGGCTGATCTCTTGCTGGGGGCAGGGACGAGACGCAGGGCAGGATAGCGGAGTATAGAGTGAGAGAGAGAGCGGGGGAGACAGAATGGTTAGGGGAAAGTCGGGGAGTTCGGAACAAGGGTGTGTGTGTGAGTGTACGTGAGGAGCATACACACGGGATGCAAGGTAAGTGACAGGTGAAAAGTTAAGAGTGTCAGTGTGAGTACAACACTACACCGAAAAAGTCAGTGGTGCACCACGGTTGGAATGGACCCTGGTACAAGCACCACGCGATGCATGCTTAATTGAGTGGAACCACATTGACTTTTAACTTGTTTTGAACACAAATAGGAATCGGCCAAACAATCCAACAGGCAATCTGTTCCTGAGAAATCGTTCTTCCCTGTGTCAATAAGTCGTCAGCGTCAGTGGTTTCCTGCTCAAATGAGCAGTGAGGCAGTTCTCGTTTCCTGTTTGCAACCCCGAGACAGTGGTGGAAATTCCCCCTTCCTATGGCGAGGGCGAATCTCGTTATAGATCGACCACTGTTGACTTCGTCACAGAGTGGTACTCATTTACTGGCCTCATAGGGTTGATGGACTGAGTCAACACCCAAACAGCATTTGCCATAGATCTTAAGTTTTCGTGACTGCAATGATCCATACTCTTTAGTTATTTTGGTAAAGTCACGTAGGTATAAAATAAAATAATTAAATAATTAAAGATACATTAAAATAAATCAAATCACGACGTTTCGGAAGCAGCACAAGCTTCCGTCACCAGGTGTGACAGCCACAGCCCTCGACATCTCTCCCCCCTGGCTCCTCCTCCCCTCTCGCCTTATAAAATCTCTTGTCACAAGCAGCTCTTTTTGCCCACAACAGCAAATTATTTCTTGCTGTGGTAAGAAATAATTTGATGACGGAAGCTTGTGTTGCTTCCGAAACGTCGTGATTTGATTTATTTAGATTTTTTGTATTTGTCATATTTTTTTATTTTATTTATTTTATACCTACGTGACTTTACCGACAGAACTAAAGAGTATGAGTAAGCATTTGCCCTCTCAACCTTTCGATTGCGAGCCGCTCGCTATACCGCTGAGTCGGTCCACTGCTGGTCGTAGGCCTCTCCATGCCCCTCCGTCATGGGGGTTTGTTTGACCATACTTCACCACGCTGGTCAACGCACGCTAGTGAAGGAGATGTCCAGGACTCGTTCAGATGTCGCTCGCCACTGATGTTGACCGAACTCAGGTCGCCGGGCTCAACGCGCAGTGTGCCGAGCACCGCGCCGCCACTCCACCCCTTGGAATGTTTTCACGAAAATTTTAATTGGACACGCGGTTGGCGACTCTCGTTCTCAATTAGACGACAACAACAAAAAGCCTGTTAAAATCTAACAATTAATTGAAATTTATTTTAAAAGAAAATATTGCTCTGTATTAAAAAAATATGACAAAAAATATGACAAAATGAATGCGTGATATATATAAAAAAAGATTGGCCCAAAGTTGATTGTAAATGTGGTGCACTTGCACGATCTGTTGAATGAAGGCCAAAAGTGACTTTGTTTCATATAAAACAAGAAAATACTCATTAAATACACTCAGGGACATCTGAAATGGCCATCTTCCCGACAAATATAACTTCCCTTTGTTTATTGTGCTTGCTTCTGTTTGATATATATACAGACTCGATCTGCCCCTTTGTGATGATGTGTGGCACTACATCAATCAGGCAAAGTGTCATCGTGACAACGCACCACCTGGACATGCAGGCGGTTTACATCAAGTGAGTTCTAACATCATCATCGTCATCACCTCCGATTAGCGCGGTTGGCTCCAGATACATCATCACGAGCAGCAGCATAAATCAGCCATCGTCAATCCACTGCTTTACCAGAGCTTCCCAAAGCCACCACAATTTCCCACGACCCTATGATGTAAAAATCCACCCCACACATTGCGCAATAATGGTATAAAGCCTGAAGCGAGACCCTCATATCGTGAGCAGGTCAGACATGTGACTGATCGAGTGGCTCAGCGGTCAAAAACACTGAGTGGGCAAAATCTTAATCTAAGCTTCAGCCACGAGTGATTAAAGTCAAATGTAGTGATGGTCTCAGCCTGGTCACGAATGACTGTAAAAAAAAAACCATGATATTAAATTCAGTTTGTCACTTAATTTGGCTTATTTCAGTTCTGAGAATGCAAGAATGAAACATGTAACTTTGTATGATGTGTAATAAGAATGATTTTGACCATACAGTGGTCAATGAAGGTTGGTGAAAAGTGGCATCCAAGCCCAAGTCATAAATTACTCGCACTGGCGATAAACCGCAGTATGTTAACCGCTGTGCCACTAATCTAGCCCATAACGTAAGAGAAAAACCTATAAAACAGCATAAAAGTAAACCTATTTGTTTAAACATTACGTGAGAAACAATTTAAAATTGTTACATTTTTTTTGTTTAACCAGGTGATAATCGAAGAAACCAGGATAGTATAATTTGCAAGATTGCCCTGGGGGAATAGTCTGCCAAGAAGAGGTGGTGATTGTTGTATATAATCCCAATTCAGTAAATTTCGGGTAATTTTTCAAGTTGGTAAATGTGTCCAGTGTTGTCCGATAAGGGGAGCGGTGGTGCAGTGGTTAGCGCACTGGATTATGAAGCGTGCCTGAACCGGTCCTGGGCTCTCCAGCTCCGGCGTCACTAACCAGATTTGACCAGCGCGGTGAAGTTTGGTGTAGCAACCCCTGTGACCGACATGACATGGGAAGGCATTCATCCAATGGCGGCTTGACAAAGGGCTGTCAATGATTAGTATTATATTGCTTAATAATGGGCATGGTGTATACAATTAAAAACAAAAGAGAAGACCACCGACACACGGCTGTAAATTCACTTTACAACGCGTAATTGTTGCCAGTTGAGCTGCTGTGTTTCTGGTTGTCCCACGTGTTGTTTGGCAACGATATCCGACGTTTCGTTCCACGTGCCGGGAGCGTCTCCATGAACGTAATTGAACAACAACAACAACAACACAGGGGCATCGGAGAGATACACCTTTTTTTTGTTTAAACCGTGAAAAATGGGGCCTCGTGTTAAGAGTTTTCGCCACTGGAGGTGGCTGCAGTTTGCTCCGCGGCAGGGAGGCTGGCCCAGGATGGATCGCAGTGCTCTGAATAATTGATGCGTGGAGGCAAGGCGAGGATGCATCTGCCACGTAAGCTTCAGAAGGTTGGGCCGCTTGCCTCTGGCACCAAACTTCTCAGTGTCCTCCCCCCCCCCATCACCACCACCAACCCCTTCCTCCCTTTCCTCTCTTTCCCCTTCTCCCTCTCTCTCACTCCATCTCTCATACTCATCTCCTCACGACCTCCACCCCCACACTACCCAACCACCACCACCACCGCCTACTCCCACTGTCCCAAACGAGCTTAAAGCCATACTTGACCATTCCCACACGCGCTTTTATCTCGTGTCCTTGAGCCAAAACTGCATTGATTTTGTTGTGTGTGTGTGTATCTCTCTGTAGACAGTTTTGCTAATGAAAATAAAATTACAGGATGATAGTGAGATTTTTCCCTCATTCATGCATTCGATCATGCATACGTCGGTATGTTTGGAACTTTCATTATGGAATGTTTTTTTTGTTCTCATAACATATACTAAACCGTTAACAACGATAGTTGTTAACGTGAGATGTTAGTTAGAGACAACTAACATCTCATGAGGATATGTTTAGCCCTTTTGTCAAGACCTGCTAGCGGTGGCGTGGGCGAGAAAATTGCGTGGCTGTACCTTTATCTTCCACTGCTGGGTGAGGGCTTCCCCATGCCTGTGCGGGTCGTCGGGGTTATTTGAGCATACTTCACCACGCTGGTCACGTAATATTATGAGTATTAACAAAATATATATAGTGTTGCTATTGCAACAAAACGTGGGCCAAGTACAACGCGTCGGTGTTCAATAGGAGAGGTACAAAAATAAAATCTGCGGAAATTTCCCATCGGCGCGTCGGGAACATTCATAGGAGAGGTGAAATAGGGCCCACTGCCCCAACCAAGTGGGGATTATTATTATTACCACGATGAAAATGTGTCGCCCAGCACACTCCATTACGCTATGTGGCCGTAATGACCAAACTCAATCAACAATACCTTTCTTGAGCAAAACAGAGTATTTCATGATGGAATGTAGCCCACTGCCATCTGCAGATTCAGGCGAGAGAAATTCCGTGGCAGCGAGTTGAATCTCCAACTGTCAGCATCGGTCCAACCGATCTGGGAAGCCCTTGACGGTTTGAGTAGCAATCATTGTCCTGCCAGCCCTACCCTCTCCACCCTAGAAAAGGACTGTCACCCGAAAAAAGTCGTCGGTAGTATAATGTTATAGGTTTTTTTGCTTAATTATTTTTGTTTGTTGTGAAAATTGTATTTCAATTGTACCATCAGCGTCACGTGATGGAAATGTAATTTCTTTGGAACTGCTTTTTGGGTTTAGTTTGCTGTCCTTCCACCGCACCTCCGACTAGGACTGTTGCATATGTACGGTCCAAAAGAAGTTCACCATACATACTTGTATGTGATCACGTGACAATGGTACAGAAAACATGTGGAAAGTGGAAATGGACCACGTACCGTGCACAGCGGAGACGGAGCGGTGAAATTGGCTCGTGTGCACATGCTGGTCGGGTTTGCTGCATCGCTTGGACTGCGAGAGATGGCGACAGTTCGAGGATGCCTTCATCCAGCAGTGGATCGATCGTGGCTGAGGATGATTATGATGATGATGATGATGATTCGCCATGCCGTGAGATTAATAGCTGTCCCCATTTGTAACTTTCGCATTGCTCCACACTCCCCACGACCCACATAGCAAGGGGAGGCCGTCATCTGGCAGTGGATTGTCCAAGGGATGTAAATTCGTATTATGATTTTCGTATTATTATTCTTCCAAGAGTTATTTTAACAATAAACTATTTTTGTTGCTGTTTTTTTTTTGCCGTGAAAAAAATACATCCATCTTATAAATGTTGGGCACAACAATATGGCATTATTATAAATTATGCAGCATTTGTACTCTGGTAGTTAGTGCCTTATGCCGATAAATCGTAACCCAAAGTAAAGTCAATGTAGCAGTATTTTGGAGAATATCGAGTGATAAATGTATCCCTGGTCATGCCAACAGCATCGTGGGAATGTGTTTATAGAAGTCCCAAAACAAAACACAGTTCACGAATAAATAAAGCACAGACAACGCATTTGATCAAACTGCAAATGGAGCCAGATGTCGTTACAATTACACTTTGCATTTGGATTTATAAAGCATTTAAATACATTTGTATCTGCAAATTATTCTTATTACTAGCAGCAGTTTATTTGCCTTTGCTGGGTGGGAGGGACGACAGACAACAATGCAGGTTGTGCCACACACCTGACAATTGTCACCGGCTGGCGAAGGCCATCGGAAATCCTTTTGTCCATAGGGTCAGCTGGCTCATCGAGATAAAGCCTAAGGGGTCATCTCTTGTAACCACTCGAAGGTCGGAGGTCACGACGGTTCCTTTTTTTCCTCCACGTTATTTTTTTTTGCTTTGCATCCGCAAGCTTCATAATCCCCTCCTTTATAACAAAAGGAAGCCCCTGAGAATGAGTGCATGAATAATTAAGTGAATGGATGAACGAGTGAATGACGAAGCCTGGCCTGGCGTATTCCAAATTACAGCAATAGGGTTTTTTTTTTTTGGGAATGTCAGCTGTAAGGTGGCGGAAAATACAGCCGCGTTCTTTACGATGAAGACGCACAACACATCCGTGCTGGAAGGCTCTGGTCTCCTCCCGCATGTGACGACGCACAAAGGCACAGAATTCGCCGCACATCTCCAAGCCTGGGACCCTGTCGACAGCGCGCCTCGAGAACTGGCGATGATTGTTGTTGTCTTACCCACCGTTGACATTTCGGCCAGAACTGTCCGGAGCACTCTTACGAGACTTATTTTGAGAATAAACAATTTTCGGTGCTGTGTTTTTAGGGCATTTAAATGTAGGGCACCACAATATAGCATTATTATGAATGGGCATATCTTTTACTCTAGTAGTTAGTGCCTTATGCCGATAAATCGTAACCCAAAGTCAAGTCAATGTAGCAGTATTTAGGAGAATGTCGAGTGAGAAATATATTCCTGGTTGGAATGTGTTTATAGAAGTCCCCCAAAAAACCACCAAACACAGTTCACGAATAAATAAATAGACCATACAACGCATTTGATGAAAATGCAAATGGGGCCAGATGTCTGGTTACAATTACACTGTATAATTTGGATTTATAAAGCATCTAAATACATTTGTATCTCGTGATGGTGTACAACGGGGGAGGCATTACTTAGACGAAAGGGTGATCGGGAAAGGGAAATATACAGCGGGGTCATAATGGTGAAACGCAAACCAGGGGAGTTATGTACATTAAGGTCGGCCTCTGGTATGATCTACTACACACACAGCAGAGGGATATTTTCACGGTGGAAATGTTCACGGAGAATAGAGAGAGAGAGAGCGAGCGAGCGAGCAAGCAGAGGCGATGCTGTGTTACAAAACACTGTGCAGAATCCTGCTTGTGAAAGAAATAAATGAATGAAAAACATACTTACTTAACTTGCATTAAGCAGATAGCTATTTGCGTGGCAGCCCACGCTCTGGTCAATAGCACTTGGCCCATATTAAACATTCAAGGTGCCTGGATTAAGAGGCTTTCAAAGCAAGTGAGAGGAGGGGATTTACGAGTTGAGCGGGAAAAAGGTGGGATTGACCCGGGTCCCTTCGAGGGGTTCACCCGCTTAGACGTGGACGAGCGACCTTTTTTTCGCAACAGCCACGGCTTGGTGTCTCTCACGGAATATTTCCTGTGTCGCTGATCAACTGGAGAAGGCGGCGCACGTCACTCGCAACCACAGCCATAGTGAGAGGCAGACTCGACGTGGTGTGCCGGATGTGGAAAGTTTGTCTTCAGACCCCCTGGCAGACCGGATTGGGTGACGCGTGACTAATATTAGCCATGGATACAGCAAGACATATTACTGGATATGGTGCAGAAATATATTTCTGGTCGCCGAATCCGAGCAGACCTGGCTGTTATGAAGCCCTGCCAACAAAGCAACCCACACCGCCTCCCTCTCCCCACTCCCCCCTGCCCTCTGTTCCACCCAGCCCCAGAATCCCACAGCGCCGCTCTCGTTACCCCGCATTAATGGCCTCGTCCAAAGGAACACGGCCAGAGTTTCAAATTCCTGCCAGTTGCCCCTCCGGCACGGAGGGCGCAGGATGGACGGATTGCAACGAAGCCGCCAAACACTGGAGGATTTTAAAAGGAAAAAAAAACTGTCGAGAGTGTGCGATTATCTGTCATTTGCATGCTGAAATAAGGCAAAGAAGGCAGCTCGAAAGCTCACGAATTGCATCTCGCCGGCGTTGATGGTAAAAAGGAAACTTGAAGGGATTATTTCAGAAGTTTTTTCTGCGGACGTTCTGTGCCACATGGATGGTGGTACCGCTCTTAGAGATTGCCGAATGGATTCATGATCTCATTACCTGAATGCCTACAACACCATTGTAATTAAGTTGAGAATTAAAAGCAACCTCAAAATAAATATATAACACCGATTTGGTACATTTAAATGCAGTAAACAAAAATTACTTTATTTTATTTAACCAGGTGAGAAGGTAAGATCGTCTCATTTGCAAGATTAAAATTAATTATTGCGTGATACAGTGGTGTACAAGCACAAATAGCAAAACACTCAACACAGTCGTCAACACCACAAAATGACAAACAAAAAAAATATTTAGTTCAGAAAATGCAAGAAAATCACAGTGGAACAACCGCGTTACTTGAGAAATCTAAAATTTCTACGCGAATATACATCGCTCGCGAGTTAAATAACGTTTCCAGTAACACGAGTTTCGACGTCTGTGCCCAGGCGTCCCCACGACACCACCCCAGTGAAGGCTCCGTCCCGAGAATCGCGGCCAGCGCGTCGAAATTCCCCCTCCGGCGCGCGGCGGAAGCGGGTCCTACCGGAGCCTCGGCGAAGGCCGCCAACGCCGGAGGATTTTTCAAGGCAGGAACTGGCGATAGTGCAATTAGCTGTCATTTGCATGCTAAAAGCCGGCGAATCAGACAGCTATATAGCCCACGAATTGCACCGCGGGGTATCCTCTCGTGCGCTTATGTAGCGCGGCAGCTGTCGTACGGCACGCGCGTCCAACTCGATACAGCACTATCTGTTTACACCTACTGCAATACTTCTGTTGGCGGCAAAACCTGATTTATTTGCTTCCCGAGATCATATTTGCCGGGATACGGTCCTGGGTATTGCCTACTTTCCTCAGAAATGCCTATTAAGCCTACAAAGAAAAACACCACGTGCGCTGTGTTAATGTGCCATTAGTGACAATCCAATCTGTATTGTAACGCAGTATGAGCTGTCGTATATGTTCAAAAATGGACTTTAAAAGCAACATCGCATGAGGCTACAGGGTGGCTCAGAGGTCACAGAACCGAGCATGCACCGCTCTCAGATCCTGGGTTTCAAATGCAGCAGCCAGCGATGATGTATGTGTGTACGTTGAACCTTTTTCGCACCCTACGTAGCCAACCGTGCTAATCAGAGGTGCGGGTTACACTGGGTCTCAAGTGCAGAGTTGGTGGTCCTCAGCTTTATCACCAATGACAGCACAAAAAAACCCCATTATATAAAAAAAATTCTCACTGAATTTGGCTACATTACAACTTTGGGAATTAAACATTTGGTTTGATGGGTATGCTGCAAACAAGCCCACAGTAGGGTGTGTGGCAAAGTCTACCCCATACTGTGTGGAGGATGAACATTCAAATGGAAGGGGGGCCGGTGTTGAGGAGAAGTAAAACGTGTTTTACACAGTTCATCTTCTTGGTTCTTTCGGTAAAGTCACGTAGAAGGGAAATAATAAAAGAAAAGAAAAATTTACATAATAAAATACAATTCTCACGACGTTTTGGCCACAACGCATGCAGCCGTCCTCACGTGACTTTACCGAAAGAACCAGTCACGAAAGCTTTAAATCGAAATTGTACACAGTTGTTCAGGAGAAGTAAAACGTGTTTCCACAGTTGTCCTCTGAACCACCGCTGCCCGCTGCCCTCCAAGATTTACGAATGGATTAAATGGATTCTTCATCTCATAACACGAATGGTGGTGATGTGGCATATATTGAAATGAATTCGAGGTGGGGGGTGGGGGAGACGTCTATTGTTTCACGAAAACAAAGCAACCTCACTCACATTAGGCAACATTGTCGCATTGGAATCCCAGCCCAGTACATCTCTCCAGCCACCCGCACACGAGGACCCGATGTCATGGCCTTCATCCCCTGCGCAGACCTTCATCCAGCAGTGGATAAATTGCGACTGATGATGAATGCAAAGCGTAGAGATGAACGTTTGCGAACGTTTGGAGCGGGTAATAGCGGCAGTTTTCCAAGCCAATTGCCCTTGTTTTTGAAATGTTTCAAAAAGTTCCCTGGAATCGCTTGGTAAAAATGTCTCTGGCACTTTGTGGCGGTAAAATGTTGGCAGGGCATGGAATTGCCTGAACACAAATCCATTACGCTCTTTGCAGTTGATTGCTAAATCAATTTCGCTTCTGGTTTGCGCATTTGCTTGTTTATCTGTTTGTCTATATTGCTAATATATTTACTCCATTTAGGTTCGGTAAAGTGATTATTTTCGTTTGGCACCTTCCCCGTCGATCAATCCACCCGCTTGTGGTTTTATCAATGCCGCACGCAGCGGTTTGTGCACCTGACGGTTTTATCTTTCCACTTATTATCTTGCACGATCGATGCCCTCGCAATGGGCAAGACAAATTGGATTGGACTAGAGAGGTTACCCACACTTTGCCTCACCACCGCACGCGATCCGCTGAGTGGCTCACTGCTGCCAGTGGGAAACACAACGATGTTGCCAAAAAATCTAGACTGCCTTGACCTCAAGCCAGACGACACACTCCTCTGGACGATGGGGGCCTGGGTGCTTGACCTTATTATAGGCTACAGCAATACGTAAAAATAAGTCAAGTACTTTGCCCTACAAACCAACCACATACGTTTAATGATAGGAAGATATGTCTTGGCATTACTACAGTACTGAATATGGGTTTATGCTGAGCTCTATTGTACTGTTATTCGTTTGTAAGAACTAACACTGCCCACGCAATTGTGTGGGCGAGGCGTGACGTCAGCCCGCACGAACCTGGCCCCGACGCTGTGGGTGACGTCATCGCGCGGATGTGCGTGGTGACGTAGCCTCCGGACCGCGCGCCAGCCAGCAAAACTTATTTCTCTTCTAATATCGCGCGGTAAAGGTGCCGCCCTGCAATTACTTTCTCACGCCACTGCTGGCAGAAAGACCTCCAGTAGAGGGACCCCTGGAGATGCTCTTCAGAGGATATTTTGTCGTACTCTTCCTTGCCGGCAGTATAAATTTACTGTGTACACCAAAGTTCGTCCATTAGCAGGTCACGTGCGGTGCGGTGAAGTGTGGGTACTCTTCCCGTTCATAATCATCATACACTGCCAATGTAATAGCAACTTACTTGTCAATCTACTGCTGGATGAAGGACACCCTAAGCCATGCAGACTATACGGTATTATTTTTATTGGTACTTCACCCCACTGGCCAGGTTGGTGAAGGGGGGTTTGGGAAGATCCAGAACTGGTTCAAATAGAACTCACCACTGATTTTAGCCATAGCCGATAATCGAACTTAGGCCACTGGGTTCGCAGTGCAGTAGATAAAGACCACCATGCTACATTCCGCTCTGCATGTCCACGTCCCTGCATGGATTGCAAAGCTTGTTAAACAACGTTTTAAAATGCTATATAATTTTACTACCGAATGATGTTTTTCTCTCCTTGTCTAGCTGATACATACAACGACGGATTGTTGAATTACTTTGCTGAAAGCTGCTGCTCAAAATGAATGAACACATTTGTGTGGTTTTTTTTTTGCAAGACACAATACATTCCTTGTGTGCTACACTCATTTTTACTTGTAGTTGTGTGATTTTTTTAATGATGGAATGGAAATTGGCAGTTTTCCAGAAACAACCAGTCCAGACAGAGCTATATTGGCCTGTAACGCAGAGCAGAGACACGAAGCCATTTCTCATTACAAATAAATGGGTTTTGTGAATTTTAGTCAAAGCTCGCATAGAAATGTATTTCTGTGTATCATGGCTATCATCTAGATTTTATGTGCTATGAAGAAGAGCCATTGGCGTTAAAGGCAGTGCGATTGGCGAATGCCTTGAGGTTATATTTGTTCTTCGTGCTTGTGTGCCACTGCCAACGCAGCACCATTTACCAAATAATAAGATTATCAATTAATCATTGGCAGCCCTTTGCCAATCCCACAGCCGGGTAAAGGCCTCCCCCAGGCCGTGTCGGTTTGTAGGAGTTCAGATATCACTCAGCACTTATTTTAGCTGTGGTCTGGAATCTAAAATCAGGTCAACGAGTTCACCACATACACTGCACCACCACCCTTCCGGCTGTTATTCGGTCATATATCACTTATTGGTGTAAATAAATATTGAAAACAAAATCAGTTGCCAAAGCGCTGGCAACGTCACCAGACGTTCGCCAAAAGCAAGCACGTGTGCGTGAATAGTATGCGCATCGATTCCTGAGCTTTCAAATGACATCTGAGCAAAATATTCTTCATAGAACGCCAAAGGTGCTGGCAGTGAGCTGCGTGCGACATCCATTGCCATCGAATGCTAAAATAAATCTTTCTGCATCAGGAAGTGGTTAAAAAGCACGTCGCTTTATTACTAAGTAATAAAGGTCGATTGTGCGGTAGTGTGCTGCGTACCGGGTCAATCCTGGGTCAGATCAGACCGCGGGCTCAGAACCACATTTTTGCATAAAAATCGGGCACAATTGCATCGCGCAATGTTATCTCGTTGGCCTTGAGTGGTGTATTCTGTTTGCTTTTAACTCACTTTCATTTTTGCCACAATTGGCCATTGACCAATTTTAACCCCGCGACAGTTCTGGACGTAAAGCGCCCTCGCTACCTTAACTGGCGGAGTGTGTTTATATTTGCACTGTATTTTCCGTTTCACATTAATGCCGTAACACCGAAAGGCATTCGACAGAATGCATGCAGCAAAGGTGGGGGGGGTATAACAAAGTATTGTTTGACATTCTACTTGGTAATGAGGTTTCCATTTCTTGCGCTCTAACCGAGCAACGTTATTGATTGCATCACTTTAACCACGCAATCGACTTTATGCATTACACAGACCCTGTCCATTGGGGTTTAATTCATAATTGAAAGAAACTTTGAAAAGGCATGACAGTACAAATGCTGGGGTCCTAATTTTTTCTGTTCAAATGAGTGCTGGATTTTAATCAATGCGTATTACCTGCTATGGCATATCGATCTGGCACATGGATCAGAATGGACACTGACGAAGAAGATGGTTTGTATGGCATTTGGTTCCTGTTTTAATTGGAAGTCTCTTATTTCTATGTTTCCATTCACGCTCCGAATCTCTTCCTCCGGACACTTGGGCTTGTTTTAAAAGGCAGTGCTGCGGGTTTGTTGTTTGTTTGTTGAGGTTTGTTTGTCCCCCCCCCCCCAGTGAGGCTTTGCAACTAAAAGCAAGTTGGTTTGAGGGAGAGAAGAGTGTGAGTGGGTAGCATAACCGTGTGAACCCCGACCAGGGGGTTCAAATCAGTGAGACTCCGACTGACTAACATTGGGGGACACCACCAACGGAACTGAGACAGGAAGAAACCGGTAGCGAAACCCAAGAAATTGAGGCACAGAAACTGTCACGCAAGGAGGGGTGAGTCTGGATATCTGTGAAAATGAGCTTTATAGCTATATTCTTGGTTCTTTCGGTGAAGTCACGTAGAAGGGAAATATTAAAATAATAAAACATAATAAAATAAAATTCTCACGACGTTTCGGCCACAACGCAAGCAGCCGTCCTCAGGTGAAGACACTGAGCTGTCGGAAAGACAGATTTAGGATACTGCAAAGACAGCTCAGTTTCTTCACGTGAGGACGGCTGCTTGTGTTGTGGCCGCAACGTCGTGATAATTTTTTTTTAACACATTCCTGCGGAGGGAGCTGGTAGGAACGTTGGGTTGCTCGGTCAATGGCCAGGGTCAACGGCGGCGTGGTGTATTCTGAAAATATGCCCGACTGTGAGGCGGACACAAGCCGGCGTGAGTAAGTTAAACGTTGAGTTTTATAAGGGCACCACGGGGTGACCAGCCCCTCCACACCCAGCCCCTCCCCACCCAGCCCCTCCCCACCCTCCCCACCCAGCCCCTCCCCACCCTCCCCTCCCCACCCAGCCCAACCCTCCCCACCCTCCCCTCCCCACCCAGCCCCTCCCTCCCCACCAAGCCCCTCTCTGCACGACGGACGGACACAATAATCCTCTGTGGGCTGGTGTAACCAGGAGGTTCCTACCAGTATTATGTTTATTAGTATTATTTTATTATTTCCCTTCTACGTGACTTTACCGAAAGAACCAAGAATATGAATCCCTGCAGTCACGAAAGCTTGAAATCGAGCTGTATAGCTCATCGTAATCTTCCAGTATAAATTAATACTATATTTCTGAGGCTGATTAATTATGCAATGTGTACTTCTATTCATTTTATCATATTTATTTTTCATGACTTGCTTACCTTTTCCCTACTTTGCACGCCTGTCGCTTTTACGTGCATTCTTATAAATCGGTGAACCGCAGCCAAACTTGGACATCCGCGAAATATCCGTGGGCACATAGGGGGCAGGGGAATTGATGTCGGTTTCGGCGTTCAGATTATGACGAAAATGCATGGGGGCTGAACACGCGTGGACCGGTTGATGACGGCCACGCGGTGATAATCATGTTTTAAACGTGCCCTCCCCATTCAGCGTGTCATCAAGCAGGCAGACTTGCTCCACCCTGATGGTGTACCGCCAGATATTCTAGGAGCCTCTTTGAAATATTGTCTGCTTATTTTGTTACATTCTAGGCAAGGAAGCTTACTGGTCATTCTGTGCTGTGCGTCTTATATGGGTCTTAGCTGAACGCAAAACTACGTGCGGTGCAGCACTCTCGGGCACAATGGAAGCTTTGAGGGAAATGGGACTCGAGATATGGCTGCAAAGTTTGGTCGTACATGTTATGTATATCGTTTATTGTTAAATTTCAATCGAAGTTCCTATGATCACTGTTACATTGTTTTTATAGCTTTATTTTGGTGATTTTGAAAACGTTTTGATTTAGCCATGTTTGTTTGTTGTAGTACAGAGTTAGCTTGATAACTTTCATCTAAATTGTCTTACGGTTGTTATTGTTTGACTTGCATCCCACTGGGATTTTTGCACACAGCGTTGAAATACGGTGTTTTTCTGGAAGAATTTGCTGCTTTTTCCTGGATTTTTCTGTTGCGTGTGGTCAGTTAAAGATGTTTCTTGTTCATGTTTTGCTTGTTGCGGTTGCACCCGAGTCAAGAGCCACATGGCTCACAGGGTTATATACCTGTTTCATTGCTTTTATGGCTTTATTTTGGTGATTTCGAAAAGTTTTTTGGTTTGGCCATGTTTGTTTGTTGTAGTACGGAGTTAGACTGATGGCCTTAATCTAAGTTGCCTTGTGGTTGTTGTTGTTGGGATTTTTGCACACAGCGTTGGTGTACGGTGCTTTTTCTGCAATATTTTGCTGTCTTTTCTTGGATTTTCTGTTTGCACATAGTCACATAGTCACTTGAAGGTGTTTTCTTGTTCATGTTTTTGTTTTTTGTTTGTTGCGGTTGCACCCGATTCAAGAGCCGAATGGCTCACAGGACTATACCTAATAAATGAACTTGAACTTTAACTAATAAATGTAACTGAAAACTGAACCCAGGAATACCGCTACAAGCCAAACACCCAGACACAAACAACGCGCGGTGACGTCACCTCCCAATTTACGCGCGTGACGTCATTTTCAAAGCTCATGCGACGTGACGTCACCGCCTCGCGTGACGTACGTACCGGAATCGAGCTCGTTCGGCGGCTCAAAGTGCCCGGATCTGTGGAATAGAAAATAAGTGTTCAATAAGCTTCATATCGCAGCGGCTACAATTACTACGGCTGTACCCAAACCACGCGCAAACAGCCGCCCGCGACACAATCGCAGCAGTCAGCCGGCGCTTTAAAGAGCTTTGTGGCGGTGAGGTGAACGCGTTTCGACTCCCATCCCTAACCCCCCCTCCCCCCACAACGCCGGCCGCGGCGGCGGCTTCCCGCGGGACCCGGGCGCAGCGAGGCCGGCAGAACGACGCAGGCAAGGCCGTAGGCGCGGCGGCCTACTCGGTCTTTTCGCTTTTCTGGACAAGCGCCGCCGTTAACGTAGAAACACAAAGTAAGAAATGTTTGGAGGCTTTTGGAAGAGGCCGAGCGAGTGAAAATATCGTGCCGACGTCGTTGGTCGCGTCTGGTAAAGTTTGCTGAGGCCCTGGTCGGGTAGTGTGAGTGGAGGGGGAGTCGGAATTGACTATTGTGCCGAGTAAGCCACGAGTGTTGCGCTTCGTCCGTCAGGTTTAATGTTAAGTGGTGTCTCTAATGCAGCTCATTTCACGTAAGCTCAATACATTCGTCAATAACACCGCTTAAAGGTGGTGGCTGAGGTGAGGGGAAATACATAAGAGGCGACGTTTCGGGCAATGGCCCTTTAAGGGAGATGAATGGCCTTTGTAATTAGCGTTTGTCCACTACAGCCAACGCAGTGTGGTATAACGAAATGTATTTTGTTTAATTTAAACTAAACTGTTTCATGAGATTAAGCTCCTTGCTTCGGATGGGTTATACATTTTTTACGTTTTCAGCAGTAAGTCATGTTTGACCTGGTTTAAATTAGTTAAATCGATTGCACTACAGCAGTTTATGAATACGCCAAAAAGGGCTTTGTGCTGTTGTGGTTTTTGTTCAACGCATTCATTCGGAACGTAGTGGAGGAATGTAATTGGTGAGATATTTACTGAATCATATTATTAATCTGTAATATCCTTTTGGGGAGGCGCGGTGACTGTGAACTTGGTGACCGGAGTTCATTCGATTCACGGCCACGGTTAACGTGAGTGGCGACTGACATTTGAACGGATTCTGATGATTTCCCCACCCCGCAGCCAGCAAGGGTCACTGACCAGCGCATAGTGAAGTACTCTGCTCGGCTGGTCAATCGGCTGCCACGTGTGGGGGAGGCATTCATCCAAAAGTGAATTGACAAATGGCTGTAAATGTCCTTTTTAGCTGAGATTATGAAGGTTCAATACGCGCCACTTAAGGGTCTTGTAACAGGACAGAACCGAGACGTAACACGTTTTATGGGAAAATACGTGCCACGTATACAAAGATAGTACGTAGATTCACGATACGGGCTTCTAGTATTGATAAGATGAAGAAGAGTAGAGTTTTCTAATGCTACTTTTAAGCTGGGTGTGAGACAGACACGATGCTAGGCATATAGCTCCATAATGCTTCGACAGCAGAACGCGATGCAAATTGCGTAAAAAGAACAGTTGAGAGACTAATCCTTTTGTGCGATGATTAACTGTAGTTGAGACTACGCTGTTCTGCCATGCTGCTGCAGACACTGCTGATGTCTTTCTGAAAAGGCATCTCTGCCAAATGCTTGAGCTATATTTGTCGACAAGCAAAACTTGGATTTTGAAGTTTTGATATACAGCGTGTATATAATTTATGGCACACTAGTTATTATCTGCTGAAAATTTGCACGGAATTCTTTTTTTTAAATGCTCGATTGATACTTAAAGGCTGGTTGCGTGTTTAAATAACATTACATGCATGGAACACATTAACCATGTTTGTCTACATTTGATCGGAAATTAACACAGACTTGTTAATGATATGGAACTCCAGCTGGAATGTGAAATAAAAGTGAAATGTTGAACGTGTGTGACTTTTCACCCGGAATATGACACCGCAGTCGAGAGCGACTTTTAACAACCAGTGCAGTTGTTAGCTGTTAGGTTTAATATAGCCACGTAAGTGGACAAGTGGCCACATGTCTTTGCAGTATAATTGCACTATACTCAAACTGCTAAATAAAACAGCATTTATGTGACGTCAGTAAAATTGTCAGCGTGCCTAAACAGAGCAGCTGTGGTCACTTGTCAGGGAAACAGCCCATTGTATCACGTTGTGCACGATTGCCATTCTGTTGCTATGCTGGTGAAGCTGAAAGTGTACTTTTTCAAGGCCTTTCAGATATAGGGCAAATAAAGGCACACCATAAATGTTTTTCTCCTTTCAGATGTGGTGGGAAAAAATGTCAAGTTTATGATTGCAGCCAGAGGGGCTTTTTCTCTTGGTGAGGGATATTTCAGACATGGTGGTTAGATAGTGTTTTATTTGATAACTGATGAGGGATCATTCAGATTAATTTATAGATCTACATTTAGGAAATTTTAAATTATTGCTACAGCCTCGGGTCGGTAGGTGAATCTGCATGCGGCTGGCGGCTTGCATGAACCCGAACCATAATTTATTCCTGTGGTTTGTTAATCATGTTTATCCTTGTGTTAAAGTTGCCCTGCAGCCGGATTTGCGTTTCTTGATGGACAGATGCAGACTCGGATTAATACATCACTGCAAACCAATCTCCAAATCTGTTTGAAAGCCTTTAATATGCAATACTTTTAAAAACAGCCTAACCTCATCATGTTTATTGTGTTTGAAATATGAGGCACAGCAAACCGTCTGATCTGCCAATGACTTGAAAGCAAAAAAGACTGAACCGGGGATGTTTTTCTGGCCCAGATGACGTTGACGGGTGTGTTCTCAGCTTGATTTTGAAGGCATGTTGCCATCTGGAAACATGATCACTGGTACAGTAAACAGAAAGAATGTCTTCGCTTTGTATACCAGCCAGTGTTAATTTAAAATCCCTAGTTGTAAAATTGCTCTTTTTTAATTAATGTAAACAAACACTAAATACAATGCATCCATACATTTGAGACATTTGGGATTTTTTGAAACAAACTGCTATAAATAATACATTACTTGTATGCGACTGTTAAAGAATATGCCAAATTAATGAATTGCCTTGCATAAATCTTTTTGGTATAGTGTATTTAAATATTAAATCATGAATTTGCCAAGTATCCATAGCAGAACCCTTAAAAAATTGTTGACTTGCTCATTTTTGAAAAAATGATAAATAATGAGGATTTGCCTGTGACAAAATCACATGACATGCACCTGGTCTTATAAGCTGAGCAGGGTTGAGCCTGGATAGTGCTTGTACGGGTGATCACCATGCACAGAAACAGGTGTTGCAGGCTTTTACAGGGCTACATTGTCAGCAGGGGACAGTTGCAGCACATTATTTTTTTGTACTGTACTCAACATGTATGTATGTTGCACTTCTTACGCACCGTACGTAGCCAACCGTGCACTGACCAGTCTGGTGAAGTATGCCCATGACCCGCACAGGCTGGGTAGTCCCCCCATCCCACAGTGCATTGACAAGAGGCTGTACAAAGGACATCAATTTTTATGTAAAACACAACGATGTTCCATTTAATTCTTACTTGCTGTTATCTGTGTATATTTAGCTAATTGGCAGGTCTCGTGTGGTCTGGTAGAGTGTGCGTACTCCCACCTCTTCCAAGACCTGTGGCCAGCATGGAAGAATAAACCACAGACCCACCAGAGGTGTTCCCTAGAGCTGCCTCTAGTGTAGGCCCTTCCAGCAGCACTGGCATGAGCAAACCATTGCAGAGCCGGATCTTTACCACTTTTTACATACTGTTTTTTATCTGTTTGTGTGTCTCTCATGCGCTTACGTTTCCAGACGGTGTGAATCGGTACCCACACCCCGACGACCGTGATGTCTCGAGCTTCGAGCCCCTCCCCGCCGGCGGACATGTCGAGTGGCCCCGTTGCCGAGAGCTGGTGCTACACGCAGGTGCGGCACCACGCCCCCCGGGGCACCACCAGCACACGCACAACACACACGGGAGGGGGGGCAGGCAGACAGCCCCTGCGCGATTATTTACCACCGACGCGCCGGGCGTGGTGGCACACGCCTGTAATCCCACGCTTGTGTGTATGCGGGATGGGTAAATCATGCAGGCCTTCTCATGTGTGTAGAACTCAAAGCTGCGGGGCCACAAGGTGGCTAGGAGTTAGCAGTACTGCAAGTGGGGGACTGGTCCAGAGTTTCCATGCTTAATCGAACCCTGATAGAAAAATTGTACTGCCTGACCCATTGGCTGAGAGGCTGTAATATTGTCTGGAACTTTGTTTCGCTGGTAAAAATGCATCTTTGTCTGTTTGTTATGTCATCTGTGAAACAGATTTCCCAGTTTTATCCCTTCATGTTCAAAACTTCTCCTGAGCCCTCTGATTTCCTCTGACACATGTAAATGCTCAATGTGGATTTGACCAGACATCCCATGCAGTACGCTCCTGAAAGAGTCTTAAAACTCATTGTGGCTTTCCTGGATAAATAATTGACTTACTATTGCTATTGGCTCAAGCCTCAATACTATCGTGACACTGTTAGCACTGATCCCAAGACACAAGCTGCATGGGTGCCTGTCCATCTTTGAGTTGGTGGTCACTTTTTTAGATGAATGTCGGATAGGGTGAGCGGAGTTCTTGAGGATTGGTGTGCAGTAACTGCTATTTATATGTAGAACACGTGAGAAGATTGCTCCTTATTTTAAAATCTGCAGCTGGTGTATAATATTCGAGTGTAAGAAAATAATTTGCAGGATAAGAGCTGAGTGCAGTTGTTGGGGAGAGAGAAAACGTTATTAAGCCTCTTGTCTTTTATCACTTTATGAATCCAATATCCCCTTTTGGATTTCATATGGATGAAAGTGTACCTAAATCTATCCTAAATATCTGACCCATGCCCTCCAAGTACCTCTTTTACATATAAAGCATTTGTCAAATGCCTTTTTTAAATTATTCTCTGGATATGATCATGAGAGAAATATTTCATATTAAACGGCAATGTAACCAGAGTGAAGCATAGCTTACATTGCATCAGAGATGTACTAATATTCTGAGCTTACATTTAAATATTTTTTTACATGAATGCCTAAGCCTAAAAATTGAGGACACCATTTAAAATACACTGGAATATACCAGGAGGTGGAAAATGTAGTTAGAAAAACTAACTGCTGAAATGACTTCATCTACTAACAAACCAGAAATCTGTCGGGGCAAGTTGGTTATAAGACAGACGTCATTTGTGTTGGCTGGGTTGGTGGTGGCCTGCAACATGTCATGAGGTTGTATATACCTGCCTGACAGTGAAATAATTCGTTTAGATAAATTACTTTCACAAGCCATGTCTCATCTTATTCAAACATTGGTTATCTAGAATATGTTTATGCTACCTGCAGCAAAAGCTGCCTGTACTGTGTATTGTGCCCTGAGACAACCTGCATGAAGAGCCAAATATTTTGATAGTTATGCCATCACGACATTGCTTTGAAAAGAGGACATTATTAAGGTCTACGCTTTGTACATATTATTGCTCGTAATGGCCTTTAACACCACTTGGGCCTCCCTTTAATCCTGGTTCAGCACACGTACTTACTGTGGCAAGCAAACACAACTTTGCCTCGGCAGCAAATCCACCTGCGTAAAGGCAATCACGGGCCTATATCAGCTTAGGGACACCATGAGAATGAGGCCTTTGCGAGCTGCCGCATGGCAAACTAAGCTGATTACACCGTGCAGCAGCCCCATTTAATTGCGTGTCCACGTTTGTGATTGGCACTGGCACCAAACATCGGTTACACTTAAGTAGGGAAAGCTACCCCCCCCCTCCCTGACTCCACCCTCTGCATGCTGGTTTTAATTTACAGCTCAGCTGCACTCAAGTGCTAAAATAATGGCGTCAAATGTCAGACCTTATAATGCCGTTACAATAACGAAAAAACATGACAATTCAGGGTGCTCAAATGGAGTGAGGCACATTTATTGTTTCCTCTCGCCCTATCCAGCACGCCCGCCAACAGCTGATTACAACACTGGGCATTTGAACACGATCTCAATGACCCAATGTAAAGTCTAGAACCAGGGTTTGTTTCGCCATTCATTCTTAATGCGCACTCACTGCAAACAAACAGCAAGAGGATATGCCCTTCCAGCAACTAATGCATTGTAATTATGCAGTTTTGTTTTCTCTAGCGCTCTAACCATTGAGAGATCCCGTACTAACAGTCCTGCCTCGCTTTGCCGGAATGAGTGGGGCGCCCTGGCATGCATGATATGCCAGCTGAAGGTGATTGTGGTTCTCCATCCAAGTGGTTATGCGGTCAAAGGAGAAACAGATGCGCAATGAGGATCGTTGGTGGATTCCAGTAATGTTGGATGTGGCGGGTGGTGTGTGGTGCACATGTAAACTTCTGATATTCAGACGATTAATGTGGTGTCAGTTATATTGTGCTCTGCTCGCTCAGCTTCAAGCCTCGCATGCACTTTCACCTGGTTCGAGCCACTGTTTTTAACAGTTGTGCGCAAACGATCCATTACGCATACCATTCCCTGCAGAGGATGTCCTGTGACTGGCAAAATATTCCATGATGTTATTTGCAATACGATGGCATCTTGTGCTTGTGCCGTCGCCAATGTCTGCAAAATCGCACCCCCGTTACTAAATGTCTCCCAGTGTGCAATGCATACCGCTCGTTCGGAAATGAGGCATTTGAAAGCAATATGAATAAAGCTTGCAGTGTCAGACATTGTGAATGGCTAGCCCTTACAAAACCACTACAGTGATAGTGTAGAATTATAGTTTTTAAAAAAACATTCCTTGGTAGGAAATTGACTTTGTGGCCAATGGCACTTTATATTTCTCATTAAGACCCGCTAGCGAAAACGGCAGTGTTTGTCTGCTAAGTGTCGGTAGGGCTTTGGTAATGTTGGTGCTTGATGTCTGACGTTATTATTCCTTTTCCTTAGAGCTTGTATTTCGGCAGCTATTGAAGTCGTTTAAAATTCAACTTGTAATGTTTGCGAAGCAAATCCGCTATTGGATTTTTCAGCATTTGACAACCAGAGGGCACACAGGGTTGCGCTTAGCATAATGTGTTAAGTACGCACGTTGTAATTTGCAGTAAATGCGTGCTGAGCTCAGGCATTGCTGGCAATAATACGGTGGGAATGGTTACCTTCCAGAATGCTTTTTTTTTGATAGATGAAAATATAGCCTTGGGCAACAAAAAGATCAAACAAAATATACAAAACGTTGCTTGCTTTTTGTATTTTTGCAAAAAACACAGCATTTTGGCCTAATCAAATGTCATCATAAATGCGCTCTATTAAAAAAAGAAACCATGGTCCTTTTTTATCCTGCCCATAATAGCTTTTATTGCCTGATTTGTCTTTTATTTCATTTTCTGACCCTGCGGGTAAAATTGATATTGCATTTCCATTTACTGCTTATAAATAAATATTAAACTCAACAAAAGAAATCCAGAAAGATGTACGCTGCAAACAGCACGACCGTTGTTTTCGATAACATTACCAGCATCTGCCGACTGATTGTCCCCTATTACTGATGCCCCGAAGAGAAATGGAACATGATAACGTCCCCCAGTGCCCACGAGTTAATGCCATATCGTGCATGTGGACGTACAACGAAAGTACACTGTATATTTTCCTCGAGTCTTTGAAGTCAACCACCATACATTCCTTATAAAGCACAACATGAGCGGCCATTGTCCTGAGACGTCGCCTGTTGGTCGATCTTTTTTGGTTGGTCGATTTTTTTCAATGTCATGTTTGCGAGACATTGGTCTGCAGGTGATAGAGAATAGGTTGTTGACCTATTCATACAGATCTGGTATGTTTATATGAGCCCTGCTATGCATGGGTTTTCGCTGCACGCTTTCCACACAGAAAGAAAATAAAGTATTTTGCCTGAATATCCCAAGTAATATCTTGATTTCAAAATCCTTGATTGAATGACGCTTCCCTGGATAAACAAAGGGCTGTTAGTATTTTAAGTCTTATTCATAAGCATATGAATGGTTTCTGCGCAGCAGTTCAGTAAGACTTTATTTGTGGAGCCAAGCCTCTCTTATTCTCCATTGTGCACCTCTCGATCGAAGGCTGAGCTCTTTTGAAAGTTCATTATCAGTAGCTGCCACGTTCACAGAATACTCCATTCCTGTGCAACTCCAGGAATGGAACGTGGTGAGAACTATCTGCCGACGTTGTGCATTAATCAGTGACACCTGATGCAGGCAGTCTGCAAAGCCTGTTTGATGATCCAGGGAGATTAATCCTGGCTCAAAATCACTGAGCCACTCCCCCAGCCATTCATGCTTTCGACTCCCTGCCCCAAGCTGCCTCAAGATGAATCACTTGCTCTTCTGCCTACGACTGTTTCTTTTCTTTAGATGTATATGTATCTAGGGGATTAGTTACCCATGAAAACAGACTTTTGGATATTTCAGATGTTCATGTAATTACATTTCGTGCTAATTAAAAATGTATTTTTGCTAACAATAGTGACACCACTTTTTGTGGGAAAGTAGTGGAAGTGAGGTCGTGTTCGTAACACCAATTTCAGTTTCCGGGTCGGTCTGCAACAAAAAACATGTTTCGGATGCAACATTTCATGTGTATGTCCGATTTTGGTTTTAATCCCGAAATTTGTGAGCATATCTATGATGCATGCACACATTTTGTATTTCCATCTAATGGAATGCCTACCTTTTCCTCATAATGGAGATACAGGTTTCTTCACTTTACGCGGTAGATGCGTTCCAACAAAAGCGTAACCGCACGAGACAGCTGCTTGCCGAGTAGCACACACAGTACACGCACAGTAGACGCAGTACACACAGCGTTGTCCCACGTCCAACCGCATATGAGCGAGTCCAAATTGCCGATAGCAAATTTTTGGTAAAAATTGGTTCGCTGCATTTACGTGAAATTGCACAAACCGAACCTGCGTAGAGCGAGGGAAACGTGTAGTCGATTATTTCACGTGTTCTTGAGATGCGGTTGAACGAAGAAGCGCCATAAATCCAAACCGTATTCACCGTTCTTTGCAAATGTAAAAAACAAAACCCAAACAATCCCTGCTCATTGATCTCTTTATTCAGTTCATTTTAGGAAGTGAAAATCAGTTTAGAAATGTAATTTGTTCAAAAATATATGATTTAACCTTTCATATAGTTGGGGAAACAACCTCTTAACAATGTACGAAACTCAATAGCCTCCCCCCCCCCAAAAAAAAAAAATGTTCAGCATTTCTTTATTTACATGGCATTATGGCATTTACTTACATTGTAATTTTTCAGTTGTACACTCCAATATTTTTTGACAAGAATTTTGAACGATTTCTTTTGAAAGTTCATACAAGCACGAATATACAGAGGGCCCTACCGTGATTAAAATATATAATGCCAAACGGTGGCCGGCAGAGGTAACATCGTGAATTCATTGCAGCAAGTCTGTTTTTTTGTTTGCAAAAGTGAGAATAATAACACGTGTGCTTTTTTCTAAGATGCCTATATTAATCCTGAGATGACTTTCTAAACTTGCCCGATTTAAAACATTTCCAGACAAATTTTGCACAAACTTTTATTTCTATTGCAAAGATACAAATTCCCCATCTGTTTGATAGTGTCAAGATGACTTTGCATTGAGTTCAGAGAAATTGGCCAGAGCCCTTGTTCCTCACGCATTCCTACAACAGCACTGAATGGTGTGCTCATTTCCAACAGAACATTCAATTTATGCCATCTGACGTGTTTTTTATCCTGTTACTTATTAACATCAGCATTAACACTTGCTAACAGCATGCCTAAACACGATGCAGCAGCTATATTATCGGCAATAATAATGCATTTTGTGCAGGTTCACCCCCATCAGTGTTATTTGTTTTCCTTTGCTGTTGTACCGTGGTGTTAATTGGAAGTGTGTAATGTTAAGAGCTTATTACGCCCAAACATGCATTTTTTTAATGGAAGCTTTTGCAACAGTGGTGAGTGAACATGCACTGGATGTTGGAAGCGGTGCTGCAATCGGGTGCTTGGTAGTTCGCGCTGCCATGCTCCAGTTTCCAAATGCAGTCCATGCGCGAGCAGCGGCCGCATTTGCAACTCTTGAGGGTGCCACTGTGGAGAGATGTTAACCCCCTTGCCTGGTATACAGGAGGTTGTGGTTTCGATCTCGACCCCGGCGACTGTGTATTTAGAGTTTGCGTGTTGTCTTTGTGTCCGCGTGGATGTTTGTCCGGGTCCTCCAGTTTTCTCTCCAAATTTAGAAACATGCGTGTCGATGAGCCGCTTCGTTGAGCTATCGTTTGTGGGCGGGTCACTTCTGAAAAAATTTACCCGTAAAAACAAAGTTTTTCACTATAAATCTTTTATATGCGTGGCGGCTAGAGTCCTCTCGTCCTCTGGCTTGAGATGGCTGCCACCTATGGGTCAGATGATTGCATGCCAGCATTAAGCAATTGGTAATGAAATATAATATTTTTGTCCTAAAAAGTGTAACATTTTGGGAAAAAAAATTCACGAACATTAATAGTCACGCACAACGAGTCTGTGTGGAAAATGTCAGCTCGATTGGATCACGGGAAGTGGGTTAAAAAACGACCGAAAGATTTGCACGGTCATAAGCAAGCAAGCAAGCGCGCAAGTGAACTTAATATAAAAGATTTAAAAAGAGCTATATATTATAGTTTGTGCCGCTGTGAACATCGGCTAGTGAATATCAAACAAACGTGAAAAGGCCACACTTGGGCGTGGGTGAGGAGGCAGGGTGTGAAGGGCAAACTGTTGAGGGGCAGAAGACTAGTGAACCTAAACACTAACCCTACCTTTCACTCCAACAAACTAACCAAGCAGCCCCCTAGCATGAGCCCTGTACACCGTGAACCGCGTTCTGATTGCCCCCACCTCTTGTGTATAACCAAGCCCTCTTTCCACTCGTTTGTTGCCTTTTCATTATTGGTTCTTCACGGTGTCGATTTGCGAATTGGGTTGTTGTACAGTCGATGCATTTTGGTCTTCGTTGACCCAGTGTTTCATGAATCTCAGCGCAGGGCTCAATGCAAAAGGTCATGTGTATGGCAGAGCTGAGCCAACTCGTGTGTGTAAGCGTATGTGTGTGTGTATGTGCAGTGTGGTCAGCACATTTACACAGCAAGTCTTTTGGTTACAAACACTTGACCGTGTGATATGTACTTTTGTATGTCAACAAATGACATGTCTTTCGTTTAGAGGTTCATTTCTGTTCGTTCAGAAGACTACATTTCATCACAATCTACTGCCTAACTACAATCCACTGCCTAGAGTTGTTCTCATTACTATATTATCATGTTATTTTAAATAAATGTTGTCTTAAGGAATTGGTCAAACATCCGCAGCAGGGCCCCTCGGGAATTATTGCATAAATTAAGGACTCATCTTTATATTTGTAAATTAATTAAATACAATTTCACACAATGGCAGCACATTAATCTGTTGTTCTCATAACTTTCTTACACAAGCTGAACAATGAAGAACATGCATACCGACTTAAAATATCCACAGCAAACTCCATGTGCTGTAGAATGTCTTCCATTAGCAGCCTTCTCGAAAAACGGTTTAAAAATAATCTCGAATTCCATTCGGAGATAGTAGCGTTCTTTGGGCCTCGTTGGTCTGCGGGGAGTGATGCAACGCGCGGCTGTGTCATCAAATGCGTGAGGGGGGGGGGGTGACGGAGTCGGAGTGACCTTGTGTGTCGCCGCGCGTGGCCGCAGGTGAAAGTGGTCAAGTTCTCCTACATGTGGACCATCAACAACTTCAGCTTCTCGCGGGAGGAGATGGGCGAGGTGCTTAAGAGCTCGACCTTCTCGTCGGGAGCCAACGACAAGCTGAAATGGTAGGTCGACGTACGCGGGGCAGCAAATCGCTCATTGCAATATTTTGTGATTAAAATCTCATGGAGATAAAGGGCCGAGCGTCCACAGTGACACTTTGGAATTCCTTCATATGTTCGTAGTCATGGTCTCGATCAAGAGGTCATCGGCCACACATCGCCATGTATTTATGTATGTTGATCTTCTATTGCACCATACATAGCCAACTGTGCTCATCAGAGGTACGGGGGAATGACAACAAACTAAACACAAAAATCAGTTGCAAAGAAATTACTTTTCAATCAAGATTTAAGAACGCATAGCGCCAGTGGCTTCCTAATCTTGGAAGTAAGAGCGTTCCAGACGGTCGCAGAAGCACATCTGAAAGCGCGCGATGCAGTGATCGTTTTTGTTCGATGGCTATCCGAAAGCCACTGCGAGGAAGGCCGGAGTTCGCATGGTGGTTTATCCCTCTTGACGAGATGAGCAAGGTATTGCGGTTAATTTGTGGCAAGCACTTTGTCTGCAGATGTCGTCGTTGTAAAATCGACACCCGACTTCCCAGACCTGCTCTTACAGTGTATGTCCCTATCTGGCTGTTGGACTTGCCCTTTGTTCCCAACCTCCAGTGGTAACCCGGCCCTCCTCCATTCATGCACACATGCCCCACCCATCACAACCTCCTTTTCCGGATTACATCTATGATACTTTCTTGCCTCGTATTGTGAGTTTAAACTTTAGCTTGAATTGGCACGTGTGGGTTTCACTGTGTAAATATCACTGTGTAGGTTGTATGTTGTTATAGGATTTCATCTCTTGCCCATAGCTTTTTTTTTCCCCAACCAGCGAGCCAGGAATGTCCCAAATGACAATATTTATATAAAAAAATTACAAAGAAAAATTTCTTCTTTATGTTCACATTTGTTTAATTAGGTTAACACTTAATTTCAGGCACTAAACCATCTTTCCACTGAATTTATGAACTGTGTACTTCGTTGGAGGTATATTAGGTGCCATATGTTTTTTTCTGTTGCTTTTTAAACAGCTGGCTGGTGAAGCCATTCATATTAAGAGACTATGCATTGATGTAGCCGACAGCCTAAGAGCGTAAAAAAAAAGCAAGCATCCTTCCTAATACGTTGCCGCTGATGTGATGAACCTGCGCGGTTTCATTGAAAATTGATTGGGTATGTGGAAAGCTGCGTTTGCTCGGCTAACAAACTCCGGCAGTTCTGTTCGCCGAGCGCCCACGGTGAGCTTTGCTGCCAAGGTTAATGGAATTCCCCATGTCCGGCCAATCAATCAATCCATCCGTCAATAAAAAGCTTTCTGTTCTCTTGAATCCTCGTCGACGTCACGGGCGTTCAGGGGAGCTTGGTCGGGGCAAGGGGGCGGGTACGGGTTGCAGGGCTCGCGTGACGATCGATGCTGTCATCTCCGCACAGGTGCCTGCGCGTCAACCCCAAAGGCCTGGATGAGGAGAGCAAAGACTACCTCTCGCTTTACCTGCTGCTCGTCAGCTGCCCCAAGTCGGAGGTCCGGGCTAAGTTCAAGTTCTCCATTCTCAACGCGAAGGGAGAGGAGACCAAGGCAATGGGTGAGGATGACGTCGAGTGCTTGCGTGCGTGCGCATGCCCGTGCGCATGCCCGTGCGTATGCTGATGCGCACACACATTCTTAGACACTCAACTTTTTTTTCCACGGTCGTACTTGAGACGTACAAGTGTTTTACTCATTCCACCGCTGCATGAGGTTTTTCACGATGCCATTCGTGTCATGGAAGTTAAACGACCGTACTTCAATATGCTGGTCAATGCGTGTTGGTGAAGGCAGGAAGCATCGACGTGCCCTCTGCCGCTCGCAGTGTAACCTCTCAGCCACCTATGGCAACTTGTTTGTGCTTGGGGCTCACCATTTGGAGCACTATCCAGGCTCAACCCCTACCTAGCCGCTGAGATCTGACGAGATCAGCTGCAGTCCGGGCGATAGGGACGTTTAGCCAGTTTTATTTTAAGGAGCGTTTTGGCTGTGGGAGGAAACTTGAGTGCCTGGAGAATGACCAGAACGTAGACGGTTTCACAAACGCCATTTGCCCTACATCCAACTCCTTGGCGTCGAGCACCCCCAGAGGGTTTGGGAATCTCAAGGATCTGCACGCTCCACAAACTCTTGCCTCCAGAACGCTGTATTATGTGCACGCGTCACCGTACCTGGGGTACGATGCACACGGAATGTCCTGCATGTCTTGCACCGCTCACGGCACACACGAAACACGCAATACACAACACCGAGTACACACGATGTGCTCTTTGCACATACATGCACATGAGTACACGTGTGCAATGCATGTTCATGGTACGCAGATATAAAGATCGCCCTCCACCTATATCTCTTAGACTGTTGAGGCAAGTGCTCTTTGCAGCATACCTTCACACAAAGGCAAATATCCCCTATATAGTCTTTAACAGACTGTCAGGGCAAGTGCTATTAACGAGCACCTATTAAGTCTGGCACGTCACACGAGGGGGTGGGTCACCAGCATTGCCATTTTTGCCCTCCCCCCAGTGCTCCAGGATACACACTGCAATCATGTACTCACTCGTGTAAGGCTGAATCAACCTAGAGGAGGCCTAAGACTGAGGTGTAAGAAGGTATCCCCACATCACGAGAGTGACGGGGGTTTGTTCGACCACACTTGATCATGTTGACCAGTGCAGGTTGGTGAACGTAGATACCCAGGACCGGTTCAGATGTCACCCGCCACTGATGTTAGCCGTTTGCCCGGAAATTAACATCGGGTCGCTGGGTTTGTTAACGCAGTGCGCTTACCGCTGTTCCACCATTCGTTGTACACCATGCAAGCGAGCACACGCCCACGATCGACCACCCACAGACGGGCACCACCTGCTCGCGTAACGACGTTGTGCCGACTCCGTCTCCCCACACGCGGCGTATGGAAAGGGAATTCCGTGCACCCAATCCACAGGAAATCTTACCTGTCACATTTTCTAGAGACCGTAATAAATTCCACATTCGCAGCTGTTGCCGCAAGCAGCATAATGACTGTGATACCGACATGAAATGTTTGAAGGTATATTTTCATTAAATTAGTTATTCGCGAATCATCCTTGGACCAAACGTTTTCCTCTGCACACTCATTTTTATAGCTACGTACTTGTAAGTGGTGGGATGTGCTCCCATCCTCAAGCCGCATGGCATTAATTGAGACCTCTAGCAATAGCTGGCTTGGCAAAAAATGCTCTACCGTCAATGATTAACATAAATTAGACCCATCATTATAATCATATCACCTTAAGTGCACCCAGACTTGTTTGATCTCGGAAGCTAAGTGGGATTTGAGCCTGGATAATGCTTCAATGGGTGACCACTGCATATAACAGGTTATCCGCTGCGGTGGGGATACATTGTGGGCAGGAGAGGGCAGTGCAGAATAATCCATTGTACTATACTTCTATGCTCTTCAATATATGCTCCCCACATTCACCAACCTGCTTCGAGAAGTACAATCACACCACCCACATGGCATGGGGTAGCCCTATTGGATTGACAAAGGGGTGTATTTGTACACTCATAATGTGTATTGTTTTTGGCTTTTCTTAAGACAGTTAGGCCAAATTGAACTGCATTCAAACTCATTACTCTTCCACTCAATGAGACTGAAAGCAGAGTCCCACGATTCCAGCAAATCTTGCCAGCTTGGATCATTACATTGTAAATTATTTTTCTACAAGCTTTTCCCCGTCGTATGTACACTTCCTTAATCAATCGAAGGCAGATCTTTTTTTTAATATAAATACAGTAAAACCTTGGATTGCGAATAACTTGATCTGCGAGTGTTTTGCAAGAAGAGCACATTTTAAAAATAAATATTAATTTGATAAACGAGCGAGGTCTTGCAATACGAGTAGTACATGTATAGGCTTTGTTTGCCGATCGTCACATTATCACAGCTGATATACCAGTGCTTTGATCTACGAGTGCTTTGGATTACAAACACGTTTCCGGAACGAATTATGCTCGCAATCCAAGGTTTTACTGCATGGTAATATTTTGCACAAGCAAATCGTCGACAACCTTTGCTCCGAGCAGCGCTTCCCGCTGCCAGGTTCAGTCACGTCAGAGTTGCGCCGAAACAACCCGTCGCTCAACCAACGTGACGGGCTGCTGACAAACAAGTGCTCTGCACTCCGCGCGACAAATCCCTCATCGTAATTAGGCTCACATTACGGCCATTAGTGGCAATAGATGGGGGAGAGGGAGCCAGGATTTGAGATGTTAAACAATTTTACAATAACGTAAGTTATTTCCACGGGGATTCCGTCAGGGGCGCATTTATTAGCGAAAGGGCGATGAGGTGGGGTTGCAGGGAGTTAAAGGAAGGGTTTACACTGCCGTTATCCTCGCTAGAGCTTGTGTAATAAGGCGTCTCTTGGAAAAGCATGCTCTCGGGATTTCACACCGTCATGCGCACTTAATCAAGCAACTGGGATGTTGATTTAGTCGGCTGCAGTTCTTCTTGTCGTGGCCCCATGCCTCCCTTGCTCGCATCCCCCTGCCTCCCCACCTCTCTCCTCCTTCTCCCCACCTCTCTCCTTCTCCCCCCACCTCATCCTTGGCACCATCCCTCCCATCCTCCGCCACCCCGCGCACCCCCGACCCCCATCTCCCCTGGCACGGCACACTCCTGCGATATAGCACTCCGCTCTCGGCTGCATGCTGCTCACTTGTTCAGATCTAATTAGCAGCTTTGGTGCGCTTGCGGGCGCGCGGGGAATAGCGCCTGTTAAGAGGTGCACTTACTGTATTTGGCACAGAAGCTGAGCTGCAGCCGACTGTATTCCAACCGAATATTTGCATTTCAAAGAGCTGCGCGTTCAAACAATAGCTATTTAGTATTTTCCCCAAATGACACCAACAAAAATGGCTAAATGTCCCGCCCCCATTAATCTAAAATCGGGCTACAACAAGTGTTCTTTAATTGCGACGTCACCCCCGTGAATTTGATATATGCACTGTGGAACTAATCTGGTTCATGCAGTTATCTTTGTTTGAAGTGGAGTACTTTAATAAGATGAATTAGACTTGTATACTAAGCCTTCTTCACATTAGCTGCAATGGAGGCAATGTAAATGTGTGTGTGTATGGGAACTCGGCCTCATTGAGAGTGTTTCTCCCTAGATAGTGAACTAGTGAAGCTGTGTTTCAAGATCACATATGACTGCTGGTAGCTTCCTTACAGAGTTTATCTTTGAACTGGTGACGAAGTTTTAGCGTGTCATTTTACATTTGACTGAATTGGCGACGTGACACTTGCGATTTAGAAAATTACCCAATGAATATATCTGAAGTCACTGAAGATGGGGGGCCTTTGACAGGAGCTACTTTGCAGCATACCGAAACGTACATAGAATTAGCTGCATTTTAACTGCCAATACCAATTTTAGAGAACTGCATTTGCAGCAATGTGAACAAACAGGTAGTGAGTATGCCCTATTAACCCTGGTTCAGCCCTGGCAGACTAAATGCACATGGTGTTGGCAATAATATATAAAGGGTTTAGATGCACAATGTAATTTTGGTGCAATCGGTGGGGGTACGATCTTATCACGAGCGGCCGATTGCACGACTCAACGCGCTATTGCGTGACTATTGCGCCATGCAATCGGTTGTGATGCAGTCGCACACTGCCGCGCTTGATTGATCTGCGTTGTTAATTTTTTAGATTGGACGCGATCGCAATCCAATATTCACCTATTTAGTGAGTAAGTGAGAGTTACGTGACTACGCAGATAGCACTGGTCAACAAAAACAAAAATTCTGGCCTGGACTTTTGCAGCTGTTTAAGACTAATTTCAGGGTGCTGATTCCAAATCTGATCTCAGATTTTCTCTATCACATCTCATTTTTATGTTATCGGCATACTCCATTTTCATTGATTTTACCCGAAATTAACTCTGTCACTTATGATTGCAAGTTGTTGCGAGTCAGTAACTGCTTTAGTGTTAAAATATGGTGCTGTATTTTTAGGATAGTGTATTTATAATATCATTTTATGTAGATATCCACATTTATTTAATATTTTTCTTCTGCAGTTTTTATTGAAAATGCAGTATTTGATATCTCAAAAACCTGATGTGATAGACAAAAGCTGATGCCAGATTTGGAATCAGCACCCCAAAATTACCTTAAAACCGTTGGAATACTTTATGCCAGAAAAAGTATGACCAGTGTAGTATGTACGTGCACATGGCGCGTGTGGCTATTTGTGTATATGAATGTAGGCATATCAAATGGCTTGGTGATGGTGGTTAGTGCACTGCTCTATGAATCCCAATGACCTGAGCTCGATTTCCAGCCACGATTGCCATCGGTGCAAATGAATATCTTAGCAAATTAATAGCTGGGCCTATACAGGCCGACTCCACCAATAATGCACCTTGATAGTGTGTAAACATTAGCACTGGTGAGACCAAGGTGGCCCCACGTGTCGCTGGCCACATGGCCTCCTCGTGTTCTGTGGCGGCCTTAACTGGTGGTCGCTTATAACATTTGCTCTGACAGTCTGTGTCGGTTATGCATGGGTTCTGTGTTTGCTTATGTAGGTGTGTGTAAGTGTATATGATTCTTTGTTTTCCCCAAACTTCCATCCTTTGTGGTAGTGTTTGCCTCCGATTGCTTGCAATCCAATGCATCTGGTCCTACCCCCATTGATTGCATTTAAATTGCAGAGTCTATTTGGACCGTAAGGATGCTATTGCATGAGAGAAGGTGGTGGGGTTACGGCCACACCCAAACAGCTTTTGTCTACCTCGTGTTGATATTACACCACACACAAGTTCTCATTTACAGTTAATTTTCCGGGAGTTACAGAATGCCATAGTCGGTGTGCGTTGCATGCAAAACACGCACATACACACATACGCACCCTTGCATTTGCATGCACAAGCAGAAATGAAAATACTGCCAATGTTAACTTACACGTAATCAGATTTGCAATCATCGATGAGCTGCCATCATGTTGCATAATGAGGCATTTTGTAGCGCAAAGTCAAGCACGTACATGCATACAAATTTGGGCATTGGCGCACAGATTTACGATTGTCTATACAGAGCAAATGGTAAAATGGGAAGAGCACTTTGCTCAGTTTCATAAGTTGATGTCAGAATTAACAAGGGAAATATAAGCACGTTGAAATGTTGCATCTCACTGGGGTGTTTTTCATTGTCTCCAGCACCATAGAACAATGCCACTCAAGCTTAGTAAACGAAAACCCTTGGCTGCGTTCTTTTATCTTGAAAACTCTCGTGCCTTCAAAGCCCTCGTGCATTGGCGTGAAATTTAATCATGACAAGTCTGGTGTCATCTCAACTTGCCTTAGATCAAGATCTCTCACTACTATTCCCCTTTTTCCGCCTTCCCACCTTTGTTCACATCCTTTATCGCGCCGCTCTCTCACTCTCCCAGTCTCTCTCCCTCTGTCATACAAGTGCACTGCTGCCTTTGGGCTTTGCCGCTTCTAACGGTTGTGGCTCAGAGCTCCCTGGTGGGCTGCGACGAAGTCGGGTGAAGGTTGCGATCTGGATAGGTACAAGTTTGAGATCTAATTGAGTGTCAGGTCTCCCCAATGGTTTTATCCAATGTGCTTCTATGACCTGGAGGCATGCAAAGTGAGAGAGAGGCCTGCTCTGTTAGTGGAAACTTAAAGAACAGAAATTACCCTCATATCTATGAGATTGCATGCAAAAGAAATCTGTTAGGCATTTGTAACCGTTGGGTAAAGAAGTATGTTAATTAAGTGATGCAGTGCTCACATCTCAAATTGGATGCTAATTATTATTCTTTGGGTCTTTCGGTAAAGTCACGTGACTTTACCGAAAGACCCAAATAATATGAATTCCTGCAGTCACGAAAATTATTTGGGGTTAATGGATTGCTGAGTGAAGCACAGAGGCTTGTAGCCTGATGAAAGGTTTGGGATTTTTTACTCTATGGCGTGGGGGCTGTCACCACACATTTCCTCGTTACAGACAAGACGAGGGTGTTGATCGGAGTAAATTACATTATCAATAATTGGCAGCCTTTCGAAAATCCAATGCTAGATGAAGGCCTCTCCAAGCCATGTCGGTCATGGGGGCTTGTTTGGCCATATTTCTTGATGGTCAGTGGGTGTTGGTGAACTGAGAGCTTGGAGGCATTTAAGACTGTTTTGGATAACCCACCACTGATGTTAGTCATGGTCGGCTGTCTAACTCAGATCGCCAGGTTCATACTGCAGTGTGCTAGCCACTGTGCCTCTGCTGCTTCTGATGATAATGATGGGCTACTTTATGTTAATCATTGACAGTAGAGCATTTTTTTCCAAGCCAGTTATTGGTAGAGGTCTCAATTATTGCCATGTGGCTTACTTGAAGGTGGGAGCACATCCCACCACTTACAACGTATGTAGATAATTCTATGCTGAGAGTACAATGCAAATCACAGTGAACAATAACAGCCATGGACAGGCATTCAATTGAGATGCCACTGGATCTGTTTGAGAATGCAGAAATGCAATACATGCTGAAAGGGGAAGAGCGTTAAAACAATTTCATCGTCGAATAAGTTAATGTAGAGTTTTTTGCCATTGCTTATGGCGAAGCTTAATGCCCCTTTGTCAAAACTGCCCTGCCAACGCTGGCAGTTAGGAATCCGTCTTTCTTCCTCCAGTAATTCAATTGGCCAGGAAGAAAAAAAGTAAAAAAAACAGCTTGTAGGCTTCCATTATTTCATGATGTGACATTCCTTGGTCATGCCTGGGGTGGTTTTATGACCCGAGATAACTCTGTCATTTTTTTTTAACCTAAGCCATTTGACACTTTGAGATTTGTGACTGCCCATGTGTTTCGACTCCGTGACACTTTAGAAATAAATAATCTGGTACAGAAAATCGATGATGGTTATTTAATTTGGCAGCTCGGTCGTGCTGTTCCGCTTTTGCTGTTTTAATGTAACATTTTGTTTTAAAAAAAAAACTTTACTGCAATATTGGCATTTTCAAAATAGTTTTAGCGATATTTCATTTTCAGCCACTTTTTCCGACTACCTCTAATGTATGCATGCATCCGTGGGGGGAGGGGGTGGTGAGGAATGAGTAACTGCAACTAAACAAGTGCATGTTGGTTGCAATTTTGTTTTGGAGCACATGCCACATGCATCGCATGCCAACAACGTCGGTAGAAAACTTTTTTTTTTAAGAGAATTGACATTTATTCAGGTGCAAGTGCATCGTGACTCTCCTCTCTTCCCCACCTTTCCTCACTGTGTGTGTTTGTGGTTTTTTTAATTTACAAAATATCTGCCCTATTTTTACCTCTTTTGCTCATGGCTGGCTGTGTACCAAATTGTTCATTGATTCTTGAATTGCTTTGCCAAAGCTCACGCAACAGCCAAGCCACCCATGGCCCGATCACTTAAAAAAAAAACATCCCAGCAGAGTGCAACTGTAGTGGCACATGTTGCGACCGTGCCATGTCCAAGCCTCATTCTCCCCCTCCCTCTCCGCCTGTCACTTTTCCCTCTTGTGGACGCAGAGAGCCAGAGGGCATATCGGTTTGTTCAGGGCAAAGACTGGGGCTTCAAGAAGTTCATTCGACGCGACTTCCTATTGGACGAGGCCAATGGGCTGCTCCCGGACGACAAGCTGACACTCTTCTGCGAGGTGAGCCGTGCCCCTCTGCACCATCCTGCTTTGCTTGCTGCACAAGCGCAGCCACAGTGTTACAGCTGACAAGCCATCGGGATTTAGTTTCTCCCACTTTGTGCATCGCGTAGCATTGGCAAAAACTATCTGTCGTGAACAGATGCGTTTATGGACTGCGATGTGATCAAGATTTACACTTCATGTTCCAGCCAGGGTTCACTCTGAGCAAATGTGGGCCTCTGGAGTGGGAGAAAATCGTCCAACGCCACGCGCATGTTTTTTTTTTGTGTTCCTCCCGGCGCTCGCTCGGACTGGCAGTTTGTGGGATGCGTGCCCGGGTGTGAATCTGTCCAATTAGTTTTCCGAATTTGGCCGCATCGGTTTGAAGTCCCTGCGACGCATGTAGCATCGCAGACACGTGACAAGTCGCTGTAAATAAAGGTTTAAGAAAGCGAGCAACCATTCCTTCTGCATTCCCTGAACTCTTGATGATTTTTTTTCAAGGAGCACACCTAAGCTGTCAACGGCTCATTTCTTCGGGGTGTATTTTTTCGCGAGGGTTTTGAAACGAGCGCGTGTTGCTGTCCGCAGCGCTCGCTGTGGTTCGTGCGCCGATGTGAGCGGTGTCTGTAACCGGGTTTGTGTGCGTGGGTTGGAAGTTTCTAACGATGGATGACTGTGCTCTTGTCATTGCTAATTGGTAAATATTGGCCAGTGGGGGCACCTGATTGATTTGGATTCCTTTGGCAGCTGTGGTAGAATTAGAAGGAGGGCCCTTAATTGCTCGTTGATTACGTGGCTGCTGTTCGGAGGAACGGGGAAAATTTGTTTTGACGCAAGAAAAATATTTCCCCGTTACAATGGGTATCGCATAACACTTGCCAGGGTTTAATTGAATTCCTTTGATTCATTGTGTGCAATGGAATCCTCTTTTGGTGTTTTATTTCAATAAGAGATCATAAATATGTTCATTAAAGTGCCAAACGTTTGAAATATAAATAAATTGCAAAACAAGGCATTCATTTTAAAACCAATTATGTGTTTGTTTAAATTGCCTTGAAAGGACTTAGTTTTTCATCACTACTGCTTTTATTTACAAGGTACCATATATATTAAAAAAATATCTGAAATGTTGCCAAGCTTCAGATTTTTTAGTTGACATACATTTTGGCAGTATATCTTTCGGACTTGACTATATCCATTCATATTAAATCTTTGCTCTTTGCTTTGAGCATTCACATTTAATTATTGTCGGAGCAATTATTGCTGTTAATTTTAGATTTATTGCACATGGGAAAATGCCTTCCAGTGTCAAGGTTTACTTTGAAATAAAAACTATAAATGAAAACTATACTCACTAGTTACACGTTTCTTTATGCCTCTACTTAAACCTGCTGGATTTTTTCAGGCCGCTTTTAATTTACATCGATGTTTGTTCAGTGAAAGCAAATTTCACATAAATACACCGTCTAGTAACTCATCAAAATAATTACCATTGCAAATCTACTGCCAAGACGATAACAAAGAGTTTGAGCACCTACTCACAGTACTGTTGCGAACAATGTGTGTGCCTCTCTGCCGTAATGATGTTGTAATTTGCGATGGTTAGAAAGCGCTGCCTTTGCTTTGTTTGTTACTAAAAAGGCACTCTGGGTTGAGCAAATGCACTTGACCAACATTTTATGACAGGCCCTATTCATTTGAACAAGTCCCAATGCACATTCACATCCATACTGTGGCAGTGTTTTTCTTTGCCATGAATTTAGTAATGGCCCTTTATTTTTGGAGAGTCAATGGAATGCACACATCTATTTGTAGTGACTCAATAATGAGCAGTCTGAGTGAGATCATGAGAGGAAATACACCGTGCTTGCGTCTAACCCTTCACTCAGGCTGACACATACACAGACTTGTCAGCATGTGTATGATGAAAGCGTAGGGCACTGAATTACATATTACTTTAACTTTGTATGTACGTCGTTTCAAATAATATAATTGTTTAGCGAACATTTTTTTTACAAACGTTCGGCTTTAATTGCACATTGCAATGCAGCTATCAAAGCCGCCATGTGTTTTCGTTTGACGGAAGTGGAGAATTTAATCAGGTTATCGCTCATTCGCTTTGCCTCTTGACCATAAAAAATATTTCGGCCTCCACAGGCGCAGCGGCTTACTACCCTGCCAGTGCTTTGAGTCTTTACATTAAAGGGGACATTATTATTGCCGTTTGATTTTTTAAACCGCAGCTCTCTAATAAAGCACCGCGGTTGGCGTGTAAGCGACGGAAGCTGGTCCCGGGAGAGATCTTGTTTCCACGGCGCAGATGGTACACGCCAGCGCAAGTAACGAATGCGCGCAATTGCGACTCCCACAATTAGTTTTTTTTGCATGGCACTCTTTGCACCTGTTTTCTGTATCATGTTTATCTGCCTTTATTTCATCATCTTGTACCGAGTAAAATCAAGTCAACGAAGTACCATGCACTGGATCTCGTGCATTGACACGAGTGCTGGGGTTGTGATACATTTTTAGAGCATTCCGTTTTTGAGCGTGTGCGCATAGGAGATAAGCCAAGTTTCATCTTGTGGACCGTTCACCGTTCTGTTTAACCATGCAGCGCGATCTGTTTTTAGCAGATATTTGAGTCAAACCAATTGACTCGAAAAATCACCAAAGTGTGGTGTAAAGCAGATGTTAAAGACCCTGCCATATCATTTGGCAGCAGCATGCTATTATTTACTCAGGTCATAGCCTAAGCACCGCATTTGACAAATGACCCACAATTAAATTGCTAAAATAAAAAAAAGATATGCCTCTGTAGATATGTTTAGCAAAGCCTTTCTTGCCAACGAGATAATGAGCCTCTATGGACCATCACATAAAAGGAAGTTAAATTGATGTGTATACCGAAAAACCACAGCGATGCCTCCACCTCTCGCACTGATGGCATCCATTGGGAAATGCATTGCCGGTGGAGCCATAGGCGCCGCGTATTTTTGGAAAGTGTCCTTTTGTGGGCGCCCATCCGAATAGTGACCAGGCCCAGCATTATTGAGTATCTGTAGTCTGATGCAATTAAGCTGTGAAGTGCGTATGGCTGCGGGCAAAAAAAAGCATGTTCAGATAGGATTATATTTTGAAAGTATGCCTTATGCTTTATGCTGAAAACTTACTTTAGAATTTATATTTCATAGTTATAATTAAAAAATCTTCATGCGCAAATGCGGAAAAGTATAACATGTTGTAATTTTTTTTTCTTTGTCCATTGGAGCATGTTCGTTTAAAAGTTACAAGCACACTCTTGGAATAGCATTGCCCAAGTGTTGTGACGCACTGGGAGAATGTTAGTAGTATTTTATTTTTGTTGAATAGCCTACGTCTTTTTTGTGCACATTGGTTGATCACTGGCAGCGAGTTTGATGTTACTAGCAAAGGGCACATTTTGGCACCTACTCGGTAAATTTTTTTAAAAGCACTGTGAGTCCTGTGTGCGAGTGCTTTTTCTGTAAACACGCTCTTACAAGGAGCATGTGCTAAACGATTCTGTACTTAATTTGATTTTTTTCCACACTCCTTTGGGTCTTTGAATTGTTTGGCGATACATTTATGTCTGCCCTGTCTGTACATGTAAAGAGCCTGGATGCAGGAGTGATAGATACGTTGGTGGATTTTTTTTGATGGGTATTAAATCCTGTGGCTGTAGCATTAAGTAAATAGAAAACTATTGTCTTGCTTATTTGTTGATGAAAGTCAATTATTATCAGATCTGGAAACGGACGCTCCTCAAGGACGTCATATTGACCGCTAAGAAAAGTTGTGGGATCGGTAAGGACATCGCTTGGTGAGATGATGGCCGATGGTCTAGACTGGCGATGATGGTAGGGGCATCCAAAGGAGCGAACGAGCCTGAGAGCATGACGGGCACCATAGTGGCGAGATGTTAACTACCTTGCCTGGTATGCAGGAGGTCGTGGGTTCGTTCTCGATCCTGATGCCTGTTGTATATTTTGAGTCCGTCTTCGCGGCTGTTGAAAAAAAAGCCATTCCGAATCGTAGTGATGACCTTTTTAAATATATATGTATATAGAGATAGATTAATAATTAACTTTATTACTTCAATTTCTATGTTGTCATGTTTGGAACGGAACCGGGATTCATGGGTCAGGGAACACGTGCAAATTCGGGACATCATCGTGAGACGTTAACTACCTCGCCTGGTATACCGGAAGTCATGGGTTTGATCCAGACCCTGACGCCTGTTGTATATTTCGAGTTTGCGTGTTCTCCCGGTGGTCGCGTGGATTTTTCTCTGGGTCCTCCGGGTTTTCCCTCCACATTTAGAAACATGCTTTAAGAGTATTCGGCTGCTGTAAATTTCCACATGATAAGCCACTTCGTTGAGCGATCATTTGTGGCCAGGTTGCTTCTGAAAAAGAGCTATATAGCTCAGTGGGCCTTACCTGATAAAATAAAAAAATAGTTCTGTTTAGTTATAGCGACGCTATAAATTCCTGTGCAGCAGTGAGATTACTTGTGTCACCAGAGAACCATGACTATTGGAAGTGGGGTGGGTAGGCCTTCATCCAGCAGTGGATTTACAGTGGCCAATAATGATACTGCTGGTTATTAGGGGTGAATGATAAGTATAATGTAACAGTATATATTGTCTGATTTTGGGGAATCAGGGGAACTACTGTTGTCTACAGATGGGGTTGGCATGTTGATGATATCTTATGAATGCAAAACTCGTCTGTTTCTCCCAGTGCTGCCTGATGACCTTTAAATGTCTTGTCATCCCAGACTTGAGCAGAATATATCTGGCCATTTTATTCTTACAAAAAAATGCATGTACTACCATAATTGAAGCAGCATTGTCGTTGTCATGATTTGCATTATTTTTGAGGGTGATAAAATGGCAATCGTGTTGTAGGAAGTAAAACAGTGGTTATCTATCCATCTGCCATAGGAATGTGGAATTGGCACCACTGTCTCGGGGCTATTAATGAGCACCATCCCAAGCTCATATGAGCGAGGTAACACATCAGGATCGATTGACTACTTGACGAAACAGCCAAAACACATGGACTCAGCATTTGCCTCCACTATTGGTAATGGACACATCAGCAAAGTTTTTCCAAAATGTAGCCCAAAGCGGACCTTGGCCAACAGGGTAATTGGGCCTCCTGACTCTCCAATGTTTGCCAACTCAGGTTGAAAGCCTTTATGCATAAGCTCTATCTGTTCGTCCGCAATGGAGGGGTTTGCAGGGCACTAACTCATGTAGAGATTATTCACTACGTTGCATAAAATTGCGTTGCTTTTACAGATTTGCCTTATTGAAAACTGGCCAGATTGATCCAAAAGGTTGGCCAAAACCTTAATTCCCAAAACCAGATCCAAGGAGACTATTTTGCATGCAGGCACTTGTTTGTTTTCTGTCTAACGCTTGATGGAAAAGCATTGCATAATCCTTGTATATGCGTGATTTTTTCCCAACTTGTCCATTGTCCGATGAATGCACCATCAAAGACTTGCAGCACTTATGTTGGCTACTATGATATAGGGAAATCGATTGCAGGTAAGGCCTAGAGAAAGACGGATCAAAGGCTTCAGTGACAGGCAATGGAAATAAGAGGCACATGGTAGACAATAGGTCAGCTGCAGCACACACACACAAGACATCCGTGAAAAAGAGCTTCATAGCTCATGGGATTTCTCCAGGATAAATAAAGATCCTTAAGAATTGGAGAGCCTTTGTCAATGAGCAATAAACTCAGTGGCCAGAAAAGGATGAGTTCTCTTTTAAAGACTGACGGGAGAAGCCATCCCCAGGGGGCCCTCTTGGCCTGCTGTGACAAAGCGTGGGTGGTGCGCGTGTCCGCCCGCCGCAGGTGAGCGTGGTGCAGGACTCGGTGAACATCTCGGGCCACGCGAGCAGCACCATGCTCAAGGTGCCCGAGTGCCAGCTGGGCGAGGACATCGGCCTGCTGTGGGAGGCGTCCCGTTTCACCGACTGCTCGCTCTGCGTGAGCGGACGAGAGTTCAAGGGTCACAAGGCCATCCTTGCAGGTGAGTGTTGGCTGTTGGGCTGAGCTTTGATGGTCATCGGAGAGAGGCCCATTACAAAATGTTGCACGCAATTGATTTATGTGGCTCCTGCAGCCATTTCAGAGTCACTATTTTCTCAGGGATATTTTGAAAGTAGTGCATTTTTGGATGATGAATCCTAATTTCTTGGCTTGGTGAGTCTTACGAAATAAACTGACGACTGACTGACGAACAATGCTCACTCTTTGCTTAAGATGGCATAGGTTAGAGCTCGCATCTATTCACGTCCCTCAGCCAGTAGTGGAAAGTCCAGATTCCTCAAGCAGTGGCCAGTCTCGAGCATTGTTGAGCTCTCACAATGAGCTGTACTCATTTGACTGACCCCTGGAATAAAGCTAAATTGAGATGTACTTTGACTGAGATTTGAACCTGTAAGCAAGTGTGAGTCAAGCACCATTGTATCAGCACAGGCTTGCCAGACTGTGTGAAAATTAACATGTAAGGTGTTTCATGCAATGAACTGGATAGAAATAGGGCGGCGTACAGGTACGCAGCTTAAATGAGCGCTTGGTGAGGTGTGTTAACCTCGACACGAGGGTTTCAAAGACAGCCGGGCATTCATGGTTGCCACGCCACTACCTGGTGTGCTTTGGTGGCCTTCATAGGAGCTTACTAACAGCGCTAGCCCCATTGGTCTGTATGGGCTGTGCGTGGGGAAGGACCTCAAAGCGGTTTCTGCAAGCAAGACACTCTTCCCAGTTTTAATCATCTCCAGTTTTCTTGCTCTGCCATGCGGCGAAACTGCACGGCCTAATCTGGGTTCGGTTTGCTTTGCAAAGTGGGTCGCACCTATCGTGTTTCATAGGTTAGAAGTGTGCAATATACTCCAAAGATGCAGTGACATGAATTATGGCTTTCATTAATATTAATCAAAATATCCATTTTGCAATTTGACTGCATGCAATGCAGATCAGTTCTACAAACTAAAAGCTTTCAAGGCTCGTGTGCTTGCGAGATTCAATTCTGTACCCAGCAAGATGTTGGGGGAGGGGGGGTGGTGGTTTCTTTTGACAAAATTGACTTACATCCAGATATGGATAACACACCCACACAATTATGCATTTTTCTGAATGCTGTTTTACAGCCCGATCTCCGGTCTTCAATGCCATGTTTGAACACGAAATGGAGGAAAGCAAGCTGGTAAGAAGCGACTCTCATGCACCAACACAGCGACACGTGGGACGTTTTTGAGACCTTTATTTTTTGACGGAGATATCAAGCGCGGCAGTCTGCGGGTCATTCTTTTTTTCCCATGAAAGCGGAATTCTGGTTTCTCACATTTCACGAGTTGAGTACACAAAAATGATTGCTTGTATTTGCTTAAACGCTTTCACGTTTCTAGCTTGAGCTTTCCTCGTCGGGGTTCAGTTCACATTTTTTTAACGCAGTTTTCTCGAGATATTTCATTAAAACATTTCCGAAGAAATGTACACAGAACTAAGAGTAATGCCTTTGGTGTCAGGTAGCCTTCATCCAGCAGTGGATAGTGACTGGTAGTGGTCATTGAATGATGAAAAAAGATAATTAGGTCATGGCGCATGTTGACAAATTTCTGTTTTTCCATGGAACCAGGGAACCTCATTATCATCTCCAGATGGGTTTGTTATTGATATCTTCATTCAGTTTGCTTTGTAAATCTTTCATAAATGTCCACTATATCATACGTTACTGTAAATCCCTCTGCCGATCAAGCCTGAATAACAGTTTTCCAAAAGCTTGTATTACTTTGACTTCATTTTATTGAAACATGTATTTTCTTTTTTGCCTTTGCTCCGCTTGCTTTCACGTTTAGAACCGCGTGGAGATTCACGACGTGGAACCTGAGGTGTTCATTGAGATGATGCGCTTCGTCTACACGGGCAAGGCCCCAAACCTCACCAAGATGGCCGACGACCTCTTGGCAGCAGCAGACAAGGTGCGTGGTGTTTCATCCCCCACCAACTTCTCTCTCCAATAGGTGCTCAATGAATGGACCCGAACTCGAGCAAAGCAATCAAATTCCCAACCTGCGGGCGTGAGTGTTGGTCCATGATGAGAATGAGTTGATGCTTATGAGTTGAATTGTGACTCCGAATGGTGGCAGTTGCTTGAATGAGAACTGTGAAGTACAGTGCCTTTGCTATGACCACGCTGAAGTTAACGGGCAGTCTGGCTTGCCATACCCCAGCATAGATCAGTTCCAATATGTTCTGAAACATCCTCAAGACCAGTTCTTGTTAAATAGGCTATGAACAATGACTTGCGAGCATTGTGCGATGAAATAGACGGAAACTGAATGTTTATATCGTGCTTATTTGCATCTGATAATGATGCAGCGTTTTTGCATGCACTTCAAATTGTAATGGCATGTGAAGCACATTCAAAGTATTAATTCATGATGGTGGTGGCGATGATGAGTCAGTGGGGGGTGGGGGGAGGAATAAGTGAAGCGGGGAGAATGAGTGGTGTTGTGATGAAAGCCCTTGCCCGATATACGAACATCGCTCAATCATTGCGTCGTCCTTAACGTCGCCGCCTCGTCCCTGACGCCGAGCCCGCCTGCGTGCGCTCGCCCGTTTTTTTTTGTTCCCCTCCCCCTACCCTCCCAACGGCAGTACGCGCTGGAGCGTCTAAAGGTGATGTGCGAGGAGGCGCTCTGCTTGAACCTGTCGGTGGACAACGTGGCCGACACGCTGATCCTTGCCGACCTGCACAGCGCCGAGCAGCTCAAGGCCCAGGCCATCGAGTTCATCAACAGGTGAAGAAGCAGCGACGTCGTCGCCGCCGCCGCTGCGCTCGCTAAAACCCCTGCGGGTGACGGGGCCGCTGTGTCCCCGAAAAAAACCCGAGACGCTCGCGTCATTTTGTTCGGCGTTTTGTCAACTTTGGGAGCAGAAATTTGACAGAGTGGTGGCCTTTACGGGTAACGATGCAGCGATCCAATGCTGGATAGGGTGGGGGAGGGGGTCCTCCTCTCCATGCCGTGCCGGTTGTGAGGTTGTGTTTGACCGCACTTCACCGCGTTGGTTTGTACAGATTGGCAAAGTTGCGGGTATTGTAGACTTGGGAGCGTAATACAGTATAACAATGGATTTTGACGCGTTGAATTCTGACAATGTGGTCCTGCACATTTGTCAGAATTCTGTCAATGTGGCCCTGCGAACACCTGTTTCGTGCAGGGTGTTGGTCGCCCATCCAATCCATATCCACGCTCTGCCCTGCTTAGCTTGCAAGATCTGTTAAGATCGGGCCCATTCCAGGCATTTAAGGATATTGCCGCTCTATGACTAAAAGATGGACTTGTGCAGCTTGGCTTTATTTTGCCGTAAGGGTTTGAAATGCATTTGTTGCCATCACGGTCTAAGTGTGTTGCCTTTCAGCGTTTTCGTACAGGGGGTACGATGATGCAAAGGGAGACGCAACGCAAAAAATAAATAGCACTTATCCGGTGGATTCCTACTTTGACTGTTATAAAGGCTGCCCAATAATGGCGATCTTGCGCTTACATTGTAGCACTCTAGTAACATCACTGCATGGTCGTATTAAAACGCATGGGAGCGACATCGTTGACTTGTCTGGCATACGATCGTTAATTTCTGTGATTTTTAAGTATTTTTTGTTTCATTTGGGATGGACAGCCCAGGACATAGAGCCTGAGTACATATCCAAGAGACCTATTTGTTCTTTGAGTTGCATCCTTTAAAAATAACAGGAGTCTAACAAAAGGCGCCTTTCTATGCAGCGACGTGGTGAAGGTGTTACTTGTTAATGAGCCGCAGTGAAGACCGGCAAAACGTGTGCCCTGTTTAGTGACTGGAATCTGCCGACGTGGCATAATGGCGGCGAACTTGATGACACTGCGCAAACAAGCCGTGCCATTTGTGTCATGATGACGTCTATTAAAAGCGCTTATTGCTCACTCTCGGAGTGGTGCGCCTTTTCGAGAGGGGCATGGGTGAGAGTGCGTGTAAGTAGTAGCCTCTGGGCGTTTTAATATAGCCACTCTTTGCGTTTGTCCGGCACACGTGTCACCACTGGGGCCGTCTTTCATGCACGCGGTTGAGTGAACAAATAACGCGTGAATCTTTATTTCCCGGGCCGGTGTTTCCTCGTTTGACGTGCTTTTCTGGCCCGAAGTTTTTGTCGCTTCACTCGTGATACTGTTCACGCACTCCCCTCAAAACAAATGGGCGCTCACCCCAGCTCCATCATTCAAAGGCAGTCGGTGAAAAAAAATAATAATTAGCACACGGTCAAAAATAATTAGATTCATTTGTAAAATCCACCACGCTCTTTTCCCAGCTGGAGGAGCACATTGACCAGCAGTGCCGACTTGTTTGGTCTCTGCTGTGCATTGTGTCCGTCGCGTAGAGACTCCGTGCCAGCTCTGGAACTGTTAAACAGTTGAGCTGAAGGGATCGTGAATTACAATTTGTGATGAAGAGTGAGTGGGAGGCTCGTGTTTAGCACGTTGTTGTGTGGTAATGTGCCCCGAGTCTTTTTATTATTTTGTTGCGGAGTGAAGGGGGCGGAGTGAAGTGCCGCGGATAGTTGATGTCGCTGACCTGTCGCTCCATGCGCAATAAAAGCGAAATCGGCATGCAGAGATACTCGAGTGGTACGTGCTGACCCGTTAGGCAAAGAGTTTAAACTCTGGGAAAGTTTGATAGGTCGCGAAACTTATTTCCGAGCATAAACGCGAGACTGCAGTGATGAGCACGTTTCAAGGGAACCAAAAAAAAACCCATCCGTAAACAAGTGTATACCGTCACATTTTATAAATGCGCTGCGTATGCTTGAGGGCAAACGGCCGTAGCGGTTACCACACTAAGCAAGCCACGCTAATGAATTGTTACAGCTAATTAGTCACGTCATTATCTCTGCGTGCATAACAAAAATGTAAATGTATTTGCTGCATGCGATGGCGCACATGCCTGTAATCGAGTGACTTTGAGGTGCACTCTTGGTGGATCGTGCGGGGATCTTTGGGCCGCCGCCGCCACTGTGTGTGAGACGCACACTGGCAAGGTGTCGGCCGGGACGAGCGTAGCAGCAGAAAGGTTTGCCGACCTTTGCGCCTGGTGTGGTTAGTCGCTCATTCACGTCGCTTTCTCCAGGCACTCCAGATTGCTCCCACACGCAGATGCCGGCAATCGCAATCGGCCTCGCATAGTCTTCATCGCATTTGATTTGTGTTATGTTGAACGTGTTTCCCTCCCTTCATTCTTTACAATCGCATGATTTGCTTATGGATTGAAATTTCGGTTACATTTTCCGTTGTGCGGTGGCATTTCTATATTTGTGCCAGAGACACTTGCCTGAGCGTTAATGGGCTGTCACGTTGTCAAACGAAATGGTTCCGTCTGTTTCTAGCACAACATGTCGGGAAAAGACCCTCGCTCAACTCTTAACATTGCGAAACTTTCCTGGGTAAATAATGAAAGCTCACAATGTAAACATGCAAGTCCTCTTCCTGCACGGCATCTCGAGGATATCGTCGCATCGAGACGCTACACAAACCCACGGAGCATCGCCTTGTAATTGTATTGTTTCATGAGCAGCATCTGCTCACAGCAGGGTGCCCGGTATCGGTGGCTATATTTGGCGTGCGAGCAGCGCGGCGCGTTTGTCCGCCCGCGTTGTGGAGCTTGCGCTGCCGATTGATGTGCGAGCGGAGACCGGCGGGGATGCAGTCCATAGCTCACGCACGATCGATGACCGTCGCGCGAGGAATGCTCCCCAGGGAGCCCGATTTCCCAGTGTTTGTGCCCCCCTCCCTTTTTCATCGTTGCGCCCCCAATGTGCTGAGCTCACTCAGCGTCGCGCCGTCTCAATTTAATTTGCCTCTCGCCGTCGCCAGTAACCCTTTAATCCCTATTCGGTCGGCTTCATTTAGTGCCTGGTGAGCGTCGCTGCTGTGCATTAATTACGGGGTGAAAATGTTTTGCCGTGTCGAGGATAACGGCTGTTGATTTCCCATGCAGTGGAGCAACCTCGGAAGGTGGCGATCATTGTTTTTTTGCCCCACCAGAGGTTTTGCAGCGATGATGATGATGATGGTGGTGACGATGATTCTACCATGCCTGTAATCTGAATTCGCGATCGGAAGCCATGATGCCCTTAACTAAATGTTGCACATTATAGCGGTAACCGTGAGTTACACATTCACTTGAAAAGTAACAGCACTGTTATTGGGGAACCGATCAGTCGGCACGTGGTTCCTTTACCTAAGTTGTTGTGCCACGTGTTAGCTGTCCCTTTTAAGAGTAATAATAACACATGCAAGAGGTTACTTCCAGAGAGCTGAACGAGCAGTTGTTACTGTAAGATAAGTCCTCCCATTGTGCCTTTGTTGTTGCACGACATTACCATACTGTCTCGATGTTTTGGCTATAATAATAACTTTTTTTTTTACTCTTGAGTTTTGTGGCCTAAGAAAAGTCCGGGTGTTTTTTATATACACACACATAGCGATGACGTCACTTGCCATGCAAAGCATTATGGGAGAACGGATCTGGTGGTCACAATGGCACTTTTGCGTGTTGTAATATTACGCTTGAAGTGACAGTTATCGCATGGCCCATGGATTAGGGTGCACCGTTGAAGTGACAATATTACGTTTGACTTACTTGAATGACGATTGCTGCACGCGCTTTTGCGTTCTTGATGAGCTTCTTTTCATTCACGGGAAGCATTAAGAGTTGGCCGTATAGGTGCTCGCTTTTATTTATTTTCCTGACCCCCCACCCCTCCCTCGCCTGTTCCTCCACCCGCAGCCACGCGGCCGACGTGATGGAGACTCCGGGCTGGAAGGCCATGATCCGCTCTCACCCGCACCTGGTGGCGGATGCCTTCCGGGCGCTTGCCACGGCGCAGTGCCCGCCGCTCGGCTTCCCTCGCAAGCGCTTAAAGCAGTCGTGAGAGGGCGGCATGAGCCCCTCTCTCAGCCCGTGCCTTCCTCCTCCTCCCTCCGTCGTCTCCGTCGTCTCCCTCGTGTCCCCTTTCCCCCCCCCCCCTCCCCCGACACAAAAGCTTCACTGGGATTTTGTTATTAAAATTTCGTTCGTCATGAAATTGTTATTACTACGATAGCGTATGTTTTTTTTAAAGATGTATTAACATTGCTGAAGATAAGCAAGGAGAAAAGAGGAAGCAGCGTCGAACTGAGGACAAATGCTTCGCTTCATGGCCCTGGCCGCGTTCGCATCGAGCCCCCTGAACTTGCCGTCACGGTTGTGGTCATCCGGTCGTGGTGGTGGAGTCCGGTGAGAAAAGCAGCGGAGCTTGCATTCGGCGGTCATTGTCGACCAGTGGAGCCAAGTGAGCAATGCGAATCTACGCGGGGAACCCACAACGAAGGTAAAGTTGACTCCGGGATTGCCTCATTGTAACGCATGCGTGAGCAGCAGTGGGGCGGAGGGGGGGGTGCGAAGCAGTCTGCGAAACAAACGGGACCACCAAGTCCAAACGTGCGGCAAGTGGAACTCTTGGATCCTGCAAGTGTTCCGAGAGAGAGCGAGGTGTTCTTGGCCTCGCAAGAACACCATTTTTTCCACGTGTGGCCATCCATTTAGTTTGTCTGCTCTTCCCTGCTGTGCCGGCTCGACATCCACCAAAGCACGTCTCGGGAAGCGGTTTCATCTCCGGACACGGGCGTCTGTCGCCCCGTGTGCTGCTCGGCTCACACCGTGACCGCTCGCCACCGCCTTCTCTCTGCATGCGTGTCGGACGTTGCTTTTCGAATGGATCCTTGACTTTGCGCGTGCGTTTGTACACATGCTGCATCGGTTATTACGGAGTTTAAAAGGCCGCAGAGAGGAACAAACAAATAGAAGCAACTGCAACATGTTTTTCCCTCGTTCAGAACGTCTTATTAAGTCAAGAATATGGCAAAAGAGACGAGAAACGGCCCATCCGAATTGCGTTATAGGTGAGGGGCTAACAGGACGCTGTTTATAACTCCGGACGTTGTTAATAAAAATTGCACTTTTACAATGTGTTTCCTTGCCACCATCGTGGAGTGGAGGCGGATATGATTTAAAAAAAAAAACAATTGACGAAAATGAAAACGTGCAAAATTTTTACTCAACAGGGCTTTAGAATGTGGTGAACACCTCAACAGTAGATATGGGCCCTGCATTTACTCAAAGTGGTCAAGCGCTATCAATGCCACTGCTGCTGCTCAATATTCATCGTGCCCTCCCCCTCCGTTGGAAGCTATCGGCTCACATCTGTCACGAATGTCCGCGTAGTTTCATTTCAAAGCGAACGCTGCCTGCCTGTTTTGCGCCCTTGTCGATGGCATGCGTCTGTGTTTTTTTACTTACTACCTGCAGCGTTCCACTCGCGAGAGTTAAGCTAGGATATTCCTCCTGGGCCGGCCAACCGGATGGATACCCCCCCCTTCTATATCTTCCACAATTCTTACTGAGCTCTGATTGCATGGCGTTGTTTTGATTGGAGTGTACAAGGCGTTGGTGTGGCCCGTTTTGGAGAGCACCGCTATGATGAGGTCCCCCACTCTCCCTTTGTAGCATCATATTGACAAGTCTTGTCATTTATTTCACGATCGTTTTGTATTTATCTTGGATTGACCCGTTTGGTAATTCTGGGAAGCCTCATTTATTTACATTGCACATCTCATTACATATTGAAGTGAAAAATGAGATGTGAGATGAGTGGATTTTTTTTCCTTGCCTTCCACTTTTATATCAGAAAGAAGCAGAATAAGTTTGAAATGAGATGAAACGTATGCAGATTTTGTTATGTTTGTTAGTCACGTCGTGTTGTTGATGGCATCCATTGAAGTGGTCAGGTCATAGGCCACAAAGTACAAACATTTTAAGATGTATTTGTCGCTTACGACAAACGAGGGAACCCGTTGCATCAATTTTGCGTCCAATTATAACTGGCGTAACAGACTTTGAAAGTTTTAACTTATTGATTACTTAGGGTTGGCAAGTGATGCAGCATCTTAACTGAATTGTTATGCAATGGGAAAACGTGGATGTGGCGTATACTTGATGGAACAAACACAAGGGGTCCTCGTAAACACAAGGGATCATGTAAGCATTTTTTACTTTTTGTTTCCAGTGCACGATGTCCTCTTCATCTCGGCAACCCTGGCACAGTTTAGGGCATTATTTAACGGCTTGGATTTTTCCACCGTTGTGGCTGGGGGGACGATTAGATTTTGAAAGTAGTTTTTTTTCTTTCTTTAATAAGAGCCATGCACTTGGCCAGGTGTGGCGGTGCTCACCAGTGTTCCACTTGCTCCACCGACTTCGGGGGTCGGTGCGTCGCTCATCGATGGGAGAACTCGTAGGTCGGCGCGGGGGGCGTTGAGAAAAATCGGACTTTGCTGTCTGCGGGGTGCGTCAGCCGGCAGTGACTTTGTCGGGATCCGTTCGGTGGTGCAATGAAGGCTTTTAACGTAATACAACGAAAACGAAAATTGGGTTAATAACGTTACACGTTTTATTGCGGTGACGTTCCAAACACTTTAGCAATTTGCGAGTCACTTGAAGTAGGTGATATTTTTATGTTATTTCTGTTTCGTGGTGATATGCAGGTGTGTCCCAACCACAGCATAACAGTGCCGGCATGAGCTTTAGCCAAGCTTTTGTGGAGGCGCCGTGCACTTTGGCGCAGTGGGCTCCACCGTGATAGCGTTTGTTTAGTTTATGTATATGTTCGTCATGACAATATTGACTCAACTACATTGCAAATTTCACTTGGTCATGAAAAGTCTTAAAGCACAAAAAAGTAGCCTCTTGGCCCGCAGTACAGCGAAACGCAAGCTTTGCTGACATTCTCTTGAAGTGAACTGCTCATGTCTGGGCGCATTTTACATCAGCAAAACAAAACTCACTGGTGAACAAACATATCGTCCTGGGCTTGCAGATGTGCCATATGAATTTCTTGTTGTTTTCGCTTGTGTTGTGCAAACCAAACTCGGAACGCTAAGTGCATTGGGGACTAAAATTAGTGCCGAGACTCGCTCAAATTGCGTGTTTTTTTGGACTCGGTTCCACAGAGCAGCAATGCATTGGTTACTTGTCAGAGGGACACCTGGCGAAAGCTGCCTGCCCTAGACACGCGTGCACAATTGATGTTGAATCCTTGCAACGCTAGGAGCGAGTGCCGTTTCGCCTTTCGCCGGGAGATTGATTTCAGCTCCAGCGCGCCCTGCCAGTGGGTCACACCACGGCAGCAGTCTGGTGGGACCACTTGGGTAGCGCGTCTGCGGCGTGGCTTCTAGCTGGGCCAGTCGGCGCAGACGCAAAGACGGCCGCGGCGTCCGTCATGATTTACGAAGAAACGTCGGCTGTGTTGGCAGTTTGCGGGGGGAGAAGGCTCTTGCACGTGGATGAGGGTGGGAACGTCGGTCTTGTCGCAGGTGTACCCCGAGCGAGAGAGAGGATAGGGGATTAGTGTGGCGCGTTGAATGGTCGTCAGGTGGCGTGCTCGCGAGGTGCGTGTAGGCGCTGTCGAAACGTTATGCGGGGGTAATTTGAACCGTGATGTGTGTACACAAGTGGAAGAGCAAAGTGAAACCTTTTTCTGCCATCGATTTTTACTTCATGAAATGCAGGGTTTGTCATGGCCAGCCCGTTCATTTGAAAATTACCCTTAAGTAAACTTTAAAGGAGAGAGAGGAAAACAAAAATCACTTCTACGCGACGATGGTTTACCGAGGTCTGTCGTGTAAAATAAAATAACGAATTTCTTTGGGCTCTCGCCTGATTCGTCGGAGGACTCGGCTGACACCAACAAGCAGCACCACTCAGTTTATTCCTTGGCCATTAAATGGGGGACAGAAAGGGCTTGACACGAGCACATTTGACGTGTTGCGATACATACAATACGTTTCGTTGAAAGACACAATACGAGTCGGTTGTCTCTTCATTTGAATATACAATGTCGGCACAGGGCTGCTCATATTTGCTTTTCCAGAACGCTCATCTCTGCTATGATTTAAATTATGTTAATTTCATGCAAATATGCCTAGCATATTAGGCTTGCATAATTTTGTTTGGCGAGTCAATGTTTAGACTTTCTTCTTATGTACGGTGTGTGTGTATATATGCAGTGTATATTGGAACCTACCACTTCTGTGAATGTACACAATTTCATGAGACAAAAAAAAAACATTTCCTTGTAAATTTCTGGGAAGTGTCAAAGTTTGGGCCCCTTTCATTGACAAAAAATGAATATCTTTATCTTTTATACAATACTATGCTGTGTAGAAGCTTCAGCATGAGTGACTGATACACATACTGAATTGACAGTGTAAACAGGAAATGCCAGCTCTATGGGAAACGAAGTAGTTAATGAAGATAAATAAGCCACTGATTGCTTTGTTATAAGCTTGAAATTAGGTTAACGCCATGCATTTTCTTACAAACGCGTATTGTTTCTTGAACTTTTAATATCAAGCAACCAGTTTCTTTGTCTTATTACCTTCCGACGATCATTCGGTTTCAAAAATGGGAATGACGTTTGCCATTACCGTCGAAGTTTCGAATCTCGCACGGGCCGAGCGAGACGCGCAGACGTACAAACATTCAATGATCATCACGCGCCAACAGACGAAACTGCTCGTGTTGTTTACACGAACGGACAGGTGAAGGCCGGCCGGCCGGTCGACACAGGCGCAGGCAGAGGGGCAAGAGCCCCGCCGCACGGCAAAGCGAAAGGGGGGGGGGAGTGGACAGAGTTGTCGGCGTCGAGTTTGGTCGAACGCCGCCAATTGATCCGCTCGCGGCGAACGCCGACTGGCACTTGCCTTTCACGCATCGATGCGTGTGCCCTGCGGAGGTCGTCGCCCAACACGGGCACTCCCCCCAGGCCCATTAAGAGGGTGGCGGCGCTCGCCTCGGACAAGCGGACGGCGTTGTTTCCTCCCCCAAGCCCACCACCCACTTCCGCCATTCTCCACCCAAATCTTCTGTCTGTAGCACCCCCCTCCCCCCCATTCAATTTCAAGCAAACCAAGCAATGCGGTAGATTTGAGTTTGGATTTGCATAGCGTTCCGAATGCAAATGCAAACGTTCTCATCTACAAGCGCGCTAACGTGTGTTGCGTGCACAGCCCGTTCTGTCAGTCCGCTGCTGCTGGATGAGGGTGGCCTCAATGCCCTGTGGGTCGTGAGCCTTATTTGACTTGGCCACGCTGGTCATTGCCGGTTGTTGGTGAAGGTTGGAGCTGAGCCCTATGCTGACAACGTAGCCAGGCAGCGGCTTACAGCACTTGTTTAATGCCTGGTGGTCACCCATCCAAGCACGATCCGGGCCCAACGCTGCTCGGCTTACGAGAACTGATGGGATCGGGAGCGTTCCGACAGTATTTTGGATATTGGCTGCATAAATTAATATTTTTGCCTTGCAAAGTAAAGCCTGGAGAATAAAAAAAAAACACGGCACCACCATCGTCACTGAAACTCACTTGGAATGAAAAACCACAGAGTGATAAATAGCTTGGCCATCGGCCCATTTCACATGATGGAAACTGTTGAAAGTGACGGTGGTGGTGGTGCTGGTGGTGAATTGTTTTGGGTCTGCACCTGCGTGCGTCGGATTGCTCGGCACAATGAACAAGCGAGAAGAAGTACTCCCGGATTAAAAAAAAAAAACCCGAATCGTTCTGCCTTACAGCCCTGTCGCCACCCCTACTATTAACACGTCCAATAACCCATGACGTTTTAGGGATTACGTGTAGCATTTTATTCACGTGTTTATTTCCTCGTTGAGTTTATTTATAACCTGTAACTTGTTATTTATTACATATTGGATTAAAAGAGAGACGCCCTCTTATTTACTCCGGGTTTTTCTTTCTCACCCTATGGGAGGTGGTGGGGGGAGGGATCCAATACCGTCGATGTTCACGGTTGAGATTCCTCCGCGCGTTTATACTGTACTCATACGGTGCTCCTTTAAACAAAAATTATATATAACAAAAAACAAAGGCCTTGTATTTCGGTAAGAGCTTGAAAGGTCAGGGGCCCAGCTGGTGGGTTTTTGACTCAAATTTCGCCTTCTGAAACCCGTGCCGCTGAATACAACAAACTTTTGGCAGCGTGTCGCGGGTAAAAAGTAAGTAATAATAATAATTTAATGAAATGGTAATCGATAAGAAGCAACAGACATTTTAAAGCAGGCATCGATTGTATAACCTTTTCTTTGCTTTAACTTCAGCGGAGCATTAACAAAACAACGGAAAGGAAATCGCTCGCTCGGTGTCATTTGCTTGTTCTATCTGATCGGCGCACATTGGCTTTGTGTGTTGGTGGCGTGCAAACTAAATTCATATACATGACGTGCATGTGTTGCAGCGTGTAACATTTTCCTTGTGAAAATGCATTTTTCTTTAAATATCTCTGTTGGGATAAACGTTTTTACTATCTCGTGTCCACATTTTTCTTTTTAATGCAAACTTCATTTGTATCGACGCGAGACGTTTGCTTCTCAGATTGTGTTCGGCTAATTTTAAAGCTTCCCTGTGTTTCTTAAACAATGGTGCACTTGCTGATGCCAGTGCCTGTAATAACTTTCAGCGTATACATAATAGAATGTGTGTAAAATTGTATATTAAAATGTTTAAACTGCACTCCTCTGTGTAAAACGCGTCTGTCTTTGGTGGGGAACGGTGGCGTAGTTGTTAGCGCACTGCGCTACGAACCCCGATGACCCCCTTTTGATTCCCGCTCACAACCACACATCAGTGATGAATAGCTGAATAGGTCCTGGGTCTCCCCTAGGTCTACTCAGCTTTCAATGAGTACCTGTTGCAGTGTGGAATAAACATCAGCAATGCAGAGACAAACTCGGCCGGTCGTGGTGTTGGCCAACACTTTCTCGTGTGCCATGCTGGCCTTCATAGGTGCTCACTGATTGCACTTGTCCCAAGGCTGTACCGGGAATCTTTATCTGTATGCGCTTGAGCCGGGAACTCACCCGTCACCCGAGTTAAATTCTTGGCAGCACCCAAACATCGGCGATTAGTTGTATCAACTGTTCCCGTGCACCCCCTAGCTCGACTCGGCCTCCAATCAACACCTATTGCAGTGTGTAAACATCAGCACTGGGAGTAGACAAATGCGGCCGGGCATAGTGCTAACCACGCCATCCGCTCACACACCGTGCCGCCGTTGATGGGAGCTCGCGAACGGCACTGCCTCAACAGTCCTCCACAGGCCTCATGGGGGATCTTTGTGGACATTTGTGTCCGCGTGTGCGCGCACTCGTGTGAGCTTGCGAGCATTGGTCATTTTTATTTTCTTCCGACCCGTGCCGTGCCTCTCACAAATCTGATTCTGGATGCGCTGCTGGGTCTAAATCCCATCTCGTGTGACAGCCCCCCCCCCTCTTCACCCAATTTGAGGCCAAAAATGACACTTTGTAAGGACAATGCCAAGAACAATTTGGCGAAATATACGTCCTGTAATGGGAATACGACACGCGCTGATCCAAACGAAGGTTTACCAACATTTAACCGAGGTGTACGTTTTCGGGTATTTTCTGTTGACGTGTACAGCCACGGATTGCTTGTATTCATGCTATTCACGTAATTAACCCTATTATGCGACTGATGTTTTGAATTGTGGAGTACGTATGAGTCCATTTATGGACTACCGTATTCTCCAAGTTAGAAGCTGCACACAAAACTTATACCTGACGCCAGTAAGGTTATATAAATCCGGTCACATGCACCGACCAGATGACAAGATGAACCCAAAACCTTTATTTAAAATACACTGGGAATGAGGGGGTGAATCTTACAAGACGGTAAACACGCGAATACTTGGCGTGTCAGTAAGTGGCCAATTCGCTTCGTCATGAATTGGCAAGTCAACCGTAATCATTTTGAGAGGGCATGTATTAAAACGCACACACTTCTGTTTTGGTACGCATAGCTCTTTCAGCGATATCATTATCATCATTCAGTCGAAACTCGTAAGATTCGTACGCGCGCTCAATAACTGGTGCAGAGTGCAGCGGAATTTTTGGGATACGGACCACTTTCTTTTTTCCTCTCCATATGAACAGAATTTGCGAGTTCAGCACGTTCTCTCTGTACATGGGGTAGGGGTTGGGGTGGGGGAGACATCGCGCACTATTATTAGCTGCAGGAATTGCTGCCGGTGCTGACAGGATGCGTCTGGAGGTCACACGCGTGGCCCTCCTCGGTCCGATGTGCACCGAATTGATTCGCCGCTTCGTGCACTACTCGGGAGTGTTGCGGATGGACAATGGGGGGGGGGTGGGGCTGACGTTAAAACAACAATCACGAGACACTTAGCAGCGGCGAGATTTTGTACGGGTGTGCGGCGCGCAGTTATTACGCAAATCAAATTGCGGATGATCGAGACCAGTGGAGGACACAGCAGCGGCGTTTGGGAGAGCCATCGAACAAAGGCGGTGGTCACCGCATCTCACGGCGCTTTTCAGGTGCGATGCTGCGGCCGTCTGGAACGCTTTTCCTTCCGATATTTGGAAGCCGCTGGAGCTATTAACTTTTAGATCTAAATTTAAAACTAACTTATTCAGAACTGTTTTGTTTGTGTTTGGTTTGTTGCCTCCCCCCTCCCCTTGTCCGATTCGCAAGGTTGGCAAAGTACGGTGAGAAAAAAGTTAAACATACGTACAAGTGTAGCAGGGGGCGTTGACTCACCCCGTGCATTCCTCTGTTGTCAATGAGTACCGCTGCGTGAAGTTTGCAGTCTGCAGTGGTTGTCCTATGAATGGACTAGCCCCCCCCACCGCCCTCACCCCACCCCCCCGCCATGAGAATGTGGAATTTCCACCACTTGCTCCGGGCTTGGTGGCGGTGGCGGTGGTGGTGATGGTGATGACCAGCTCCTCCGTGCAGTGAAGGTGGCGCAGGTGGGGGTCGTAACGGAGCCGTGCCGCCGCCGCCGCCGGCTGCCGCTCTTAATTCAATTAGCGGGCCCTGAGCTCACGGCCCTCGAGCTCATTCTCCACGCGCGCCCAAGCAGAACGAGGAATGTCGCTGCCGGATATCGGTTATGGAATGATTCATCAACAACATCATCATGGTGATGATTATTTATTTGATTGTACGGGGACTTTTTTTTTGTGCGCGCGTGTGTTTAATCGCATATCCAGAACTGCCCAAGCCCAGCTAATATTGATATTGTCACTATCACTATCGTCATCATCGTAGTAGTCGGACGTGGTCAATCCGCTGCTGGATGAAGGAAGGCCTCCCGAATCCGCCGCCACTTCTCGCGATCCTCGCGACGACGGCGACGAAGAGACGACGAACGGTGCCGGGGCTGCCACCGCGAGACGTTCTCCTCGGTGCGCGTCCTCCTCCTCGCACGCGTCGCGATCCTTGGCCCTGCCACTCCGTTCATCTCCTTCTTGGCCATCAGCCGTCATGCCGCCTCCTCCTCGTTCAATCGATGCGTCCCTTCTCACTGGCGTAGTGACGACGTTATCAGCTCCGGGGGGTGCGGCGATATTTGATTTGTCTCGCACGTTCGCACCTCGGGGCTATTATTATAGACACACATCGGGGCTCCTCTGGCCTAATCACATCATCGTTACGCTCACGGTCTCGAACATTTAACGCTGTGCAAGAACAAGTTGTTGTTCTTTGACACTTGTTGTTGAAAACATCTCACGGTGGTCGTCAAGGGCTGCTCAATTCGTAGCTTTTGCCACCACGGGGGGGCGGGGCAGGGGGGTCAAGGCCCCCCCCCCCCAGCCTGCCCCACGCTGCTAGTTGTGCTCCTGTTCCTGCCCATGACAGACAATGTGGCCTCTCTAATTTGCGACTGTTTTCTCTGATACTCCACGCGTTCCCCGCCCCGTTGCCTCTCGAATGCGAATTCCAGGTGTGCGTCTCTCCGCCTTCACTTGCGAACGTTTCGTTATTTTATTTCGCCACTATCTCTCATCCGCTGTCAGTGTCCGCGTCTCCAACCGCACGTGCCGCTCCGGGTGATGCGCGCGGATTCGTGAAAAGCGTCGCTCACGAGGCAGATCGTAACGCTGATTTGCACGAATATTGCATGGGGTAAAGGCGCAGCCCTGCAATCGCGGTTGCTAACGCCACTGCTGGCAGAAGGGACCTGCACTGGGGAGGGGCGGGGAGGGGGGCGTCTTAAGCCCACTCGACAGAGAGCTTTTGGCCTACTCGTCCACACTGGCCAGACTTTACACGCGATCTGCCGATCGACTAATTGTGGTCTACAGTTACACTAAAAATGAAACGAAAGTTTTTCCACCAGGTAAGGCCCGCTGATGTGTATAGACAGTTTTCAGAAGCGACCTGGCCACAAATGGGAGCTCAACTGCGTGGCTTGTCATCACCACGTGGGATGTATCGCAGCCAAATGTAGAGGGGAAAACCAGAGGGCCCGAATAAAAAATTCCACGCGACCACGAGGAGAGAGACACGCAAACTCCTCTAATATACAGCAGGCGTCAGGGCCGGGATCGAACCCACATCCTCCTGTACACCAGGCGAGGTAATTAACATCTCCTAGCAACCTTGATGATGATGAGAGAGAGACACGCAAACTCCAAATATACAGCAGGCGTCAGGGTCGGGATCGAACCCACGACCTCCTCTATACCAGGCGAGGTTGTTAACATTTCATAGCCACCGTGATGATGAGAGAGAGACTCGCAAACTCCAAATATACAGCAGGCGTCAGGGTCGGGATCGAACCCACGGCCTCCTGTACACCAGGCGAGGTAGTTAACATATCCTAGCCACCGTGGTGATGATGAGAGAGAGAGACACGCAAACTCCAAATATGCAACATCTCAAAGCCACCGTGGCGTCCATACAAGTTCACACTGCTGCCGTTGTTTGAACTGCCGTGTGCCAAGTGATGGCACCGGCAACCGCTTTGCATTGCAAATCCCCTGTTGGCCGGCACACCACGGCACCGTTCCAACAGCAACAAGTGGCGGTGTTGGCGTCACCACGGCGCTTGTGCCAGGCCAGGTGCACTCCAAACCCACGTGCAGAAATGCGCGAAGGCTCGCTCACAGTAGCATCCCACCACATAGGCAAAGATCCCCCGTGTAGACTTAACAGGCTGTTGGGGCAAGTGCCGTTAGCGAGCACCTATGAAGACCGGCACGGCACACGAGGGGGTGGGTGGTTCGCACCACGCCCGGTCGCCTTTGTCTCCCCAGTGGCGATGTTTAAACACCGCATCAGGTACTCATTTGAGGCTGAGTCGACCTAAGGACGGCCCAGGATTGCTTCAGATAATCGTCACCGTGGTGTTGGCTGTGAGCGGGAATCTAAGTCGCGTGGCCGGGTTCGTAGCGCAGCGTGGCGCTACCTGCTACGCTACCGGTCACTGCATCGCACGCTTTCGGAGAGGTAAAGCTCTCCCTTCAAGCATTGAGAAGCCACTGAAGCGATGCACTTTCAAATCTAGATTGAAAACGAATTTCTTGAGGACCGCTCTTTGTGTTTAGTTTTCCATTCTCTCGCACCTCCGATTTGCGCGGTTGGCTACGTGCGGTGCGATGGAAGTTCAACGTAGACCCATAGACCCACGAAGCACACCGACGCAGCACGTTTGCACGTCGTGCTGCGAGAGTTGCCCGTGCCCGAGACGTGAATGAAGAGGCGCCGTGCAGCACTCCCCTCGGAGCACCCCTTGGGCAAAATAAAAATAAAAACTCAAAACGATGGAACACGATATAAGTCCGTAATACGGATGTTTTAATCATCACTTGGTGAGTCACCTATTCAAGCGGATCGAGGCAGCACGCGAGAAGTTGATCATAGGTAATGGTACAATAATAATAAAAACGAATTTCAACTTGTAACGAGCGTCCCAGTATTCGCTCTCGAGGATTCAGAGGCGCGAGGAGGAGGAGGAGGAACCGGACACGCCGCTACCAACAGTCGCCCAAGATCTGCGACCCTCTACGTGTTCGGATGTTATCGGACAATGAATGCGCGTTCACGTGCGGGGAGGAAACCGGGGCGCCTGGCTTAAACCAACGCGTGCGAGGGGTCAACACTCGATCCCGTACGGACGGAACAGATGATGCGGAACAGCGCCAAGCACGCTCAGCCACCTTCACCTTGGGTGCTGACTACATTTACACCACCAACCACCTCGCCAGATGTTCACTTTGCGCTGAGCAAACGTAGCAGTCGA
>CM025627.2:9715136-9732210 GCA_014621495.2 Entosphenus tridentatus
GGGGGGGGGGTCAAAAATCGTCCAAAATCGCGTGACGTCATTTATGGACGGCCCCTTATGCGGTGCAGAGTATATTCTGGAGGAGGAATCCGATGAGCTGTGAAGCTCTTATTTTCCACAGATGTCCAGTAGGGGCACGGGGTCAGAACGTCACAACAACAAACAAATTACAATAAACACCGTGATCATCATCACCATCATCAGCAGCAGCAGCAGTCGGTTTTGCGTATTCATTGTCATCATAATCTCACCAGAGGCGACTGTCGGAGCGAGCTGCCTGATTGGTTGAGAGACGAGCGCTGGTGTTTGAAAGATTGGCGGCGCATCTTATGAATCTGGTCGGCGCGTGGAGACCAAAACTTGTACAACTCCAGTATAGTAATAGGTTTTTATCCTTTCATCTGGTACAAAAACTGACACCTTTATACAAGGGATCATGTTTGCAATAACCACAACACAAGCAGTCATCTGGTCCAACACCAATGGAGACTAGGCTCTAAGAAAGCTTAAAGGACAGTTCTAGATTTGAAGCTTTCGTGACTGCAAGGATTCATACTCTTAGGTTTTTTCGGTAAAGTCACGTAGGAAAAAAATAAAATTAAAATTAATAAAAGTAATAATAGAAATAAAATAATATGTATTTCTATATTTATATTATTACTTTTAATAATTCAATTTTTCTTTTTTACCTACGTGACTTTACCGAAAAACCCTAAGAGTCTGTTCAGGCTATACAAGGAGATCTTTGTCTTTACTTGTGTGTTTGTGTGAGAGCCCAAAGTTGAATAACTTAAAGTTGTGGGTGCGTCTTACCATCCGGAAGCATCTTATGGCCGGGACAATACTCTCGCAAGTCAGATCGGCAATACATTTCTGCCTCCCACGCCGACGAGACCCGGTTGCCTGCAAGCGGAGCAAGAGTCAATCAATCCCGGCGCGCCATTGAGCGATGCTAAAGTGGCCTCTCGTCCACGCTTAAACTCCTCCTGCGAAGCTCTCGGTTGTTGTACAATGGGAGCCGGGCCTGATAAATACCTGCCATTGTCAACGCTGCGCCCCAAAATTGATCCAAGTTCTGACTCGAGGCATCGGTCACGGCATTTTCTTTCCAAACCGCTCCTCGCCCCCCACCCCACAAATATAAATTAATAGACAATAACAACAACAGCAACAGTCTCGGTCGTGCGTTTAACGCTTTGCTTGCACGATTCTAACCCACGTGCTCGTGTGGGGGCTTTTAAAAATGTATAAATCAGTCCAAGCGATTCGCATCGCAGCGGGGAGGTGGGGGGCGAGTTGACTTCCCCACAAATTGGTTCCCCCGATTTTATCGACCCCGGAGGGAGGGACGATGGGCTGAGTCAACCTCCAGCCATGCTTGGAACTCCGTAGCCTTCCGATCGCAGCCCCCGCAATATCTTGCTCACTCCACTGCTGGATGAAAGGGCCTCCACTACCAGCATTCTAGGGAGGCCTATAGAGAGTTCGCCCTCGCTAGAGAGCTCGCACTCCAGAGGGCATACTCTAGAGATTCCCCCCCACCCCCTCTAGAGTATATATTTACTACTATAATACTGGTAGGAACCTCCTAGTTACACCAGCCCACAGGGGATTATTGCGTCCGTCCATCCGTTGTGCAGGGAGGGGCTGGGTGGGGAGGGAGGGGCTGGGTGGGGATGGGAGGGTGGGTAGGGGCTGGGTGAGGAGGGTGGGGCTGGGTGGGGAGGGGAGGGTGGGGAGGGGCTGGATGGAGAGGGTGGGGAGGGGCTGGGTGGGGGGTGGGAGGGGTGGGGCTGGGTGGGATGGGGCTGGTCACCCCGTGGTGCCCTTATAAAACTCAACGTTTAACCTACTCACGCTTGTGCCCGCCCTCACAGTCGGGCATATTTGCGGAATACACCACGCTGCCGTTGACCCTGGCCATTGACCGAGCAACCCAACGTTCCTACCAGCTCCGTCCGCAGGAATGTGTTGAGCCAAGAATGTCTGTGTGTCCCGCGCGTGACGTCACTCCACGTCGGCCAGCCCCCCTCATTAATAGTCATGAACATGTGACGTCCTCCACATGGACCCCCGCCCTCGTTCATGATCATGAGCAGGTGACGTCACTCTACATCGAACAGCCCCCGACATTAATAATTATGAAGAGGTGACGTCTTCCAAATGGACACCCCATCATTAATATTAATTAGCGGGTGACGTCACTCCACATGGGGGGCAAAGGCGCCTCCTCTCCCCTCCTCGGTGTCAACTCACAACCCTCACGTCACGCGGTCTCCGTAACGCTGTTGAGACATCGAAGTAAAAAGGACGTCACGATGAACAAGGGATTATAACCTTTAAATGAAATAAGTCTGTGTCACCGCGGCCTTACAAATTGCACACAAATGGATGCAATGAATATCACGTCGCGGTCTGATTTTCACTTGCAATTTTCAGATTTACTGCAATATACCCGTCCTTGGACGGGCACAAGTCTCGTCTGTATATATTTGGCCTACTCTTCCACGCTTGCCAGACGTCTTGGAAGAGGTGGGAGTACCCACACTTTACCCCACCACGCGCGGCTTGCCCACCGTCTTGTCATTGCGGTGTGCCTCAAATTATGTTAAATGTGATTAAGTAGAGAGAGAGAGAGAGAAAAAAGGTTGATATCAACAAAGTGTGAATATCAGAGAGGAATAAAGTAGAGAAGGATATAATGATTTAAAATGTTCTCATGGCACGTGAGTCATCCATTAATAATGACAAGTGAGCGTGCCCGTGAACGACTCCTTGATATTAGAGATGGGCCCTGCACACACGCACGCGCCGATGTATGCATGCACCTGTAAGCGTATCCATGAGAAATCCGCGGAAGCTCAAAAATCTCTGCATTCGTGCACACGTGTCCGCGGTCCTTGTACGCCTTTGCCGCTCAACCAAGTTACCTGCAGCGAATGCCCTTCCACGGATTTTCAGCAGAGACCGTGCTATGTTCCGCGGGAGTCTACGCGGCTTCCAAAACCTCTTTCCCCCGTGGCCCCGTAATGCGCGTCCGTCTCAATTAGACACGGCCAGAAGAGGATCCGCTATGAGCAGTGGGGGAGGGGACACTGAGTCACTTTAGCCGACAAAGACAAAGATCCCCCGTGTAGCCCGTAACAGACTGTTGGGGAAAGCGCAGCTCGCGATCAGCACCTATGAAGGCCGGCACGGCACACGAAGGGGGGTGGGTGGCCAGCATCACGCTCGGCCGCCTTTGTCTCTCGAGTGGCGATGTTTACACACGGATAATCGTCACTGATGTTGGTGGCCGTGGGCGGGAATCGAACTCGGCTCGCCGGGTTCGTAGCGTTCACCCCTAAGCGTCTGCTAAGGCTACACGGGGGGGGGGGGATCTTTGTCTGTTGTATCGCTGTTAATGTGAGGTGCCCGTTCAGACCCCGGGGGCTGCCCGCATCTCCTCTGCCCCTCGTGTTTCTCCTCCTCGCCTTCAACGAAGCGCGAGCGAGCGGCATCGTCCACCCCTTTACACGCTGCTGCTGCTGCTCGCTACGAAGGTGTTACGGGTGGGTGGGTGGTGGTGGTCTTTGTCCTCCGGCTTGGACACATTGGCCGTGTGCGGCGAACCGCGTCGAGTTTGTTTGTGACGCTGCTTTGGCAACGATGCCATTGCAATAGGCAACAGCATCTCTCTGCTGCGGAGAAGGGGCATTGCCCGAAACGTTGCCTTTCAGAGCAGTGTGACCGATCAACGTGTAGAGGTGTAGAATGTGTCACCGAAACGTCTGGAAGTCTGCCAGGTGATGAACTTCACAGTGCATGAACACCTGGTCACAGCTCTGGGGGATCTCACCCCCCCCCCCCGCCGTTGCAGGTGAGACGGGTGTCACGTGATCCAGGTGTAGTCGTTCATTGATTGTTTATTTTTCTGGCACGTGACCAGATTATTTCCCCCACTCAGCCGTTGCGGTGCACGGCGCAGGCGGAACCGGTTTCACATGGATAAAGATGGATTCGCGCTTGGGTCTCTTGTGCCTTGACCGAATGTAAACGCGCAGGTTCAATATCGCGCCGCGATATTTAAACACGGAGGTGTTTGGAGAGGTGACGAGGGTCTTGCTGCCTTTGTGGATTTAGGGTAACTGAGAAAATCGTGGATTCTGTTTTTTTTTCACTGCGGAGAAAGTATACGTTGCATGTAAGTCAATTGAATGTTATCGTTTAAATATATATAAAAAATTACGAATCGGCGCTTCTTAATGTACACCCACTTCGTAAAACAATTTTGATGATGTACTTAGTAAACGGATTTAATTTTATCTGTAATAATAATTTGATTTATTTGGAGCCGGGATCGCAAAAGCGACTTGCTTAGTCCAATGCACTTTTTTTTTTAAAGCTTCGTAGCGGGCAGCAGACACCTCGTGAGCGAGGCGACGGCTGAGTGGTGAAGCGCGACTCGAGTGGCACGACCGGGAAGAGAGATCCCATCGCTGTGAACAGGCTCGCAAAAATTATACTGGGTGGTCCAGATGTCTGGTGACCCCCCCCCCCCCCCCATTTAATTATCTAAAACGTAAACAAAATTGTTAAAGCAAGGTTTATTTAAAACGGAAATTAATATGCACAGGAAAAACAATATATTAGGGCTCAATTAATTGGGGGTCACAAGACATCTAGCCCACGCTGTACACCACGACGTGCATCTGATGTGCACGCGCTGCTGCTATTTGTGATTGCTATCACTGGGTATGGACGTGTCTGTGTGTGTATATATGTAAACATTGCCACTAGGGAGACAGGCGGCCGGGCGTTGTGCTGACCACCCATTCCTCGTGTGCCGTGCCGGCCTTCATAGGCGCTCGCTAACAGCACTTGCCCCAAGAGTCTGTTAAGGCTATATGTTGGGGAGGGGGGGGGGTCTTTGGGCAGTTGCATGGTTTCTGTTGAAAATATTCAGACAATTGAAAGATGTAGATGCTATATTGGACAGACGGGACGTAACATCAGCGTAAGACTAAAAGAACACCAAAGGAACATTACATTCTCTCAGACACAGCTGTCAGCAGTGGCAGAACATGCTTGCCAAAGAGGACACTCCATTGATTTTGATAACGTTGACGTGTTATGCAAAACGAATTATTACTGGCCAAGACTAATTCGAGAATCCATCGAAATTGAGAAAAATATAAATAATTGTAACCGCTCTGATAGCTACAGACTTAGCGCAGCCTGCAAGCGTATTATTACGTAATACACAATACTATTACAATTCCTTAAAGAGGAATCACAAACTCATTAACTGATTACTAATCTATTAGATAATTACAATACACCTCCGCCTCTGATCACGAATCCTGATAGGATTCAACAATGATGACGTCATCCTGCACTATTTAAGACCGGAAGCAGGTGGATGGCTTCACTGTTCTGGCAAATCGCCCGAAGATGCTGGATGTAATTACCAGAGAAACGTCGTACTACTCAAATTATAAATGTTGTGGATTCACTCTTCAAACACACCGGTGGGCTGAAGAAGTAACTAATTGGCGTTTTGTTAACGTGACACATTTCTGGGTGGTGGAGGCTTGCGACACATTTTTAAATAACGCGATCTCACCCAAAAACCTTTATAAGGTATAATTTTTTTTACTTTTGGCGGAGTTTGTCAACCAACGTAGGGATGCGATTCAAAGACAGGAAAATAATTCGTTGTCCACCTTTTGCTGACAATTGGAGACATTCTCCTTAATCACCGCCGTGGTGTCGATAGACCTCTGAACGAACTGAGTTTATCATCCACGCCGGGACCACGTGGGTTCAACCCACGTGCGCGTACCGCGTCAAACCGTTCACTTACTCCCTCGGCCACACGTTTTGTTCAATTGTGCAGTAGCAGTATAACACGGAGGCTTTCGCGGCCAATATTATGCATAATCGAGGTTTGTGGGTTATATCGCGAACATGTAAATGTGTCGTTAGACCCGCCACCACCCGACACGGCCAATTAGTAAGGTTTGTCACGTGAACAAAATGTGACACAATTGTTACTCGTTCGGCACACCGGTGTGTTAGAGAGAGAACTCGAATTGTAAACGTTGTGGGTTTTACTCTCCAACACACCGGTGTGCTGAACTAGTGACGAATTCTTCTTGGTTCTTTCGGTAAAGTCACGTAGAAGGAAAATAATAAAATAATCAAAATAAAACATAATAAAATAATTCTCACGACGTTTCGGCCACAACGCAAGCAGTCGTCTTCAGGTGGAGAACAGGTCTGTCGAGAAGGCAGAGTCAGACCTGTTCTCCACTTGAGGACGGCTGCTTGCGTTGTGGCCGAAACGTCGTGAGAATTATTTTATAATGTTTTATTTTATTATTTTCCTTCTACGTGACTTTACCGAAAGAACCAAGAAGATGAATCCCTGCAGTCACGAAAGCTTTAAATTGAAAAATAGTGACGAATTGTCACGTTTTCTTTTCGTGACAAACCTTTGCTAATTGGCTGTGTCGGGTGGTGGCGGGTTTAACGACACATTTCTACGTACGCGATCTAACACAAAAAACTTCCTATGGATATACATACTCGTCTTCAGAATGACACCCTATACACATCGTCGTGATGACGATGATGTTGACGATGCTGACTGAGGTTACGAGCCAATATTTTTCCACTACCCGAGAGCCCAATGAGGCTACACGTCTCGCTGCCAAGGGGGGTGGGGGGGGGAGACCTGGCTTACAACGGCAAATGCAAGTAATGAGGCAATTACAAAACAGTAAAAGGGTGAGCGTGCAACATCTTAAAAAAACAAATCCCTCAAGTTTAAAGCTAATCAAAATAATTAATGGAGGTGAAAAATGAACAATTGAACACGATAATTGGACGAAATTATTAAATATACACGAGAGGTGTAACCAAACATTAGTTTTTCTGATTATTTGCACCGCCAGGGAAAATATTTAAACAAAGAAACATAAATTGAGATGCAAATATCTTGAAGGGGAACCATTATTCAGCAACGTCGCCTTATTTGGGAGAACACACGGATTGGATTTTTTTTAAATCTGGCTCCTTGTAGACGCGACATATTTGGAAATAACGGCGATGCGTAGTACACTGTGCTCGCTACCCTCCTGGTGACCTGGGTTCGATTCCCTGGCCTGGGCATTCTGTCAACAGCGCGTGGTTTCCTATCCTGATGTCTACGGACCTCTGTTGTTCCGCAAGGCCGTGGGAAATGTTTGAAGTTGATCAACCTTCAGGCGAGAACGCAAAGCGACCAGGATGAGTGTCACTGGCACGAGTGGCCACCTTGTGAACGTGGTCACCAGAAGTGGTCCAGACACAGCGATTGAAAGCGGTCTTCATTTGTAATTTGTTTATACCTCGTGCGTGGCAAATTGTCTCTGACAAGATGTTGATGGTTGGCAATGACAGTTCGCGGGTTCCAGGAAGATCAGAGCCCACTGGACTAGGGTCCTCTCTAGCTAGCAACGGTTTGAGTTAAAATAACATCTTATTATATAGTGCGTTTAGTCCTCTACAATGACAACCAAAGATTTGGCGTGCCAGCTGTTGTGCTTTCTGACGGAACAAAGACAACGATCCCCCGTATAGCCTGAACAGGCTGTTGGGGCAAGTGCTATTAGTGAGCACCTATGAAGGCCGCCACGGCTCACGAGGGGGTGGGTGGCCAACACCACGCCCTTCCATCTTTGTCTCACTCGTGACGCTGTTTATACATTTCAAAAGGTACTCATTTGAGGCTGAGTCGACCTAGGGGAGGTCCGGTCACGGTTCAGATCATCGTTACTGGTGTTGGTAGCCATGAGCAGAAATCGAACTCGGGACAACTCGGGTCACCGGGTTCGCAGCCCAGCGCGCTAACCGCTACACTACCGCTCCCCCGCCTCAAACAAACAAAGACAAAGATTCCCCGTATAGCCTGCAACGGACTGTTGGGGCAAGTGCTGTTAGCGAGCACCAATGAAGACCGGCACAGCACACGAGGGGTGGGTGGCCACCACCACGCCCAGTCGCCTATGTCTCCCTCGTTGTGATGTTTACACATCGCACCAAGTACTCATTTTAAGCTGAGCCGACACACACACACAGAAGCACACTCTCCGGCGATAATAACACCGCATTGTTGCGAGCGTTCTTGCAAATAAATGAAAGTTCCCGAGGCTGTGAATGCCGTTGTGCCGGGCGAGATGCCGCCGTGGCGGACAGAGTTAAACTTCAATCATTCCCCACGCCAGCGCTTCCGCGGTGGAGACGACTTTGCCACGCAAAGTCAGGCCGCGGAAGAAAAAAAATCGAGCCAAGTGAGCGTCACCTCGCTTAGAATTCTCATCGGCATGCACGCTCCGCCAGCACCCAAGGCTATAATGTGTAAGAGAGAGTTTTTTTTTTAAAGGATATCTGAAATTGCCACGCGCCCGTATAGCTTAACGCATTGCTACGGAGCAATTGATCTGATTCATATTCTCAACAGAGGCGTGCTCTGTTCGTACTCTCGCCGAGTTTGAAATAATCTCGGGACGCGCGGCTTAAAGCCGAGGATCTGATACAGGGGTGAAGGTGGGCTCCGTTGTCCGCCCCCCCCCCCAACCCCATCTTCTTACAGATGCATATTGATGGCGTTGGTGTGGAGGTGGTTACGTTGTGTTGTTGATGGTGGTGTTGTGAGTTGGAAGGGTTGGCACGAGTAGTGATGGTAGTTGCTGATGGTGGTAAGTAGTGCAGTGGTTAGCACCGCTTCGCCTAGAACCTGGCCACCCGAGTTCGATTCTCGCTCACAGCCACGAACCCCAGCGGCTATTATCTTAACCGGTCCGGGGCCTCCCCTAGGTAGACTCAGCCTCAAATGAGTACCTGGTACGGAGTGTAAACACCGCCACTGGGGAGACGAAGACGGCCGGGCGTGGTGCTGACCACCCACCCTCTCGTAAGCTGCTCCGACACCTTCATGGGTGCTACTCGCTAACAAGCACTTGCCCGAACAGTCCGTTGAAGGCAAAACGGGGCATCTTTGTTGGTAATGGTATTGCTGTGGGTTGGAGGAGGCGTGCGCATGAGTGGTGGTGGTTGCGATGGTGTTAGCAGCCGCGGTGGTGGTTGCATTGGTGGGTTGGAGGTAGTCAGACTGGAGAGGTCGGTGTGGTTGGGGGGGGCGTGGAGGAGAGGTGGAGGAGAGGTGGGGGTGGAATGACAAATGACTCGAACAGAAGCCCCCGTGGATGGATGGATGAGCGGGCGGGAGGGCAACGGAGGAGAGGGCGCGAGGTGGTTTGTCTCGTCCGGGAGACTGGGCTCGGGCGCGCCCCCCCCCACTCCTCCCCCCCAGGCTACGATACAGAAACAGATTATCCTGAGAGCCCCCCATAGGCGCAGCGCTCTGTCACCGAGCGGGGAAGGGAACAGGAGCCACGCCATGAGGCATCGCGCAGGGCCCGCCTGCCGGCCATGTCCGTCACTGTGGTCGCGGCGAGCCTGGCTGACATTTCCAGGACAGATCGCCCGCTTCCACGTCTCCGCTGGTGGAAGAGCGTCCACTCGAGGCTACCTTGAGCCCATGGCAGTGGTCGGCAACCATAATAATACGATTATAAAAATAGCTCTATTTCAAGAGTCGCGCAATGCAATGCGAATACCAGACCGGTGGTTCTTCGTGAATAACGAAGTGGCCTTTAAAGAGCCGCGGGTTTGCCGACCCCTGGCCTATACCTTCACATGCTGGCCAGACGTCTTGGGAGAGGCGGGCGTACCCACACTTTACCCCACCATACGCGACCCGCCTGATCTACTGGCGAGAAATACATTTCGACTGCTAACTGGACAGAGGCGGCTGGGTTGAAGATTTAAGAAACTCGCCCATGTTTTTCTTTTGTCAACGACAAACTCACCACGGTCGTCAATAATACTCTGTGCGTGGCCTTAATGTTGTATGCAATTGGCGACGTTTCGGGCAATGGCCCTTCTTCATAGCACATCAATTGGGAGGTCCAGGTCCAGAGATCGATGGAGTAGATGATCGGAGTCGGAGACTGCACTTGACACCATGGTGGCCTGGTAAGAATTGCGTTTAAAAAATGCTTCCCGATGAACGGTTTTTAAATTGGCATATGAATAATTTATCTCTCCCCCCCCCCCCCCCCCCATTGTTTCAACTGCCTCACTGGAATATCGCATGGAGCCGGTGCAACTCTGGATTGAAAGTCCGGTAGGGCGCTAACCATTCCTCCATGGCAGCATTGCCCAGTAAATCATGATGCCTACTCAAAGGGTCAGAGGTCACCGGTTAATTCTTCCGCAGAGCTTCCACGAGCACATTTGTTGTTGTTATTATTATGTAATAGACCATTGCCAAACACTACCCTGCTGCACGTTATACGACACTACAGACGAATAAACACGATCATGTCAATGCAATACAATTACCATGCTATAGATACAACGTGCATTTATATCTATATACACACACCGTATATTTTGGTGTGTGTGTGTGTATATATATGTGACCGCATTCTCAAGACACTGTACAGAAGCAGTTGGCATATTTAATTTATCGACCGAGGTAGTCGGCCATCGGAAGGGCGGTGGTGGCTACGCTGCTTTCACGTGGCCTGCCTGCGAGCCGCCACTGTGCGGAGGCAGCAGCGAGGGTTGGTGGGTCACACGCAGATGGGCTGCGAAAATCCCTTCCCCCCCCCCGTGGCGGTCGAAGAGGCCGCCGTTCCCTGGCGAGCCAGAGAATGGCGGTACGGCGAGCGGACTCATCGCCATCTGTTTCCATCTGTACTGGGATAGAGTGTCACACTCGCACGGTTGTGTGTGTTTTCTCTCCCGGTTGATCTGGTTTCCTCACCCGGTATATGATAAACACTCGTCTTTTAATCGGCTGAAAACATCTTAAAATAAAATAAAAATCCAATGCAAAACTCTCCTGACAAAGTGTACTGTGAAAATAAATGATATTATTCGATTATCGTATGAATGTATCGGCAGGGAGCAAAGAAAGACGGTCCTTAAGGCTGATCTTGAACAGGGGCGGGGGGGAGTTGACAGCACGGATGACTGCGAGAATGCAGTTTCACACAGTGGGAGCAGCAAAGGAGAATCTGCACCTTGCACTGAGGTCTCAGAAGCTCGGTCGAGTTGAGCATGGTTCGTACTTGTACGCGTGACGACTTGAGAATGAGTACTAGGTGTGTTGTAGGCGTGCGGCTGCCAGGTAGCCAGGGAATAATAATTATAGAGTATTGGATTCGTGAATACATCTGTGTGGAGCTGTGAATGTTATTCCACCCCCGTTGTAGGTGTCTCCAGTTGCTCCCTCTCGAAGCCAACCACTCATTATGTAGCAGGACCCTCCTGAAAATTATGCTTAAGCCTCAGTGAGGGTGTACGGGGTGAACAAAGGACATTATTTTGATTATTAATATTACAATAATCACGATTGTGTGTGTGCGTTATATGTGTGTAGGTGGAGCAGCGGTTAGCGCGCTACGCAACGAACTCGGCAACACGAGTTCGATTCCTGCTCACAGCCACTAACCCCAGTGATGATTAACTGAACCGGTCCTGGACCTCTCCTAGGTCGACTCGGCCTCAAATGAGTACCTGGCATGGTGTGTAAAAACATCGCCACTGGGGAGACAAAGGCAGCCGGGCGTGGTGCTGGCCACCCACCCGCTCCTAGGTGCTCGCTAACAACACTTGCCCCAACAGTCTCTTAAGGCTATACGGGGGATCTTTGTCGTTGCGCGCGTGTGTGTACGCTGTGTACAGCAAGATTCACATCGCAGGCAGGCATTGTTCCCTCAATGCAACGGCACACAAAGTCAAGAGATGGTAATAATAATATGATGATATCGCAACCAAAAAACAACCCCAGCGCTTCTTCACGGAGCCTCTCCGTTATTATTTTTTTATTTGAATGCACAAGAACGCTTTGCACCTTCTGTTTTAAACATTGCACGATAATGTTTTTTTTGTTAAATATACGTATTATATAGAGAACAAAACACATCTACATTGTGATCACCTTCCGTTAGCTGAGGCTCGGTTACGCACGGAACAAGAGTGATGTGCGGTGGGATATGATGAGCGTCGTGCAATTTCAACGTCGCCCTTCATCACCACACGAGCGAGAGAGAGGGAGGAGAAAGAGAGAAAGAGGGGGGGAGAGAGAGAGTGGAGAGGGAGGGAGAGAGAGGGGGGGTGGAGATTACGCAGAGAAGAAACACAAAACAAATTGCAGGTTGCGATTCCAGCAGCAGGGAATGAAAGATCTTGCATTTTCTTTAAACGCATGGCATTTGCTCTTATTTGAAAAACAAAAACCCAGCATTAAGCGGCCCCCACAACGATGAATTTAAACCAAAGAGATAAAAAAAACTATGAAATACAAAACCACGCTCGGCTGTTACGATTATCGCATTAATTGAGCCCGATGGGTTGTTGTGTGTGTAATCTCTATGAATTTCAATTATCCCACACGTGGTTAGGGGCCTGTCAGGGGCTGAATCCTTGACTAATGATGATTTTGACTCCTGAACGCCATCCCTCTTGACGAGTTAACAAATAATAATTTAAAGCGCCTGTGTTGTGCTTTTTTTAGCGGACTCGCGTCGTGTAAGGGGGTTGACCGCGCCTGTCAACAGACGAAGATCAACAGAGAACCCCCTTAAAGCCTTCAACAGACTGTCAGAAAAAGTGCTGTTAGCGAGCACCTAATGAAGGCCGGCACGGCACACGAGGGGGTGGGTGGCCAGCACCACGCTCGGCCGCCTTTGTCTCCCGAATGTTGATGTTTACACACCGCACCAGGTACGCTTTTGAGGCCGAGTCGACCTAGGAGAGGCCCATGACCGGTTCAGATAATCGTCACTGGTCTTGCTAGGTTTGAAGTGCAACGCGCTGACCGTTACACTGCCTCTCCCCGCTTGTCAACAGATCACACACCCACACAGCGATGCTACGATGAAAGGGCCAATCGCAGCGCTATTGGCGATTGTGCCGGGTTGTTGTTGCTTGTTTGTGTTTGTGCACCACCGCATCCAACGCAGTGTCAGTAAAACTCTACGCAACTATATATTTTTTTATTTTACCAGGTGAGGATCACTGAGCTATGTAGCTCTTTTACAGAAGCAAGCTGGCCACAAATGATAGCTCAACGAAGTGGCTTATTAAGTGGACATTTACAGCAGCCAGATACTCGAAAGGGATGCTCATTCTAAATGTGGAGGGAAAAACCGGAGGACCCGGAGATAAATCCACGCGACCACAGGCAGAGAAACACGCAATCTCCAAATACACAGCAGGCGTCAGGGTCGGGATCGAACCCACGAACCTCCTGTAAACCAGGCGAGGTAGTTAACATCTCCTAGCCACCGTGACGTCTTCAGCATATTCTGGGCTGTGACGCAGGCCCAGCGGATGGTCGCGCTGCGTTTGCCGCGTCATTGTTGCAGAAGTTCGCGGTTCGATTGCAGGCGGCCGCCCCGAATAATACTGCCGGTGTGTAATGACTGCAAAAAACCCCACACACCTACTGCTACGCGCAGGTCTGCTTTATAGAAGACGTGAGAGACCACGTGGCGTCATTCGTAGGAGTAGGCCCATTGCGTGCCAGCGTCATGGTTTCGAATTTACCAAATAAGAAAAAAAATTACACCGCAAATTACGTAATTGGAACCTACATAGCAACCCACCCCCCTTCCTCTTGTGTGAAAACCTCGTGGCACCCTCGTGAGAAAGAGTCGCAAGACTCTGTGAGGATTTTCTGGGTAAACAAACGGAGATATTAAAATGTCTATTCATTGTTAATGATGGTGACACGAACACCCTTTCTCATGTAACAATAAAAAAAAATGCATAAACAATCACTGGTCTGAACATATAATAGCACTCTGATAAGTATGTTGAATTTCTTCCGCACAGTACGTAGTTAACCATGTTAATATTTACCATTAGTCCCTTGGCTTTAGTTAACAAACCACGTTCTCTTGATAGGGTCTACATCAATGGACCGACAAAGTTGTTTCTCCGTTGCAGTATATCACTGTAAACACCCGAATTGCTGTGTCCCGTTGACATTGAATGAGCCACGCTGCTGCTGATGATGATGAGACTCGGACAGTGGAAGGCCTGCCCAGTGTTCCAACTGCGGTCGCAACTCCGATTCAGCACAGTTGGCTACGTACGGTGCGAAAGAAGTCCAACAAACAGATTGAAACAAATTCGGATTAAAAAAAAAACTCAATGGCTCAGAAGGCCAAGAGGATGATGGACTAAAATATCATCTTTTTTTACGCCGCTCGATATGAATTTTGTGACCGTCACTTATCCAAAAAATTGCGCTCCACCCGACAACGAGAACCTCTTATTCTCAGAAGTTTCAACATGGGCGAGGCATTGTACGTCCGGCCGATATTGCAACCACCTCGCGGTGGCGTGGCACCGGGGAGAAAGGAATAAATGGTGAGCGATTGAGGCTGGCGCGTTGGCACCGCGCGGAGTTAAATTCACGTAAAGGCGCCACGCGAGCTAATGGCCACTAAACGCCTCGGTCAGGAGCGGTGTTACCGCCTGACCCTTCCTTCCCCTCTCCCTTCTCACTCTGCCTTCTCACTCCCTCTTCTCTCTCTCTCTCTCTCTTTTCTCCCTCTTCCCTTGCCCGGCGCGGGGAGACAAAATACATTACCGGATAATGAGACACTGGTAATTTTATGTCAACTACGCAAACTTTTTTTTCTCTCGACATGCTCGTGGAGCGAGCTGCGACACAGCCCAGGCGAACTCCACCGTCATGATCGCCGGTCTCGTTTTTGGGGGGTTTGAATTCATTCAGAGCCGCGGCTTTGGAGGCAGGCGCCACGCGCTCGCAAAGCCTCAACGGCCCGTGTGGGAGCTTTTTGACCCCGGCACGGCGAGACGGCGGCGTGAGACGCACGGCCACGTTTTTGCGGGGCGGTGTTCTCGTCGCGATGTGAACCGAGTGCGGGCGGGGGTGGGGGGAGGAGGCTGCCTCGGCGATGGGGATGTGGGGATGGTCAGCGCAACTGGACTTTTGGCCACCCAGAGGAGGATCGGGTTTTTATGGGGATAATTTATTTAATCCTGACCACCCCCCCTCGCCGCTTCTGTCCACCCAGCAGTGTCAGGGGGTACAACACTTTGTTTATAATATATATAAGTAGTACACCACAATTAGCTGTCATTCCCAAGCACCTCCAATGAACACGGTTGGCCACGTACGGTGCGAAAGAATTTCAACACACACACGTGGATTGGTTTATCGTGGGGTACTACCACCTCATCCAAGAAGTCTGGTCAGCGTGGAAGAGTAGGCCAAACATCATCTAGGGGCTCCCTGGAGCTCTCTTCTCGTGGAGGCCCTTCCGCCAGCAGTGGCGTGAGCGGGCACTTGCAGGGCTGCCCCTTAACCTCCTGCTGCATAAACCATCCAACATTGTCGTTGCGTAGAAGCTACGTTGTCCGCACAACCCGTAATCAGGGCTAAGCAATAGATGTGTGGAAGACAATATGCGGTGTTTGGTGCGGGGGGGGGGGCTAAACGTATTCGCAAAGACAAATTAAGAGAGGGCCACCCACCTTTGCTTCATGTTTTTGGGGATAACCGCTCACCGGTTAATGTCGTGAATGAGTAACACATCTCGGTGATGGTCTTTCCAATTCCCGAAGCAGATTGCAGTGGCAGCAGAAACCCACAGTTGCACTCTACAGTACTTTCTATGCACCCACGTCTCATGGTCAGCACCTTCGCCAACCAACACTGACCAGCGTGTTATGTGTGTATGTCGAATCTTTTTTGCACCGTACATAGACAACCGTGCCAATCGGAGGTGTGGGCGGAAGACGACGAACTAAACACGCCAAGCACTTCGAAATAAACGAGTTTTCAATCGCGACGATTTAAAAGTGCATAGCTCCAGTGGCTTCCAAATGATCGGAAGGAACGGAGAGCGTTCCAGACGGCCGCAGAAGCGATGCAGGTGACCGTCTGTGTTTTTACCACACGTCACGCTGGTCAGCGCGGGTTTATTGTAATTCATGACCCGTTCGGACATCATCACCCGCCGCAGATGTTTGCCTTGGCGATGAATAGAAACCCGGGTTCATAAGTGCAATGATTGGGGGGGGGAGGGGGGGGCTGCGCTAACCACTTGCGCCACCGCTCACTCCATCCCGTGTTTTCATTACGCGGCTGGACAATTGACATCGGGGTGGCTGTCCCTGTGATGGAGACGCGAAATTTGCACCGCAGGCGAAGTGACACTTTTTTTTGCCAAACGCTCGTTTGAGTGGTGTACGGAGGTGGGGATTGGCTCTGATGTATACAGCAGGCACGCGTACCGTCCTGCGTTATATGAAGAGGTAAAGACAAAGATCCCCCGTATAGCTTCAACATACCGTTGGGGCAAGTGCGGTTAGCGAGCACATTTAAAGGCCGGCACGGCACATGCTGGGTTGGGTGGCCAGCACCACGCCCGCCCGTCTTTGTCTCCCGAGTCGACCTAGGGGAGGCCCATGACCGGTTCAGATAATAGTCACTGCAGGTGTTGACAGCCGTGAGCGGGAATCGAACTCGGGTTTTAGCACAGTGTGCTAACAATTCCTCCACCACTCCCTACTACATATATACACACACACATATCATCAACTCTATATTCCCCTTACATGGAATTCATAATTCCCGTGTGCATTGTCACACCGCGTGGGCTGTAATGGGCTCGCCGCGATGTTTTCAATTTGGGCTCCCCCCACCGCCCCCCCCACCGCCCCCACACCGCCCCCCACCGCCCCCCCTGGTGCCACCCGCGCGTCTCGACGACAAAAGCCGCCAATCGCCTTGCGACATTTCTCACGCGAAAATTGCCCAATTGTCTCCTCCGCTTGACTACTGCTTCTTGGTTTAAACCGGACCGATAAACCATTTCCTCCGCTTGTCACCCAACCCCCAACCCATTCCCGCTCCGGCGGGAAGCCACGGTGGCTAGGAGATGTTAACAACCTCGCCTGGTGTACAGGAGGTCGTGGGTTCGATCCCGACCCTGAC
>CM025627.2:9740166-9758820 GCA_014621495.2 Entosphenus tridentatus
CCACAGAACGATTCACTGCCCTACCACTCCTATAGTCACAGAACGATTCACTCCCCTACCACCCCCATAGTCACATAACGATTCACTGCCCTACCACCCCCAAAGCCACAGAACGATTCACTGCCCTACCACTCCTATAGCCACAGAACGATTCACTGCCCTACCACTCCTATAGCCACAGAACGATTCACTGCCCTACCACCCCCATAGTCACAGAACGATTCACTCCCCTATCGCTCAGAAGGCTGTCGGGTTTGCCTTTCGCGCAGTATTTAGAGCAGGTGCTCTCGTGCAGCGGAGATCAATAGCAATAATATGATGAGCTTAAATGAGTTGTTGAATTGAGTGATTAACTCGATTCACTGACGCCGCCTCCTGATGGATGTCTTATTCTCATTGCCCAGGGGACGCCGTTAAAAAGTCGCATTAGTTCTAATCGAGTTTCTGTGCCTCTGGGCGTGATCCGACTTTACAATTTCGCCCTTCAAATTGGCGGCGCGTCGGGACACACACCACGTGGTCTTTGTGACGATGATGATGACGACGACGACGATGATGACGACGGCGATGATGATGATCACGACGACGACGACGACGACGATGATGATGATGTTGATGTTTGGCGCCGTCGCGTGCAAGCGATGTGGAAAGCGAGTGCTTGTCGTTCGCTTTGACAGCTGGTGATGTGCGGTTCCAGGCTTTACCGATCGTAATGCCCTCTTGACGCGTCACGGTGACCCACGAGCAGATATCCCAAGCGATGCGTGTTGAGGCGTGGGTGGTGGGGAGCGGTGGTGTAGCGGTCAGCGCTACGCTGCGCTACGAACCTGGCGACCCGAGCTCGATTCTCGCTCACGGCAAACATCGGTGATGATTATCTGAACCGGTCCTGGGCCTCCCCTAGGGTCGACTCAGCCTCAAATGAGTACCTGATGCGGTGCGTAAAACATCGCCACTAGGGAGTCAAAGGCGGTCGGGCGTGGTGCTGGCCACCCACCCCCTCGTGTGCCGTTCTGGCCTTCATAGGTGCTCGCTAACAGCACTTGCCCAAACAATCCATTAAGTCTATACAGGGGGTATATTTATCCTGGATCACACTGTGTGGAGCGGTAGTGCAGTGCTAATCTGGCAGCACTTGCCCCAACAGTCTGTTCGAGGCTATACTGGGGGAAGGGATCTTTTTCTCTACTTTGGTCACACTGTCTCGCCAAAAATTATTGGGGGTGACAAAAGTACGCATGGTCGTGAACTTTTTTTTAGATTGCCTGCTTAATTAAAAATGAAAGGATTTAATGGAATCTGTGTAAGATATTCATCGTATCTTATGTTAAATAATGGTTTAAGTAATACGAATATAAAAAGAATGCAATTCCAGTTTTAACAATGACATTTCCATTAGTCCATTATAAATTGCAAGCTCGTCCGACATTGCACGGACACATTTTAAATAAATGCCTTAAGATGTATTAAAAACACACACATACATCGAGGTGCATTGGTATGTTGATTAAACTAAGGGAAGTCATGGTGAGAGGGGGGCTTTCCAGGACATGTCTCAGCGTGACACTTTCTGCAGCAGCAGTAGCAGCATCAGCAGCTGTGAATGTATTCTACGCGAAGAGGCGTAGGTAGCAATTAACACTTGTACGGTGTTTAGAAGGACGCGTTTTGTTGCATTGAGTGCGAAAGGAAATGATCAGTAGTGATTAGCGGCGGTGGAGGAGGTGGTGGTGGTGGTGATCACGATGATAATAGAGGTGCTGGTGATCATGATGATGATAATGGAGGTGATGGTGGCGATTAAAGTACAGGTGCTTAAAAAAATGTGGACACTTCTGAGAATTTGCAACAACACCACGAGAATTGTGGCTGATTCCGCTGCTCTGGAGACCACCTGGAGAAGATTCCAGGCACGCGTTGACAACGATAGAGAACAAATGGGAGGCTCTTTGACTTTTTGAAGCTGTTAAGATACATTTTTTACCATGTAACAGTCTATTATCCGTTCTTTTTCCATTGAAAACGAATGTCTCATCTCAGTGTAACATGTTTTGAAGCACTCTGTACAGTCGCCAGTGTAGCGGTTCGTGGTTTGTGTCGCTTCATAATAAAGGCTTTTGGGTGAGACCACGTAAGTACAAATGTGTCGTAACCCTCCACCACCCGACGCAGCCAGTCAGGTTTGTCACGTAAAACAAACGCGCCACTTAGTTCATACTTCAGCCCACATCCAGCAGCGTCAGGCAAATCGTCCGACGCTGCTGAATGTGATTACCAGCGAAACGTCGGACCACTCAAATCGTAAATGTTGTGGATTTGCTCTCCAACACACCGGTGGGCTGGAGTAGTCACTAATTGGCGCGTTTCGTTTACGTGACAAACCTTGCTGGCTGTGTCGGGTGGTGGAGGGTTACGACACATTAACCGGTCCAGGGCCTCTACTAGGTCGACTCAGCCTCAAATGAGTACCTGGTTGGGGTGAGACTACCAGCGAGCGGCTATACAGGCCGGAATCACACATGAGTGGGGGGGGGGGGGTGCGGCTACAACACCACGCCCGGTCACTTTTGTCTCTCTAGTGGCGATGTTTAGACACCCACTGCGCCAGGTACCTATTTGAGGCCTAGCCTGCCGGTACACACAAACACGCACACATTGTCGGCTTTGCTCTATGTGCAGCGTGAAGAATGTGGACTTGCTCCTGCACATTTTGGCAGTGCATCACCTAGCCGCGAGCACACACAGATGAGCTTTCTCCTTATGACACCCGCATTGCCCGGCCGCCTTTGTCTCCCCAGTGCTATCGATAAATCAACTCAGAATTATAAATCACCACACACGTGTGGCGGTCTTTGTCTCCGCTGTGCTAACGAGGTTGACAGCTTCCCCATCAGACTTGGTTCTCATTGAATATATATTTAGGCCGAGTCGTCCTAGGGGAGACCCAGAACGTGTCCGGATACTTGGTGCCATTGTGACACGCGTGTTTGGGGTCACATTGACTCCCTGTGCAGTGCCGCTGTTTGCGAGCACCCATTAAGGCAATCACTTACCACGCCCAGTTCAGATGCTTTCTCTTGATTCAGACCGGAGGAATCCGATGATCCATAACGTTCTTCATCACAGATGAAGTCATGTCGAACAAAACAAATGATGACGCTTGCTTGTGTTGCGATCGAAGCGTTGTAGTTTTTTTTTGTAAAAAAAAAAAATAGTTCTACGTAACTTTACCGAAAATCCCAAAGAATATGAATTCCTACAGTCACGAAAGCTTTGAGTCAAGCGTGAGATGTCCTGTCACTTTGTCTCCCCCAGATCCTCATGTTTCACCAACTGCTCGTTTAAGGCTGAGCCAACCTAGGGGAGGCCTAGAAATACGTAAACATTCCACCTGTCGCTGGGCTTGTGGCGCAGTGCGCGAACTAGGTGCTCGCTAACTGCACCTGTTCGGACACGTGCAGTTGGTGAGCACCTGTTGAGGCGCGCAATGGGGTGGTGTAGTCGGCAGCAAACCGCCTCCTCCTATTGTCTCGCCCCCAGTTCTTTTCTGGTCACGCGCCGCCACTCCAGTTGAGTACTCATTTAAGGCTGAGTAGACCTAGGGGAGGCCGCACGCATGTTTGTTTCAAGGTGCATCTTTAATCGGTTGGTCATTTTACACAATTCACACCCCTCTGCACGATACATCTTATATGTAATGTACGTATGTTTCGGGCAACAAATCTCAAAAAAATATATTTACAACGCAAAATTTCCAGACGTGTTAAGTGAAGCGTACCTCGTGGTCGTGACGCGTCTCGGAGTGCATCCATGTCACTGCCAAGACTGCACGCCCCGAGGGTCAATGGCACCGCGTATCTCTGGATTGCACAACTCCTGGCCTCGAACCCCGTGTCAACAATGCTCTCTCTCCTCACACAAAGATCAAATCTGAATCTCTCTCCTCACACAAAAACCAAATCTGGATCCCTCTCCTCACACAAATATCAAATCTGAATCTTTCTCACACAAAGATCAAATCTGGATCTCTCTCACACAAAGATCCCCCGTGTCGCCTTTAACCGACTGCTGGGGCAAGTGCTGTTCGTGAGAGCATCTAAGAAAGCCGACACGGCACGCGGCGGAGTGGAAGGGCCAGCAGCATCACGCCTGACCGCCTTTGTCTCCCCAGTGGCGATGTTTGTACACCGTAGCAGGTACTTATTTGAGGCCGAGTCGACCCAGAGGCGAGGCCAAGGACCGGTTCAGATCATCGTCACCGGTGTTGCCGCGAGCGAAAAATCGAACTTGTGTCGCCGGGTTCGAAGCGCAGGGCCGCTAACCGCTGCGCCACCGCTCCACATGGACACGCGTAGACACCCTCGGATTGTGAGACGCTTCTCCCAATACACAGAAAAAAGGGCGTCTTTTATAATCCGGAGAACGCTGAACATTATTCAACAGGGGCAACCACCGCCGCCATATGCGCCCGGCCAACGCCAATCAAACCGTAGAGTATGTAAGTACGTTGAATTTATTTCGCTCCGTGCGTGGTCAACCACGGTGATCGGAGGTCCGGGGGAAGGGCAACAAATTAAGCACAGAAAGCAGTTGTAAAAAAATTAATGTTGAATTTAAACGATTTAAAAGTGCATAGCTTCCTAACATCGGAAGCAAGAGCGTTCCAGACGGCCGCGGAAACGCATCGGGCAAAGCACGCGATGCGTGGACCGCCGTCTTTGTCCGATGGACAACCAGAATCCGCTGCTGCTGCTGCTGTTGCTGCTGATGTTGCTGCTGCTGCTGTTGCCAGGGTGACCGCAGTTCGTCTGGTGGTTTGTGGTCCTGGACGAGATCAACGAGATGAGTGTTGTGTGTACCGTGATCAGCCATGGTCGATCCACTGCTGGACAAAACTCAAAAAGCAACACCCGCGCGTCCACCGACGCCGTGCAACCAAACAGATGACGAAGGGCACAAAGCCTCGTCCGGCTTATCGATCTTCCACACTCACGTGAACCCGCAGCATTCGATTGAAGCGCTAATCAGCAATCGGACGCGACAATGAAATACCTATTTAAAGCTTTCGTGACTGCAGGAATTCATCTTCTTGGTTCTTGGTTCTTTCGATAAAGTCACTGACTTTACCGAAAGAACCAAGAAAATGAAATACCTGTTTACGAGATGTAATCGAAACGTGTTCTGATATTCCTCACGAGCGCCGAATGAGGGGCGAAGTCGGTCTAGAATCCCCGTGCTTTCATGAGACGCTTCTGTGACAAAATTCCTGGGCGGAGTGATGTGGCAGCGGTTTCGCAGCAGTTTCGCGACGGCGGCGGCGGCTACGACCTGGCTTTGGTCACCCTTCGTCACCAACCAGAGCTGTCCAGCGTGGTGAAGTTATGGTCAAACAACCCCCCCCCAGGACCGACAAACACGGCGTGGGGTGACGTTCATCCAGCGGTGGATTGACAAAAGGGCTGTTATGGATGATCATTTTTGCTCAGGATATATTGTCTGGAAGGCCAATGCACTTCTTTAAATTTGTGTTATTCTATTTTATTTAGAGATATAAATGGGGTGATTTATTCAATTTAATCCATTACTCATGATGTTTCACAATGTCCCATAGACGCACAATGTTCCAACATGTTTTATATTATCGATTGGTATCTCGCAGGGTAGCACCACTCACCGATTAATATCGATGATTTTAGTTCACGATGCGTGCATCGGACGGCGCGGCATTGATTTTGGGGAGTTTTGTTTACAACTATTCCTCGTCTGCACATGTGTTTTCTGGCGTGGGTTCACGTGACACTCGGCAGCCGCGAGACGCCGCTAAAAATCAACGTCACGTATCGTTAAAAACAACAACAGCAACAACAACAATCGACCCCAACTGAATCGAATCGCGGCAGTCGATTGGATGCGCACGCGTGATTTTTTGCGTCTCCGTCCGCCTTGTGTTTGTATCAGGCTAATTTAAACAATCGCTCTTTCTTTAAAGCCGCGGATTGATCTCGTGGATGACTCCCGCTTGACCTTGGTGGCTGCCATCTGCCGCCACCACCAATGCCGCAAATGGACCTTCAAAGAGACCTCGACGCTCGGTCGTTAAGGGACCCTATCTTCAGTAATCGTGTTCCCACCCTCTCTCCCTCTCGCGCTCTGTCTCCACCGTCTCGCATGTGCACACACGCACGCGCGTATGTGTGTAGATAGACAGCCCATTGCCAAATCCACTGCTGGACGAGGGACTCCTCCCCACGCCGTGCCTAGGTCGTAGTGGCCGTCACTTGGCCATACTTCACCACGCAGGTTCAGCGTGGTTTGCTGAAGGCGGGGAGCAATTGGCGTGGACGCGGTAGGAGTACGGTACAATAATTTTATTTTACCGCGCGCTGCCATCTGTCTGTCCACAACCAAGCCTTGACGGTATTGTCGGTATGATTCTCGTGCGTACGTACACATATAAATATTATATATATACATACATACACACGTACACACCGCGCTATGAATGTCTTGAACGTGAAATATTTACACACACGGGGGGCCGCGACTTCAACGCCCCGACGAAACCAGGAGACATTCAACTCGCACAAGGCAACGTCACTCACGCGAACTCCCAGTGCGGACACGTGGATGCGCAAGTCTCCCCTTCTTAAGACTTGGACGCGCGATCTTGCGGGCGGGGAGCGCAATATCGCAATGCATACAGCGCAAAAACACACACGCACACACACACGCACACACACGCACACACACACACGCATACGCGCACACACGCACACGCACTCACACACACGCGCTCGCACATACGCGCGCGCACACACGCGCGTACACGCACACACGCACACACGCGCGCGCGCGCACACGCACACATACGCGCGCGCGCACACACGCACACACACGCGCGTACACGCACACACGCACACACACACGCACACGCGCACACGCGCACACACACACACACACGCACACACACGCGCGTACACACAAACACAGACACACGCACACACACACACACGCACACACATGCACACGCACGCACACACACGCGCGCACACACGCGCGCACACACACACGCACACACACGCACACACGCGCACACACACGTGCACACACACACGCGCACGCACACACGCGCGCAAACACACACGCGCGCACACACACACGTGCACACGCGCGAACACACACGCGCGCACACACGTACGCACACACACGCTCACACACACACGCATACTCACACACATGCGCACACACACACACGCGCGCGCACGCCAAAGCTTTTCGTTGCATTTGCCATCATTCCTAAGTTGTGCCCCGTTTTAGTACTGGCAGATGGAAGGAAGCGATGGCGAGGCGGCGGCGGCGGCGGCGGTGGTGGTGGTGGTGGTGGTGGCGGTGGTGGTGGCGGTGGTGGTGGCGGTGGTGGTGGTGGTGGCTGCGTCGACGACATTGCTCGTGATGAACATGTCGAGTCTTGATCATTACTTCCACCGTATTATCTCGATCATGAGATACGTCGGATAGTAAGACGCCCCCCAAGCTTTGTGACCGGTGTCAATAGAGTTTATACAAATATGGTCTCGTACACACACACACACGCGCGTACGCGCGCGCCTACCGGATTAAAAGACGCCCCCCCAACGTTTGCTTTAAAATACATGGGGTGTGTGTGTGGGGGGGGGGGACGATGTTCGTCGTATCATCTGGAGAATACGGTAATTCTCAGTTCCGTGTTTACTCTTTTGCTCGCCGCTTTCCCAGTCTGCAACGTGAAGGGAAGGTTTCAATCACGTTCGCCCGTTGCGCGTGCGTTGCCCTTGTGCGTGCCGATTTGCATCGTCGCACGTGCCAAACGTCGTGTCCGCTCTGGCTCAAACGACGGGTGTAACGCGTGGGTACATCGCCTCTGTCCGTCCTTACCGTCCGTCCGTCCGTCCGTAAGCGGTGGGCCACCACGCAAGGCTCGTAAAGAGAATTCATTGTTAATGAACGTTGGCTGTAAAGTTGCGTCGCTATTAGGGGGACCCCCCCTTTGTTGAAGAACCCCCCCCACCCACCCCACCACATTCATCGAAAGGCGACGTCGTCTCGTTGTGCGGCGAGCAGGATAACGTTTGCGTACTCGCGAGCACAAACGCACGCTGTTGGGTAAACGTCACGGAATCCACGCGTGTGCATGTTTTTTGTTTCTTTTTGTTTGTTTCTTGTTTGTGTCGCTTTGCCGGCGTTGCGAAGTTGAGCGCTGTGGTTTTGACTCTTGTAGTATAGAGGGCACGCGCTTCGTCTTGCCGCCGTGATTTTTTACGTCTCGTGGATACTCACTGACCCCTGCGTTGACAATTGATGACACGAATTACCAAGGTCCCCTTACCCTAACCATATTTTGTTGCTTACTTATCATAGTCAGTGCATCCTCATCATCATCTTCATCAACAACAACAAACTCGTCACCCCCACGCATGCCAGGGAATTGAAACCGCGTGTCCATGATCACCCGCAACGCTCGTGTCGTCTCCCAGCACGACGAGACGGACATCCCCGTCTCTGACAGTCCTCGTCTCTCCATCCCCCTCGCCGCGTCCTCTCACGGCCTCGCTCCCACACCCGCCGCTTCGCTTGCCTCAATTCCTTAGCGCAGAGGTTTCTCTCGTGCGAGACGCAGTCCCGTGGGCTCATTGAACGCGGCACACTCACCGGGGCAGCCGACCTCTTCCATTGCGTGCCAAGCTCGGTTACATGCAGGACATAATCATAGTCGCAATAATAATAATAATGATTTACACTCAATTTGCCTATCCACTGCTGGATGACGGCCTCCCCGCGAGGTGTGACGGACGTGTCAGTCATGCGGGTTGCTGGACCACACTTTGGTCAACGCGGGCTGGAGGAGAAGTGGGAGCGCCCAGAGAGACCCCTGTAGATATCACCGCTCTCGTCACTCCGATGTAAGCGCGCAAAGCGACTTCTCAGCTCCGCTCCCCACCCTTACATTAATTTACCGTTGCAATTTAAACGTTAATTTAGTAACGATTATCAGGGCTTCATTTCCGCGTCCGTGACCCGACAAAAGATTTCCGCACCCCGGGCGCACCACATCCAGTATACTCTCTCGCCACGGTATACTCTCTCTCGCCGTGGCTGTGAGCACTCCCTAGTCACGTGCCGCCTACTCCAGTGTATCTGCCGAGAGGAGGGGGTAGGGGGAGGGGTGTGGGATATTCAGGTGAGAAATTGAAAGCCCTGCTAATTACAATGACTTAATTAACCATTGAGTTAATTAATTCACGACTCAATTCGTCCACCGCCCGCCCGCCCGCGGTTTCGTCCACTGAGCTACAACCCCCCTTTGCCTCTCGCTCGCTCGCTCGCTCTTGCTCTTCCTCCCTCTCCCTGTCCCCGGCGAGTTCACCCGGAGGGGTGATACGGCGTCTCGTTGTGGTAGTTGTAGTCCGGGCACACCTTCTGCACGAGCCGGTAGTCCGCGCTGGCGAACGCGATGTAGATGCAGATGATCTTGAAGGGGCGCGAGCAGAGCCACGACACGTGACTCTGCGTCTGCTCCTGGTAGCAGATCTTGGACGGGTCGTGACTGCAGAGCGACGTCTTCTTGGCGTGCTCCACCTTCTCGTACTCCACGCGGCAATTGAATGCCGTGGATGCCGAGGTCGAGGTCGAGGAGGAGGAGGCGGTCGTGGTGGATGACGGCGGCGGGGCGAGATTCTTCAGGTCGGACGCGTTGTTTGGCGACGGTGACTCGAAGGTCACGGCCGTGCCCGGTGGCACGAGCACGACGGACACGTTGCCCTGACCCGTGGAATTCTGCCTGAAGAAGACGCTGAACGTCCCGTTGCCGTGGTCCACCACCTTGCCCGTGATGAGCAGGTTCAGCTTCACCGTCTTGATGTTCGAGTGGAAGTCCCCCCAGCCGAACATCTTCTTCACTTTGCCCGTCTTCACCGCGGGCCTCCGCTTGCTCCGAGGTCGTGGCCGGCCCGCGGCAGGCACGGAACCCCCCCACCTAAGCGCCTCCTGGAGCCACGACGGTGCCGGTTCCAGCGCAGGCGGACGTCGCTCCACCGGCCGGCAGTGAGCGGTGGTGGCGGTGGTGGTGGTGGTGGTGGTGGCGGTGGACAGCTGTGGTTGCTCGACTCTCCCGGCCGCGTCGGCCAAGACGAGACCTTTGCCGGCCTCGAAGGGCGACGCGATGAGTGGGACTCGCGGTGGCTCGATGCGTCCCAGGTCCCTGCTGGCGCATCTCACCTGCGCGAGCGCACACGGCAGATGCGGAGACACGCGTTAAGAGAGATGCAGGCATCGCCGCCGTCGTCATGATGATGATGGTCGTGTCAACCTTTCGCGCGGCGGCGCCGCCACACAGTAACCCGCTCGCTCTCGTAGAGATGGAGACTCGGAGGCGGCGAAGAGGAACCGCGGAACAATAGGGAAGGCAGCAGCCAGGCAGCGAGCCATTGCCAAATTTTCCTCCAAGCTCTGCGGTCCTCGACGTGTAAAGGCGCTATCAAAAGTTCTGGATGAAAGTCTCCTTCAAGGCTTGAGAACAATGAATGGATATTTACACGTGGGAGGCTAACGGAGCGCCGGGAGTAAACCCACGAGTGAGTGATGAGGGTACGCTGCCGCGTTACTGTATCATTCCGCGTACTGTATCACTGTACCGCTTAACACCGCAACTCATGAAAGTAGTTCGTCGTCGACCGCTCACAAGCCGCGTGAAAACGATGCTCGTTCGGCGTTCGAGCGGTGCACGTTTTGCGGAAAGTGTTGACAAATGGAAGAACCGCGTTTTAGCGAAAACGCGTTGTGCGAACACTCGTTAAGTGAGGACTTACCTACGTGGGGTACGTTTGTACGCAAGCTGCACAGGTGAAATAAAGAATAACAATACATCACATTCGTCATTTGACACCGCGCTGAAAGCCAGAGCCCTTTGACAATCCACTGCTAGATGTAAGGTCTGCCAGGCCTTGAATGTTTTTTGAGGCACACTTCACCATGCTGGGCGAGTGTTGGGGGCAGTATCGGTTCAGATATTGCTCGCCACTGATGTTAGCCGTGAGCGGCTTTCGTATTCGGATCGTCACGCTCGTAGCCGCAGTGCTATCGCCAACCGCTGCGCCATAAAACAGCTCGAGTATAGGGCAACGGTTCGGGAGAGGACCCTTTTTCATAGCAAAGAAGGGCACTATATCTGGAAACGATGTTTGTTTTTGTTATACGGCGATGCTCGTGACCAATGCGGTAAGTGGTTTTCTTACATCTTGCGCAGCTGACGAAGTTAATTTACTGACCGAGTTTTTTTGTGTAAATATGCAACTAGGCCGACGTTTCACGCAACGGCCCTTCCCCAGGGCAGGAAGAGCAGAATGAGCGACTGAAACTGCGGGCCTCCTAACTCCCCCCCACTCCGTAAATAATGACTTTCGTTAGTTCACCTCGGCTTACGTTGGCTCTTAAAACACTTTTTACACAGAACAAACAAATACACCCACGGGAATTAATTAAGATGAAAGCTCAATGAATTCCCACAAATATGGGAAGCTGCGTAATGGGGGAGGGGGTGGGTATGGTGCAGTGCCCATTGACGTCTTCTGTGAGCCCCGGGTAAACACGACAACGGTCTGTCACCAACGACGTCGCAACAACAACAACAACGACGATAACAACAACAAGCCGGGCAGCCCAGTCCGCGAAGGGAGCCTCCGATTCAGTGAGTGCAGCGGCTCTCAGAGTGCGGTCCCCGGCACCGGCACGGCGAGTGGTCCGCGGCGGTTCGTGACGAGGCGGCGAGGGCTGTGATGGCGACGTCTATTTGACTCGTGACGTTCAATAACAAACAAATTAAGTTAAGTAAACTTCCCTGATTGAACTACCCTAACCCTCAGATTTAAATGCACCCCACCTCCACCGTCATAAAAATAACCCTTATAGCTGCGTTAAAAAAAAATTTGTTTCGGTAATTTCAATTATTAAGTGATGATGGTTGCATTTGCTGAGTGGTCCGTGGACCAAGCAAAGTTTAAGATCGGCGACATCAGAGGTTCAGACGCACCGCACTCAACCCCCGGCACCGCACCCAACCACCCTCGACGCACGCGTCTGTGCCCACAAGCGGGTTAGCCGCGCGTGCTTTGCAGCCGTATTCAACTGCCGATATTGCCCCCGACAAAGACACGAGAAAAAACCACCACACAAAAACAAACACCGCATCAAAATGTGGAGGACGGCGCCGTCCGTGGTCACTCTCGTGCCGATCATCTCCCTGCGGGTTGGTCGCGATGCGTCTCGAGACGGACGGAGAATAACACGAAACGGAATTGTGAAGAGAAATCCGCGAGCTTGGGCGCGAGACGGGATGATGTACGTGTTTCTGTACGTTACTGTGTGTTGAACTTCTTTCACGCCGTACGTAGCCGACCGTGCTAATCGGACGTGCGGGGAAGGGGCAGCAAACTAAGCACAGACGTTCTAGATTCGAAGCTTTCGTGACTGCAAGGATTCATACTCGTTGGGGTTTTTTTTCGGTAAAGTCACGTCGGTAAAAAAATAAAATAAAATAAATGAAAAACAACTAAATTAAATCACGACGTTTCGGGCGCAACACAAGCGTCCTTCTTCAGGTGGGGACGACGTAGCGAAAGCACAACCGCTTAAGTGCGAGACACACATCCAGGTGGTTGTGTCTCACACTTAAGCGAAAAAGCGAAATTCAGAACTCGTAGAGAGTTGCCCCTGAAGAAGCTTCCGGGCACTGCGGAACGAAACGTTGGACATCGATTCCAGCTCATGGCCAGCATTAGGTGACGATTATCAGAACCGGTGCTGGGCCTCCTCTAAGTCGACTCGGCCTCGACTAAGTAGTACCTGGTACGGTGTGTAGGCATCGCCACTGGGAAGACAAAGGCGGGCGGGGGTGGTGCTGGACACCCACCCCCTCGTGTGGTGCTACTCGCTAACAGCACTTGTCCCATCAGTCTGTTCAGGCTATGGGGTGGGGAACCTTTGTCTTTGTGAAACCTGTGGCGCTCCCCCCGCGTGCCGCCTGCGGTGTTCTCCGGGCCCTGCCCGTCTCCCGACATCTCGCGTGCGATGAAACAACGCCGAGTTTCATTCCACTCCAGTGCTCGCTGGGGTTTCTCCTGGTTAAGAGTTGGGCTTGGTTGCGTTTGGACGTCGATTGCCTCCTACAAATGCCTACTGCCGATTAGCCCGGACCGCGCTCGATATCATCAGATCTCGGAACGCTTCTCGGTGTGGTGACGTACGGTCAGACAACTCCATGTGAGTGACACGGCGTCGGAGGAAGGTCATCATCCCGCGGCGGATTGACAAAGGCGCTGCGCTCTACACTATCATGAACTAAAACGTGCGTTTAAAATATTGTTCACTTTACATTGTCTGCACACAACTGTGGGTATGTTTAAAAAATAGTATAATTTGAGTACATGATGCGATGTGTAAGCATTGCCTCTTGGGAGACAAAGACGGCCGGGCGTGGTGCTGGCCTAACCACTCCCTCGTGCGCCGTTTCGGCCTTCATCGACGCTCGCTAACAACACTTGCCCCGACAGTCCAGTAAAGGCTATGCGGGGGATCTTTGTCTTTGTTTAAAAAAAAATCACCGACTGACCCTCCCCTGGTTGGGAGTAAAACCCGACTCTGGCATGAACACGGACGCAATCCCGGTCGCATGACAAACACACGAGACGGTCATTCTTATTGACACCTCCCTGTCAGCGCCCTGATCTAAGAAACGTCATTGCCATCTTATTGTTAAACCTCGGTTTTATTGTTAAAACCCAGTGTTAACAACATGAGTCTGGAGACACTCGTTGCAGGAGGGTCTTGCCCTGGCACGTTTGGCCAATTGCAATCGTGCGTTTTGTGGGCAAGGAGAAATTTCGCAGTGCCCCGGATTAGAACCCGCGCATACGAAGCGTTAACCCCTCAGAGCCCCGCACAGATGGATTCAATACACATAGTCCAGCGAGTGGGTCCTCACTGTCTGTCTGTCTGTGAACCACACCTCGCGGCACGTGCAACACAATCCCTACAACACCTGCTATTATGCACTGGTGGTCACCCATCCAGGCAGTGACCATGCTCAGTCCTGCTTAGCTTCCGAGATGTGCAGGAGGTCGGTCGCGTTGAGGATGATGTGATCGTACGCCTACTGCTGATGGTCGTACACGTGGCGTGCCATACGTAACCACGGCTAAACAAACTCCCGTGCTCCGCGCCAGGAGAACACAAGTTTAATTCCCGGACACGGCTGAACGTCAGCGGCGAGCAATATTTGAACTGGTCTCCTGTGCGTTTACTTCACCAACCCGGACTGACCAGAGAGGTGATGTATTGTTAACAAAAAATGTCCATGACTATAACAATCAGCGCGGGCAGGCATCGGTATTGGCGGTGGACTGACGTAGGGATGTACAAACCAAAACGTAAACAAAGGGGAATATATTCTTGGTTATTTCGGTAAAGTCATGTAGAAGAGAAATAATAAAATAATAAAAATAAAACAATACAATTCTCACGACGTTTCACAATACATTTCTTACGACGTTTCACGACGTTTCACGAAACGTCGTGAGAATTGTATTGTTTTATTTTTATTATTTTATTATTTCCCTTCTACGTGACTTTACCGAAAGAACCAAGAATATGAATCCCTGCAGTCACGAAAGCTTTACATCGAAAAAGGGGCACGTGTTTTTGACGCAAATCGCATACCAAATCAGAATTTGTTCGAGACAAAACAACGAAAATCCAGCAAATGAATCCGGCGTGCACATTGGAAGATCGTCAGTGAGAGATAAAACACTCAACACATCGGTCAATAACACCGCTTCAAAATCAATATATATCCAGACGACGCTTCGGGCAATTGCCCTTCTTCATAGCACATCAATAGTGAGGCGAGAGAGAGAGAGAGGGGGGGATATGTAAGTGACGGAGACTGCTCTTTACACCGTGAGTCCTGATAACAATTAAATAGTTTCAACGTATTCTGACGACGAGTTCGAGAGATGACGACGCAAACGTGCGACAGAGACGCCAGATCTGTTGCGAGTTGGACACGCGGTTTCTGAGCGGTCGACGACGAAATACTTTCTTGAGCTGCGCAGCCGAACGGAACTATAGAATGCGTGGAATGATACGGCACGTGGCGACGTGCCCTCATCTGAATTCGTTGTTCCGCTATGGGACGACCGCAAGGTTGATTTTTTACAGTGGAACTGGAGATTTAGTGGCTCAGTAATGCATCGCTTAACGCGTTTTAACGCGACACTATTTAGGCGACGCATCTACCGCGTTAAACGAGGAATTCGTGGAGTAATAATATCATAATATAACTCACTTGCCTTGTATGCCTTCAGAGTCGGGATGTGGAAAATAACTACACCTCAACTTTTACAGGGAGTTGATTTGCCGAATATTATATATAACGCCTCCTTCACATAATTTGTCTCTTCACATACATTTTTTTTTTACAAATTCCATCTCGCCACACGGGCTTCTGTGAGTGTAACTTTCTACAACAGCCTTGGTGTCGTACAGACACACTCTGGACCGATTTTGTCATTTAGCGTCTCATCAGCAGTCAGACTTGCCTTAGCCAATGCTATGTGAGCTGCGCTTCTGCGGCCGTCTGGAACGCTCTTCCTTTCGATATTAGGAAGCCGCCGGAGCTACGCGCTTTTACATCTAAATTGAAAACTCATTTTCTTTAGAACCTCTGATTAGTGCGGTTGCACTACATAAGGCACTACATACGTTCAACATACATACGTTCTGTTATACATGAGATGGAGTATCATCCGGTTGTTTGAAAGCTTCTCTTTGGCGGTGGTGGGAATCGTCACTGACACGCGGCATGAAGCGGGTGTCTGACACTCCGTCACTCTCTACCCAAGATGATTACAAAAACAAAACAAAAACAGCCAAGGCGCAGCTCTGCAATGTCCTCCTCGCGCCACTGCTGGTGGAAGGGGACCCCACGACTCGAGGCTGCTCTAGTGAGCCTCTCTCCAGAGAGGGCGTTTGGCCTTTAACTCTTCCACGCTGGCCAATCGGCTTGTGAGAGGTGGGCGTACCCACACTCGACCCCACCGCACGCGACCCGCGCGGTGTGACCCCGTTAATACCGCCGGGTGAACAAGAGGCGGTTTGGGATTTTGCGCAAAGGCACGGGACGTGAGGCGGGGGAGATGTGCACGAGGCGTGGGAACCCAGCGGATTACACATGCGGGGTGCTGCTCTTACTCAAGCGTGGATCTCACAATCGTCGGGGGTGAGAGGCTGCTCGCGGACTGAACCTGATTTCTGGGGTTCCACCGTTGGCGCAGCGTAGTTGGCATGGCCCACGGTGCAAGGGGTGAGATTCGGGTCCCTCTTGTCCGTTCCATCTCCCCCCTCCTCCTCTACTCCACCCACCCCCCTCTTCCTAGTCCGGCGCCCGTCCCTCTCGGGTGTGTAAACCTCAGCACCGCGTGGGGCGGTGGTGCGGTGGTCAGCGCACCGCGCTACGAATCCGGCGACGCGACGAATTCGATTCCCGCTCACGACCACCAACAACGCCAACCCCGAAATAAGATCTCAAGCGGAGCTGAGCCCTCTCGCTCCTAAGTATGCGTCCTTAAGCGAGTAACTCTGTGCGGTGTGTCCACATCACCCCCCCCCCCCTCCATGGTGTACCGTGACAGCCCTATTAATAGGCGTCGTTTTCACAGCACTTGACTCAATGCCCAGTCTCGATGGCTTTGCGACGCAAGGTGCGGCGGTGGTCTTCACCATCGTCGTCTGTTCGGTTAACGCATTTAGGCGCGCCGTGACTTTGCCGTGACCTCGCACCTCGTGAGAGTTTCTCGCCCTGCGCGCTCCGATCGAGGCGCGGGAGCTGAAAGGAAACTTCCCGCACCGAATCCGCCTCCAGACACAGCCGCACACAGACAAAGGTCCCCCGTAAAGCCTCGAGCGGACTTGAAATAGACTGTTGGGGCAAGTGCCGCGATCAGCCGACACCGGTACACGTGCACGAGAGGGGGAGGGGGGTGGTCAACATCACAGCACGCCCGGCCGCCTTTGTCTCCCCAATACCGACGTTTACACACACCGAACCAAATACTCGTTTAAGGTCGAGTTGACGTAGGGGAGGGCCAGAACCGACCGGTTCAGATATTCGTCACCGACGTTGATCGTGAGCGGCGAATCGAAGCCGCCACTCACACACAGTCACTCACACACAGCCACTCACACACACAGTCACTCACACACAGTCACTCACACACAGTCACTCACAGTCACTCCACACACAGTCACTCACACACAGTCACTCACACACAGTCACTCACACACAGTCACTCCACACACAGCCACTCACACACAGTCACTCACACACAGCCACTCCACACAGTCACACACACGTAGATACACACACACACACGTAGATACACACACACACACGTAGATACACACACACGCACCCCAGGTAGATTCCCGCTCACGGCCACCACCAACACCAGCGATGATTTTCTGAACCGGCCGTGGGCCTCTTTTAGCTCGACTCAGCTTCAGCTGGTACGCTGTGTAAAAAAAACATCGCCACTGGGGAGACAAAGGCGGCCGGGCGTGGTGCTGGCCACCCTACCCCTCGTGTTCCGTGCCTGCCTTCACAGGCGTTCGTTAAACAGCACTTGCCCCATCAGTCTGTTCGGGCTATGGGGGGAGTTGGTGGGAACCTTTGTCTTTGTGAAGCCTGTGGCTCGTTGCAGAGAGCGCTGCGCTTGTGCGCTGCGTGCGATGTTCTCCGGGCCCTGCCCGTCTCCCGACATGTGGCGTGCGGCGAGACAACGCCGAGTTTTATTCCACTCCAAGTGCTCGCTGGGGTTTCTCCTGGTTCAGGGTTGCGCCTGGTTGCGTTTGTACGTCGATTGCCCGGAGCGCGCTCGATCTCATCAAATCTCGGAAGCTTGCCGGCGTGGTGAAGTACGGTCAAACAATCTTTGTCTTCGTGTGTGTGTGTGTGTGACCGTCGCCTCAGTCTGGACCACTGGACGGGTTCCGCAGGATTGGAAGGATGCCCTGGTGGTCCCCCTCTTTAAGAAGGGGGACCGCACAGACTGTAACAACTACAGGGGCATCTCACTCCTCAGTGTGCCGGGAAAGGTCCTGGCAAGGATTATTCAACATCGCCTTACTAAGCACGCTGAGGAGAGGCTTGCGGAGCCCCAATGCGGTTTCAGGAAAGGGTGGTCCTGCACAAATGCCATATTTTCTGTCCGTCTGCTACAGCAGAGGTGTAGGGAATTCCAACAAGACCTACATCTCTGCTTTATTGACCTGGTCAAGGCCTATGATACCATCAGTAGGCCTGGGCTCTGGGTTGTTCTTCGTGCTTTCGGAGTCCCTGACCCTCTGCTCACGATCATTAAGGACCTTCATGATGGTGAGCGGGCCCTGGTAAAACTACGTGGCCGGGAGTCAGAGCCTTTCCCTGTACACCTTGGGGTGCGACAGGGATGTCCTCTTTCTCCCACATTATTTAACATCTATTTTGACCGCGTAGTTCGTGAAGCCTTCAATAGCTGTACCGGGGGAATTTCCATTTGGTACAGATATAATGGGAGGCTGATCGAC
>CM025627.2:9759220-9777422 GCA_014621495.2 Entosphenus tridentatus
GGGGGGGAGGCGGGGGGGAGGTGGGAGGGGGGAGGCAGAGGGGTGAGACGGGGGGAGATGGGCGGAGAGGCGGGGGGGGAGACGGGGGGGAGGCGGGGGAGGAGGCGGAGGGGGGGAGGCGGGGGGGGGGGACGGGGGGGGGGAGTTTGCCAAGAATATGTCTCATTAGACTTTCGCTAGCCGTGTTCGAGATGCCGACGGAGAGAGATGTATTAATTATAGATGCGGAGAAGATACGTTGATGGCGATGGGCGGGTCGGGTGTGCTGCGTGTGTCTTCGTCTTTGTGGGGCGAGCGATGGTGGAGCGGTTACAGCGCGCGCTGCTAACAACAGTGGCGCTTATCTATCCCACTGGGAAGACAAAGGCGGCCGTGGGTGGTGCTGGTCACCCACCCCCTCGTGTGCCGTGCCGGCCTATATTGGTGCTTGCTAACAGCACTTGCCGCAAAAGTCTGTCAATAGGCTATGCGGGGGATATTTGTGTTTGTTAAATATAAATTAAATCGCCACGAGATATTGTTCATATTTGCCTTCCAGCGCCGTTGCGATCTCGTTGGGCTCTCTCGCCGTGTAGAAACCACACAGCCTATTAAGGTGGTTATCCATTATGTGTGTCCAGAATGCTGTGTGTAGATTGGCATGTGTGTGTGTAGTCATCAGCCGTTGTCTATTCACTGCTGGATGATGACCTCCCCCACGCCTTCGCCATCCGTCAGGGTCCTGCGATGCCACCAGAATCCAGCTCACCACTCCTGGTGAGTGGTGAGCGGTGAGTGGTGAGCCGTGAGCGGTGAGTGGTGAGCGGTGAGCGGTGAGCGGTGAGTGGTGAGCGGTGAGCGGTGAGTGGTGAGCGGTGAATGGTGAGTGGTGAGCGGTGACCCGACCTCACCGCTCACCGCTCACCACTCCTGGTGAGCGGTGAGCCGACCTCACCGCTCCCATTCCACTTTGCTCCTCCGCTTTGGACGCATCCCCCTCCTTTCATCTCCATTCCGTCACCAGTCTCGGCCATCGGCTGTCATCCCACCCAGGCAGGCGTCCTGCCCAAGCCCATTGCTCCGTCAGTTGTCAACGTTACGTCTCTGTGAGTGCTCCCACAAACATCGATCAAACGACAAGACAATGACCCCCCACGTGCAGCCTGTAACACACTGTAGGTGGTCAGCATCATCCCCGGCCGCCTTTGTCTCCTGAGTAGCGATGTTTACACAGCGCATCAGGTACCCATTTAAGGCTGAGTCGACCTAGGAGAAGCCCAGGGCCGGTAAAAAAATTATCCGCTATTTTTTGGTCGAACTCGGGTCGAAGGCTGTGCAGCTGCCTGTGCACTGCACTATGCAGATATCTCGATGTATGCATCAATTGAGTTATCGTAAATTATTAAATACATGTTTGCGATGCTAAATGTTGATGCTGTTCAACACGTACTGCCGGGATCTCCCGTTAGTAAAGGCGCAGCCCCTGCACAATTTTTGGACACTCCACTGCCGGCGGACGGGCCTCCACTCGAGCCATTCAAGAGGGCATTTGGCCTACTCTTCCACGGTAGCCAGACGTCTTTTAAAGAGGGCGGGGTGGGTTGACAAAGGTGGGTAAGTAATTACGAACTTGGCATTTTATTGTATTATTATTGTTGTTATTGCCACACACGTGACCTTGCCGATCGACTGTGGCGACCTCATTATCTACTGCTGGGTGAGCAACAGTGGTGGGGAGTGGGGGGTGGAAATTTTAGAAATTGCCGCGCCCGGAGATCGAATAGCATGGGCGACCTCTGGGTTCCACGTCCAGTGCGCTACTCACCGGCAACACTGCCATTGTGGGCAGTTTCACCCCCCATCCTCCTCCCTTTGGTGAAGTAAGGGTTAACCACGTCCCTCGCCAGCTTACAAAACAACAACAACAACAACCCAGAAATCGCCGTAATATGCAAAACAATTGCTCGCTAAGCACTCTTGAAATAAATAAATAAGCTCCCAAAATTAATCATTCCTTCTATCTCCGAGCTCTTACGCAACAAAGACAAAGGCGTCCCGTGTAGACGTGTCGACCGCTGGGGCAAGTGTCGCTTGCGCTGACGAGGCGCCTCTCAGAAGGCCGTGTGCTCAGCATCTCGCGCGGTCCCCCATGTCTCCCAAGGGCTGGTGTTTACGCTGAGTCGATCTAAATGAGTCCCAGGACACGTGCTCGAAGCGCCAGATATCCATGTGCTTAGCCGTGGTCGGGAATCGAACTCAGGTGGTTTGTAGCGCAGTGCGCTAACAACTGTGGAGCCCCGACGCCCCGGGCAATGCACATTGCAGCAACGAGATGGATTTGTCGAATTAAGGTCATTTAATGTCAACAATAGATTGACCCCTCCCCCCCCCACGGTCAATCTACTGCTGGATGAAGGCCTCCTCAGGTCGTCGCCACCTCTCACGCGGCCCTGCGATGTGGCAATGCACCTCGCAATCTGCGCACGGACTGATTAAATCGCTCCATCTCTCCGAAGGGCGTCCTCTCTACGAACGCGTTCCATTCGTTGGCTGCCGCTCATTCGTTAGTCTTGACCATCAGCAGTCGTCACTTCCTGCGACCTATCCTGTCCAAGGCCACTTGTACGCACAGTGAGAGCGATGTCCATAACTGTGTGAGTACACTGAGACATCTCCTTTACCAGTGGCAAAATATAGTAGTAGGTTTTTACCCTTTCAACTGGTACAAAAACTGACACCTTTATATAAGGCATCATGTTTGCAATAACCACAACACAAGTAGTCAAAATGCAAACAAAAATAAACAATTCTGATCATGATAATGATATGCACTGTCCATCATCATCAGAGTTGTTTCTTTTTGTTTGCATTTTGACTACTTGTGTTGTGATTATTGCAAACATGATGCCTTGTATAAAGGTGTCAGTTTTTGTACCAGTTGAAAGGGTAAAAACCTACTACTATGTGTGAGTACACTCTTATCCACGTGTCCCTCTTGCTGTCTCTCAGTGTAATGCGGCACGGTGGCTAGGATATGTTAACTACCTCGCCTGGTCTACAGGAGGTCGTGGATTCGATCCCGACCCTGACGCCTGCTGTATATTTGGAGTTTGCGGTGTCTATCTGCCCGTGGTCGCGTGGATTTTTTTCCTGGTCCTCCAGTTTTTCCTTCCACATTAAGCAACACGCGTTTAGGGTATTTGGCTGCTATTCATTTCCACGTGATAAGCCACTTCGTTGAGCTATCATTTGTGGCCAGGTCGCTTCTAAAAAAATCACTACATGGCTCAGTGGGCCTTAGCTGGTAAAATAAAAAAAATAGTTGTATAGTTGAGTAATTCCAAGCATGCATGTCTCAATGCCTACACATGCAGTGCGGGCTGCACCGAGGGTTGTTCGCCGTGATGTCCGACGTTTCGTTCCACGTGCTGGCTGGGAGCTTCTTTGCGAACCGGGTGCCTCTCCCGAAAAAGCTTTCCTAGCACGTGGAGCGAAACGTCGGACATCCCTCCGAACAACACGTGGTGTAACCCGAAAGCGCTTTGGAGAACTGTACAGCAGCACAGGCGCGATACGCTACAAAGTACTGTACAGAGCTTTGTTAGTCCATGGGCCAGAGCAGCAATTGATACAACTCAAGGTGGCTACATTTACTAGCACCGATTTGTTTACATGGTCAATACGAGTTAATTACTTTATAACCGCATTCATTTAAATGGTTATCGCAAGCGATTTGCTGCTCTTGGCCGCAGCAAGCAATTACATTCGCTCACGTTCTGCCAACTCAGGGGTGGAACGGACGAGTGAGATATCGGCTCTGGAGCGCTGGGCGAACTGGTGCTTGGTGGAGACCCTACGCGTCCAGGCGTCTGTGAGGAAGCGCTTCATAGCTCATCGAATTCCACCCCCCCCCCGCCGTGGCGAGATGTTAACTCCCTCGCCTGGTGTACAGGAGGTCGTGGGTTCGATTTCGACCCTGACGCCTGCTGCTGTATATTTGGAGTTTGTGTGTCTCTCTCTCTCATCATCATCACAGTGGCTATGAGATGTTAACTCCCTTGCCTGGTATACAGGAGGTCGTGGGTTCGATTTTGACCCTGACGCCTGCTGTATATTTGGAGTTTGCGTGTTTCTCTCTCTCTCATCATCATCACAGTGGCTATGGGATGTTAACTCCCTCGCCTGGTATACAGGAGATCGTGGGTTCGATTTCGACCCTGACGCTTGCTGTATATTTGGAGTTTGCGTGTCTCTTTCTCTCTCATCATCATCACAGTGGCTATGAGATGTTAACTCCCTCGCCTGGTATACAGGAGGTCGTGGGTTCGACCCCGACCCTGACGCCTCCTGTATATTTGGAGTTTGTGTGTCTCTCTCATCATCATCATCATCACAGTCGCTAGGAGATGTTAACTCCCTCGCCTGGTATACAGGAGGTCATGGGTTCGACCCTGACCCTGACGCCTGCTGTATATTTTGAGTCTGCGTGTCTCTTCCCGTGCTCGCATGGATTTTTTTCCGGGTCCTCCGGTTTTTCCCCTCCACATTTAGAATCAACAACACGCGATTAAAGTATTTGGCGACTGATATACATTTCCACGTGATAAGCCACTTCGTTGAGCGATCATTTGTGGCCAGGTCGCTTTTGAAGAAGACGTCAGTGTGCCTTATCTGGCAAAATAAAAATAATAAAAAATAGTTTTAAAGGTTCTGATTTTAAGAATGAGGAAAAGTTCCCCCAACGCCCCCTCTCATCCGTCTCCCCGTCCCCTCTACCCCATCATCACTTTGCTTTTTAAATAATTTATATTAAGTTCACTTGCTTGCTTGCACGCTTACGACCGTGCAATTTTTTCGGTCGTTTTTTAACCCACTTCCCGTGATCCAATCGAGCTGACATTTTCCACACAGACTCGTTGTGCGTGACAATTTATTTTCGTGAAATTTTTTTCTCCAAAATTTTACACTTTTTAGGCAATTTTTTTTATATTTAATTACCAATTGCTTAATGGTGGCAGGCAATCATCTGACCCATAGGTGGCAGCCATCTCAAGCCAGAGGACGAGAGGACTCTAGCCGCCACGCGTATAAAGGATTTATAGTGAAAAACTTTGTTTTTACGGGTTAATTTTTTCCTCCATCATCTCCCCCCGCTCTCCTTATACAACTCTCACGCTCCCGCTCGCATGCCCCAGCAGCTGGCTGGGGCAGTGAGTCTCATGTCTCTCCCCCTCCTCCTCTAAACCCAGGAGCGCAGAGTTTGGGGGCTTCTGTACGTGGAGCTTCTGTGCACCCGCACCCCCCACATCGCGATTTGTTGCGCTGTGTACCGCGCTCCTATTGACATACAACTTTACAAACAAAACAATAAAATGAATGAATAAAATAAACATTGAACAAAAAGAATAAGCCAAAGCTTTATGGCCCCACGAAGCTTAAGAAGCCGGGATTTCCCGATAACGTAGAGCCTCTCCACCAATTTCCGCTGAGTACGTGAAGATGCACTACATCTCACGGCCATCACCCATCACATCTTCATCTGATCGCCCTCTCACCGCACTGCACTCTGCACCATCTCGCTCCTTTTCTCTCATCCCCACGCGCGTCTGTCTCGTGCCGACGTCTCTCCCATCTCACCACGCGTCTCTGCCGCTAACACCCCCGTCCTTCCTATCTCTTACGTACAGGGCGGTCCCAATGTCTTGTGCCCCCCCACCACCCCCCCAATTAATTTACTCCCGAATTTTTTTAGTTTGCTTTGCCAATTAATTTCCGTTTTAAATAACCTATACTTTAAACAGTTTAACGGAAAACAATTACTACGTTTTAGATAATTAAATGAGGGTCACAAGACATCTGGACCACGATGTGCATCTCTTCCTTCACATCGCGCTCCGTGTGATCGTGTCTCTTGGTCTGTACACGCCTCGGTCATCTCCGCGACGAGTTTATGAATTGAAATGGAAGTGGGATGGGGGGAGGGGCAGCAACATCCCCCCCCCTCTCTCTCTCGTGTCGCCACATTTCTCTCTCATCTCTATCTCCTCTCATCTCACGACGTCTCTCTTTTGCCCACGTGTCTCTCATCTCGCTACATGGCTCGCTCTCTCTCCGTCTCTCTCGTCTGTATCTCCTCTGTCATCTCCACTTGGAGCTGGTAAATGGACAGCCTCCTCCCCCCCCCCTCCCAAAATCATTTCTGCATCGCGTTCCCATGAGCGCGCACCGCTACTCTACGCGTCTGTGTGTGTGTGTCTGTGTGTGTGTTTGTGTGTCTGTGTGTGTGTGTGTCTGTACGTGTGTGTCTGTACGTGTGTGTCTGTACGTGTGTATCTGTGTGTCTGTGTGTGTGTTTGTGTGTCTGTGTGTGTGTGTGTCTGTGTGTGTGTCTGTGTGGCTGTGTGTGATTGTGTGTCTGTGTGTGTGTTTGTGTGTCTGTGTGTCTGTGTGTGTGTCTGTGTGTCTGTGAGTGTATGTGTTTGTGTGTCTGTGTGTGTGTCTGTGTGTGTGGGGAGCGGTCGCGTCGCGGTTAGCGCACTCCACTACGGACCCGCGATCCGAGTTCGATCCCCGCTCACGGCCACCGACACCAGCGACGATCATCTGAACCGGTCCTGGGCCTCCCCCCTAGGTCGACTCAGCCTCAAATGAGTAACTGGTGCTGGTGTCTCCTTCCCGCTGTTCCACTTCCAATTCAATTCATAAACTCATCGCGGTTGCTGGCCACCCACCACCCACCCCCTCGTGTGCCGTGCCGGCCTTCACAGGTGCTCGCAAACAGCACTTGCCCCAGCAGTCTGTGAAGCCTACACGGGGGATCTTTGTCGTGTGTACGAGTGGTGAGCGCACTGCGCGACGAACCTGGCGACCCGAGTTCGATTCGCGGCCACCACGGCCCACCACGACTGTGTTTGTGTGTCTGTGTGTTTGTGTGTCTGTCTGTGTGTGTGTGTCTGTGTGTGTGTCTGTGTGTTTGTGTAGTGGGGAGCGGTGGTGTAGCGGTTAGCGCGCTGCGCTATGAACCTGCGACCCGGGTTCGATTCCCGCTCACGACCAACACCAGTGACGATTATCTCAACCGGGCCTGGGCCTCCCCTAGGTCGACTCAGCCTGAAATGAGTACCCGGTGCGGTGTGTAAACATCGCCACTGGGGAGACAAAGGCGTTCGGGCGTGGTGCTGGCCACCCACCCCCTCGTGTACCGTTCCGGCCTTCATAGGTGCTCGCTAACAGCACTTGCCCCTACAGTCTGTTAAGGCTATACGGGGGACCTTTATTTTGTGTGTGTCTGTGTGTGTGTGTGGGCAGCGGTCGCGCACTCCACTACGATCCCCGCGCTCCGAGCTCGACCCCCGCTCACGGCCCCCGACGACACCGCGGCCGCTGCGGCGTGTTCGCTTCGCGCGACTCACCAGGCAGAAGGCGCGACACACCAGGACGAGGCTTCTCCACCTGAGCCTCTGGTCGCGCATGGTGCTGGCGCCGCGTGGACTCGTGCCGAGACCCCCTCTCCCCCCCCACCCCCCACTGTGGGGCCAGAGGGCCGGCAGGGTCGAGGGCTCCTGCCTCCGGGGTTGACGTTCGCGCTGGGACGCTGCGGAATGAGCTGCTTTTACTTCATGGCGAGTTGCGGCGCCCTCCCGATCAGCCATGCGGCACCCATCGCCACAGGGCGGCCTGGCACCGCTACAACGCCCTCGGCTCCTCGGCCCACCGTGCAAAGCGCCTCGGGCACTCCAGCAGTGCGTGCCTCTGTCTCTCTACGGGTGTCTCTCTAGCCGGTGTCTCTCTAGCCGGTGTCTCTCTAGCCGGTGTCTCACTACCCAGTGTCTCACTACCCAGTGTCTCACCACACGTGTCACTCTATTCAGTGTCTCACCACCGGTGTCTCTCTACGGGCGTCTCTCTAGCCGGTGTCTCTCTAGCCGGTGTCTCACTACCCAGTGTCTCACTACCTAGTGTCTCACTACCCAGTGTCTCTCGACCCAGTGTCTCACTACCCAGTGTCTCACTACCCAGTGTCTCTCTACCGGCGTGTCTCTACCCGGTGTCTCACTACCCAGTGTCTCACTACCCAGTGTCTCACTACCCAGTGTCTCTCTAGCCGGTGTCTCTCTACCAGTGTCTCTCTACCAGTGTCTCTCTACCCAGTGTCTCACCACCAGTGTCTCTCTACCTGGTGTCTCTCTACCCAGTGTCTCACCACCGGTGTCTCTCTACCCGGTGTCTCTCTACCTAGTGTCTCTCTACCCGGCGTCTTTCTAACCGGTGTCTCTCTACCGGTGTCTCTCTACCAGTGTCTCTCTACTCGGTGTCTCTCTACCCGGTGTCTCTTCTCTAGATGGCTGTCCTTGTATCTGCTAAAAGCATTTTGTTCTTAATTCTGTCGGTCCATGTCCTTTGTAATCGTCCACCTGTTTTCCTATTTTTATTGATCGATGTATGTCCTTGTTTACGTCTATCTCCGTGTCCCTGTATCTGTCAATCTCTTTGTTTTTGGAGATTGAAAGATGTGTATGTCCTTGTATGTATCTATCGTTTAGCCCGATATCTGTGTGCATTGGTATGTGTCTGTCCTTGCGTCTGTCTGTCTATCTTCGTGTTCCTCGAACTGTCTGTCTCTGTGTATCGGTATCTGTCTCTTTATCTATCTACCCATCTGTCTGTCCATGCGTCTATCGATCTACACTGGCTTAGAGTTGTGTTCTAGCTGCCAATCTCCCCTAGGCATTGCCCGCGACAAACAACAAAACGTCAGATGTGTCTCAATGTCTGCCGAGTTGTCTAACTCCTCGTGGCCTCTGCCGCCTCTGCCAGACGGTCCCCCCCTCCCTGCCACGGCACCGTCGGAGCGAGCCGGGTCTCTGCGTAATGCGACTCGCACGGCTGACGCACTCGCGTTACAATTGTAGCCAGAGCCAAACATCACCACGAACGTTCACCACGGACCACCAACTCCACCATCTCCACCACCCCCACGATGTGCTCACCAATTCACCTGTGGTGTATCAACAGCGATGTGGCATCAGCAAGCTGGTTAGTCAACTCGTTTGCTTACCATCGTCGCTTTTCGTTCAATTTGAATAGCAGTAACCTGAAACACTGCGCATGCCGATTGACTCCGATTGCTCCAGTTACTTGTTGTAAGTTATAACTGCTGCTGGTATTATTACTCTGACTGCCGCTACTAATAATGATGATGATGACTGCTGATATTATCATTTATGCTGCCGCCGCTGCTGATGATAATTATTACTGCTGCATTATCATTTCTGCTGCCACTGATGAGGATGATGATGCAAATAGTGTTAGTAATTATTTTGAGATTAATGACGACGATGCTGATGATGATGACGATGACGATGAATGAGACACGGCAGTGATATTGAGACGCAGCTATATCGCAAAACAAACCCAACAACATCCACAAACAAAATTGCCGTGAGTGGCGGAGCCGAAGAATGAAATGAAGAAACCCTCTAAACGAACAATTCGAAGAAAAAAAATGAACGCACTAAGTCAGACCTTACAAAATAAATGAGCCAAATAGCTGAAGCGACCAGAGAAAGAGAGAGAGAGGCGGGAGGAGACGCTGCTTAGCGTCAAGTGCGGCAGCCGAGTTGACACAGAGCGCTCCTGCGCCGCGAGTATTGAGTGGCCGCGTGTTCGCGCCTCGACTGAGTATATGAACGCTTCCCAAAGGCTCAGAGAGCGAACAACCGCGCCACACACACACACACACACCCCCCCCACACACACACACAGAGGTACAGCCTACAGCCGTGACGTCAGCACTCTGCGAGCCCGTTACCCACAGCACTCCCTCCCGTCTCATCTCCACAATCCGCACGCACACATAGCGCATGCAGAAAGTACACAGAGCCCACGCAGTGCGTACAGAGGGCAGGCAGAGCGCGCACAAGGCGCACGAAGCGAGCGTACACAGAGCGAACACGAAGCGCACACGAAGCGCACACGAAGTGCACACAGAGAGCACACAATGCACGCGAAGCGCACACGAAGCTCACACAGAGCGCACACAGAGAGCACACGAAGCGCACACGAATAGCACACACGAAGCGCACACGAAGAGCACACAATGCACGCGAAGCGAGCGCACACAGCGCACACGAAGCGCACACCGAGCGCGTGCACACAACACGCGCACAGAGCGAGCTCACGCAGCGCGGCGCACGCATTTACACCCGAGAGAGAGAGGGAGGGAGATGTTGTACCCTGTGTTGTTCGGCACGATGTCCGACGTTTCGCGATCTATGTTCTGGGAGTTTATTCGGGAACTGAGAGCGGTGTTTTCGAGTTGTACCGCGCTGTTGTTCGACGTGACGTGATGTCCAACGTTCCGTTCCACCTGCTGGGAGCTTTGTTCAGGAATGGGGAGCTGTGTTTTAGGGTTGTATCGCGTGCGGCTCGGCACGACGTCCAACGTTTCGTTCCACGTGCCGGGAGTTTCTTTCTTAATTGTTTTCTGGTTGTGCGCGCGGCTTAATCGGAGCGATGTCCGACGTTTCGCTCCACGTGCTGGGAATGGGAGATTCTTCAGAGTGCTATACAGCACAACCGCGGCGATGTTTAAACTGAACTGTAAACTATGTTTTACTTTAGCAGGTAAGGCCCACTGAGCTCTGTAGCTCTTATTCAGGAAGCCACGTGGCTCCCACAAATGACATCTCAACGAACGTGGCTCATCATGGTCATCATCATCATCGCGTGGGAATTGGTGGCAGCAAAATGACTTGCACCCGTGTCTCATCTGTCTCCACACTTGCACGAGAGATAGAGAGATTCCTCGCCTCCCTGCTGTGCACTTAGTGGGGGGTGGGGGGGGGGGGCTTATTTGCAGCCGGGTCTGTCCACGACGGCAACCCGGCACACCACATCACGTAGAACTCTCGCAACGCCCGTGGTCACTGCTAGTCACGTGCCACCTACTGCAGTCTTACGAGCGACTTGAACAATATATCAGGTGAGAAATTAATTCTCGTTGGGACGCTTAAGGGCCACGGTTTGATTCGCGTGCGTCTATTAAGGGTAAAGCGGTGGTGGTGATGGCAGTGTAGTCAACATCGGTCACTCACACCTGACTATATTTTTGTCTCCGACACGGCATTGATGGTGTTCGTGGCCAAAACAGGCACGCGGCTAATACTCCTTTTAGCGCGTGTTACGTTTAATTCCCAATTGTAACGCGTTCGTAATGGCCATAAATGGATTCCGTATTAGTGTTATCACAGAGAAGAAATGTCGCATTACGTCAAATACGCACGCGAGACCTCTGAAGCTAAGCAGAGTTGAAGCTGGTTAGTACTTGGATGGGATACTGGCCGGGAATGCCACGTGCTCTAGACTCCGGGCGGCGATGTGTGCCAGCGTATTTCCGTGCGGTGGTGCATTTCTAGAATCAATCTGTGCGGAGCTTTTTCGTGTCGCCCGCTGGCGTGCGCGGTGAGTGTTCGCCAGCCTCTCCGATTTCCTGCCAGCGGGAAGCGAAACGCTCGCCAGCGGAATGAGCTCAGCCTTTTCAGCGAAGCAGCACCCTCCTGGATTAAGCGGTGAAGACTCGGCGGCAAATTATTCGCATTACGATGTAGTAATATAATATCTTTTTTGTATTAGTCCTCGCCTCGAACGCTGACAAGGTCTAACAACGGCTTGTTTTTTATTTATCTGCGTGCAATCACGCGTACACAAAGAGCTAGATGCTGGCGTGCTTAGCGCACGTGCTTGATCATGTACACATACACGCGGTAAGTAAATTATATATGCATGTATTTATGACCCAAAAAAATCCTGAGCCCCTATCCCGTGCCATGATTAGCCTAATATAATTTATAAACCGCGCTTGGCTCATATTTCCCCTAATCCCGAAGCCTCCAGTTGATCGTCGCAGGCTGTATAAATTAGCGCCATCCCCATCCGATTCGCGGTGATTCTCCGGGCGCTGACGAATTAATTGATTGCGTCTGGAGCCTCTTGATTGAGATGTAATCGACTCGGTGGGCGCGGAGATTTTTATTTTTTTTATTTTTTGTTAAACATTTTTAGGCCGTGACATTCCACTCGGCGATATTCAAGCCGTGCGTTCAGGGCACCAATTCCGCGACTTCGTTGCGTGCGGCCGCGGCCACACGAGACGCAATGACCACTTCTAGCATCGTGGTCGCAACTAGTCCGGCAGCTGGAGAGGCGGGGGGGCGGAGGGGTGGTTTACGTTCGACGTGGCAAGATCGCCGTGCCTCGCGACGATGCACGCGGATTCTTTACACCTGCTGGGGACGCTCCCTGTGGCTGAAAAAGGCTAAGGGGGCGTGTGGTCATGTGGCCCACCCAAAGGTACCAATAGGGTTTTTCCCCTTTTTTCTGGCAACAAAACTGACACCTTTTGCAAGGAATCATGTCTACATTAACCGCTTACCCCGAGCCCTTATTACTCTGGTAGTGCGTTGTCTTGAACTGTGCGCCTTTTGGCGTCATCTGGTCGAACACCATATGAGACGAGGCTCCAAAGAAAGCTGTCTCTGGTGTGGACCAATCAGTTTCAAAGACAATGCATAAATTACCAGAGTATTGTGTTTTTGTTTGCATTTGACTGCAAGTATTGCGGTTAATGTAGACATGATTCCTTGCAAAAGGTGTCAGTTTTGTTGCCAGAAAAAAGGGGAAAAACCCTATTGGTATATTTTGGTACTGGCAAAGGAGGTCCCATGATCCACCCAAAGGTGTTTGCAAATCGTATTCACCCCCCCCCCCCGTTAGTATGCGTCATGAGTAAATGGGTTAATTCAAATATTAGCACAGTTCCAATCTGTGTCTCCACATAGAACCAAGCACAAAGCGCCGTCAATATTATGTCAGGCAGCATTTGGTCAAGCGAGCACATTCTGGACTGGGTTCGTTCTTCAGGATCTCATCAGCAGAGTCAGGCTTGCTTAACAAATCCTGCTGGATTAAACAGATGGGTTTGGAAAGGGTATTCTATACAAACGAAGCTTTGGTGAGACTTAGAAAATCGAAACCGGTCCAGATGTTTGCTGTTTAGAGAGACAGAATTGAGTTAAGCTTTTGCTTTTATTTGCTTTTACGTATTCGGTTCTCGGTAATAAAAATAAAGTGTCCCAGATTTAGGGAGCGATGTCACGCAGTGGTGGTGGTGGTGGTAGTGGTTGTGGTAGTGGTGGTGGTAGTGGTGGTTGCGGTGGTGGCGGCGGAACGGGAGGACGTGGAGCTGAGTGGACTTGCCGAAGACTGGTACCAGCGGTGTCAACATCGGCCTCTGTGGAGGAGGCTCGTGAAGGACGCTGCTGCTACTGGGCAGTTGGAGGCAGTCGCCCTCCAGAAACAACGGAGGGCAGAGGAGCGACGCTCACAACAACCAGCGGAGCGCCGGGCGTCTAGGATGCAGCAAATTGGCACAGTAGGGGGATACAGCTGGTGGTGCATCTACCAGTCATCTCAGTCGGCCGACCCATGGCACCTGCTGGGTCTGTCCCGTGACCCATCAGCGAGCCATCGACACTTCACGTGGCAGCCTCAAAGTGCACCTGGCCTGGCACAGGCACCGTGGGGACGTCACCGTCACTTCGTGGCGAATGGCGGCTGTATTGGTATTGGTGGTGTGGTTACAGGAAAAAAACATGTCCCACTATCGAGTCGATGATGTTGGGAGTGGGCGATGATGAATTGGCTATAGAACACAAAGGCATGGCCAAGCGGTTTCCAGGACAGCGAGTTGCTTGCTGCACTTTGTCAAAAAAGTGCTCATTGTTAAAGGATGTGCCCTGACCGACTGTTAATCTATATACGTGCACGCACAGTAATATGTTATTGTGATAGAATGTGTGTGTATATAGAGCCCTGTAGTGAGAAATAGTGGTGTGCGGTAGTGTAGCAGGTAGCGTGCTGCGCTACGAACCCGGGGACCCGAGTTCGATTCCAGCTCACGACCAACACCAGTGGCTATTATCTGAAAGGGGCATGGGTCTCCCCTAGGTCGACTCAGCCTCACATGAGTACCTGCTACGGTGTGCAAACATCGCCACATGGGGAGACAAATGTGGTCAGGCGTGGTGCTGGCCAACCATACCCTCGTGTGCCGTGCCGGCCTTCATAGGTGCTCACTAATAGCACGGCCCTAACAGCTTGTTAAGGCTATATAGGGGGGTCTTTGTCATTGTATTGAGACATACGGAACCAGGAAATATTATTCATCGTTATGTTTAGGAAAAACAACAACCAATAATACAATGAATAGTCATCATCATCATCATCATCGTGGTCATCATTATCGTCCAATAATTATCATCATATTTCGTTTAATGATCAATCATCTTGGCTGTCATCGACCAATCACTGCCATCATCGATCAATCATCATTAACCAATCATCAACATCATCATCAATCAATCGTCGTCAATTCATCGTTCCCACCCATTCAGAAAGTTGGCGTAACAATGCCGCGTGCGCGTGTTGTGGGTGACCACCCCTGTGACCTGGTCTCTCGTTGTCGTCTGTCGGATTGTGCTCGTGACCATCGACACGCAGTGGCCCATGCCTCGTCAGAGTGGGACGTGCCGTTGATTCATCGGTGAAAATCGGCCAGGAGGTTTCAGGACTCGGAATCGGACGTGTGAGAATGATTCGTTTGGTTATTTACTTGCCACGGAGGGAAAGGAAACGGTACAAGCAAGGGAGGACAAGCGACAAACATTGCAGACGCGACAGGAAAAGAAAAGAGGAAGTTTTAACTGGATTAAAAAAAAACAATGGAACAGCTGCCCCAGATTCGAGTCTGCTGGTGGTGACTCGAGTCTGCTGGAACTGACTCGATCCCAATCTGGCTCTTCTTGTCGGTGTCACATCGTGAAGAAGCCGGTGCCTTCTCTAAGCCTGGCTGGTTTTGTACAACCATAATGACGTCGTCCCCGTATCTCTCTACAAATATAAGCATTCACAATTGCACACACGGTGAAAGAGCCACGTGTGTGGTGTTAGTCTCGTTGATCTACCATAAGTGTCATCGTCTCTTAGATCCATGATCAATCCACTGCTGGATGAAGTCCTCCCACACCCAATCATATCCGTTCTGGATGCGTATTGCATCTTAAACGCGGTCATCACGCAACCCGGACGCCGAATCGCAGTAGGTCGCCGCTGAATCACCAACTGGACGAAGTTGCACGTGTCCGGCGTGGCGGATGCTGTCGCCACCGAGATAACCTCCCTGAGTACAGAGATCTACGACAGCGCCTCGCATGAATGAACCCACGCCCAACAGGCGCCTGGCCTCGTTAGCTCCCGGAAGCGAAGCAGAAGAGTGCTTGGATGGATGGCGGCCAGGCATGCCAGGTTGTCAGCTCTGCGGGGTTGTGCCTACGAAGTGCCATATTTCGCGAGATGTTCTTCAAGCAGCGACTCGTCCGATACACGACGCGTGCGGAGACGTTGTCAGTGTGTACGACGACGCACGGACATCGACTCGCAACTTTCGAACCGCGCAGGTTCAAGTGCCGGTCGTCGGTCAACGCGGCTCATCATCCCGATAGGATGGCTCAAATAATAAGGACCACGTTGTCCGAAATCCAGCGTGCTAGTCTTACGGATGGACCAGATGCCAACATGGGCATGAGGAATGTCCAATTTCCGCGGAGAGGAGTTGATCGCTGGCCCACGGTTGTTTGATGGACAAAACCCCGTTGACTGAGCTGGGATTTGATTGACAAGTCCGAAGTAAGAGTGGTCAGTCACCCAATGCATTGTCAAGCCGTGGGCCGTTCGATAAAACCCCGTCAGTTGCAAGCTCCACTGTCAACCCACTGTTGAATGAAACGGCGTCCCCATCACCGCGTCACGGTGGCGAGAGGTTAACTACCTCGCCTGGTATGCAGGAGGTCGTGGGTTCGATTCCACCCCTGACGCCTGCTGCCGGATATTTGGAGTTTGCGGTGTCTCTCTGCCCTTGGTCGTGTGGCTTTTCTCCGGGTCCTTCGGTCTTTCCCTCCACATGTATAAACAACATCGCGTTTAGAGTGTTTGGATGCTACAAATATCCACGCGACAAGCCACTTCGTTGCGCTCTCGCCTGTGGCCAGGTAGCCTCTGAAAAACAAGAGCTGTATAGAGCTCAATGGGCCTTACCTAACAAAATAAAGTACAAAGTACATTTTAGCGTCAGTCATCGGAGATGATGATGATGATGATGTCACCACACTTCACGATGCAGGCTGGGTCAGCGCGCGCTGGTTGAAGGGAAAGGGGACCCAGCACCGGCTGCGACATCGCTCCCACGCTGATGTTCGCCGTGGCCGCATGTCCAACTCGGGTTGTCGGGTTCACGACGCAGGTGGGCTCATAGCTGCGCCACCACGCCCTTTGACGACGCATGCCTTCTTACGGACAGCTAAATACGGCAGTGTGTTCATTCGCACGAATATGTGAAAAGTTTAAAGCCTCAAACGTACAGCGTCTCCTGCAGACGCCTGAGATGAAAATCCACAAATTTGCGCGGTGCAATTCGTGGACGCTGCTGTGTCGACTCCCCGCCACGCATTGACGCGTTGATCGACATCAGATTTCTTCAAGTGAACGTCGATTCGCTACGGAGCCGTCATGGACAGCTCCAGATGCGCGTGCTTGAGTAGCTTGCGCATCAATCCCCCTCGCCTGCCGCCGATTTGTTCACCGACCCACGATTTTGAAGTATAGTCGCGCAACAATCGCTGTACGCATCTCACGAAGCGAATGACATCGATTATTTCGTTTCATCTAGACGCTGAACTTTCTTTCGCACCGTACGTAGCCAACCGTGCTAATCGGAGGTGCGTCGGGCAAGGGACAAAGCGGGTCTAAAGAAAGGAGTTGTCAATCTAGATGTTTAATTGGGAGCCTGAAGACTCAAGATGCCGCGCGGAACCGTCCGACTGGAGCGCCGCACGTGGTCAACAAGGCGCACACGTCGCGTGTGCGCCAACAAGGTAGCGACAGCACAAACAAAGACAAAGATCCCCCCCCATAGCCTTAACAGGCTGAAGGGACAAGTGCTGTTAGCGAGCACCTATGAAGGTCGGAACGGTACACGAGGGGGTGGGTGGCCAGAATCACGCCCGACCGCCTTTGTCTTCCCAGTGGCGACGTTTACACGCCGCACCAGGTACTCATTTCAGGCTGAGTCGACCTAGGGGAGGCCCAAGACTGGTATAGAATAATCGTCAACGGTGTTAGCCGTGAGCGGGAATCGAACTCGGGCCACCGTGTTCGTAGCGCAGCGCGCTAACCGCTGCACCACCGCTCCCCCATAGCGACACCACGGCTACACCACCGCTACACCACCACACACACCACAGGCGCGTACGCGTGGCCACGGCGCCTGGCAAACCCACGGGTTCCGCTGAGGGCGCCTTCCCAGAGGCAACACCGCCACACGGTGGCCACGACTTGCTACGACAACGTACGAAGCGACTCGCAACGCAAAGCTCCCCGACAGGAACGATGGCTTGGTGACGACGATCCGACCGATGCGTAACGGGGGCGACCGATGTGCGCTGGGATTTGATCGAGGAGTGACTCGGTTGTCGACTGCCTTGAACAGTGGGTGCCTGGCCAGTGACTGACCAGTGTCTGGACTTGAGCACTGGGTGACTGACCAATGACTGACCAATAACTGGACTTGAACACGGGGTGACTGACCAATGACTGACCAATGATTGACCAGTGACTGACCAATGACTGACCAATGATTGACCAATGACTGACCAATGATTGACCAGTGACTGATCAATGACTGACCAATGACTGACCAATGATTGACCAATGACTGACCAGTGACTGGACTTGAACACTGGGTGACTGACCAATGACTGACCAGTGTCTGGACTTGAACACTGGGTGCCTGGCCAGTGTCTGGGTGCCTGTGTTGTCACCTTACTTGACCATGCAGGGGGTGACTGAGTTTGCTGCTGCTGCTGCTGCTTGTAGCCGGTTCCCATGGGGATATGCGGCGCTGTGCCGCTCGGGGTGATCTGTCGGTCACTGAGCTGCGGCTGCTTGCGGAGCCCACGGGGCGCTCCCACAGAGGCCTTGGCACATGTGGGTCGTGTCTAGGCCTCGGCCAAGGTAAGGTAAAAGTGTAAAAACAACGAGCCTACCTTTACCCTACCTTTTACCTTAGCACAATACGATCACTCTACCCTACCTTTTACCCTTTAGCAGG
>CM025627.2:9815311-9841069 GCA_014621495.2 Entosphenus tridentatus
CGAGGTAGTTAACATCTCCTAGCCACCGTGATGATGATGATGAGAGAAAGACACGCAAACTCCAAATATACAGCAGCAGGCATCAGGGTCGTGATCGAAACCACGGCCTCCTGTACACCAGGCGAGGTAGTTAACATCTCCTCCACCGCAGCGCACCACGGCATTGCCGTGGTGCGCTGATTTTCAATAAAAATTGTATCCGTGCAAACCGAGACTGAACGCCGTTTGCGCGACTCAATGAAACCGCGGTGCCCATTCACGACGCAACGAAGACGGCCTCGCCCGTGTTCATTTACGGTGAGAATTGAGGCCAAATATAAACCCGTGGTGAAGGCCTCCCGATGCCGCGTCAGTCATCGACGTTGGTTTGGCCACCCACTAGCGGACTTCGCGACTGAGATCATGGCTTTAAATGTACGCGTGTACGTATGTTACACTCCTTTCCCACTGCACCTAGCCAACCGCGCTAATCGGAGGTGCGGTAAATCGTAAGTTTTAGCCACCTGTAATTAAACCGGGTTCTCGTGCGTAGCGAGAATGATGGTCTCAGCCCACTAAACAATCGCTTAATTTGCTTGAATTTCAGCTGTGTGGATTCATTTCTAATTACCAGTTTGCTTACCCTGCAACACACGTTTCTCTGCAGCAGCATGTGTGGTGATGCGCGTGCGTGGATACCAAAAAAAGATTCTCAGAAGTAGTTCTGTTCTGTCACCTTCCACGGGCCATTCCCGAACGCGCGGTGATGCTCGGCTCTCCGAGTGCGCGTGACGGACGCCCGACAGCACAATTGTAATACAACTTTGGACGGTGACAAACGAAAAGAAAGAGAATATCATGCTTCACCAGCATCATCATCACCACCACCACCATGAACAGGCCCTGTCTCGCCAAGCTAACAAGACCGCGATGCTGCATTGGCAGCGGTGCACGAGCACACACGTGACACAAACTCAACATGTTGAGCAGCAGCAACAACAAGAAAGCATGAAAAAATAAGAGTAGGTTTTACCATTTCTGACAATAAAACAGGTGTTAATATCTTCGTGGTTCTTTCGGTAAAGTCACGTAGAAGGGAAATAATAAAATAATAAACATAAAACATAATAATATAATAAAAATATATATAATAAAATACCAAATAGAATCCTTTTGCAAGGAATCATGTACTGCATTAACCCACACTTCACACTTGTGTTGAAAATGCATGTTCTCTGGTCTGACACTGGTGGTGAGACCAGGCCCGAAAGAAGCCTGCTGCTGTCTGTGGTGTAGACCAATCAGTCTCAAGGACGACGCAAAATGTTTTCAGAGCATGTTGTGTTTGCATGTTCACCACAAAGTGTGAAGTGTGGTTAATGCAGCACTTGATTCCTTGCAAAAGGTTTCTATTTGGCGTTGGAACATCTGTTATTGCCAGAAAGGGTAAAACCTATTCTTATTTTTTCATACTTTGATATTGGCAAAAAAAGACATGTCCCATTGTGTTAACAACAAAGCACTTCGTTTTCAGGCAACGCTGCCGACAAATGTGCAGCGCTTCGAGTTATTTCGGCTCCCTCAAGACGCCCTGACATTTCGGCCAGGGGCCCTTTCTTCTTCAGAAGACGGCGGCGACAGAGAAACGTTTAAGTGGCGATGTCTCCTTTGAAGTAGCCAAAGTCGGTTGAGGAGCGAGTCAATCAGTGAGTCGCCCTTCAGCGTGACCCTCGGAGTCCTGGGCCCTCCCCGTGGCCGTCCCCGTGGCCCCCGTGGCTCGCCAGATCTGTCGAAGCGCGGGGTCGGCGGCCGTGCGATCACGTTTCCTCTCTCGACCGTGGAGGCTTTTTGGCGCAACAACAACAAAAAAAAACCCCAGAACCTTCGCCGGGCAAGTCCCCGCACGAGTGAGTGCGCACGCGTATAAATAAACTCCTCCGGGAGCGACCGTTGGTCCGCCGTAGTAACCGAACGGTAGCGTTGAAGGCAACAACAAAAAGAGGGCCCAGCCGAATGTGCGCAGGACGCCGGGCCTTGAGGGCACGGCTCGAGCATCGTGAGGCTGCCCACGTGACGACCTGGCTCCACCGATGCACTTTCGGGTTGTGCCCCGTGCGTTGGTCTAAACTACTAAACCATCACAACCTCCTCCTCCTCCTCCTGGATACACCTGCTGCGCATTGTTGCCACCTTCCATTGTGAACTTTAAAGTTGATTTTAACGATGTGACAAACATAACTACCACGTGAAACTATTGTTGTTTTATTTTACCAGGCAAGGCCTACTGAGCTATTTCGCTCTTTTTCAGAAGCGACCTCGCCACAACTGATAGCTCAGCGAAGTGGCTTATCACGTGCAAGTGCATAGCAGCCAAAGACTCGCCCGTTTCTAAATGTCCCGTGCGATGTCCGACGTTTCGCGCAGCGTGCTGGGTTATTCCCCCCTTCCCCCTTCTCCCGCCACCGTCCACATTTCTAACGATGCTCAACCCGGCTCAACGACGACACTGGGCGAATTTCATGGCCTCTTAGCTCATCGTTGGAGTCGTTAACGCCCGACGCTGAGGCCGCTCCCTCCCACCCGCGGTGCCGCGTCTCACACTCATGCAACAGCAAAAGGAAACAAAAAACCTGAAAATTATTCTTCCGAATCGCGTGACCCATTTCAGGACGTGACGGTGAGGGCCACGGCCGCAGAGTGGCCGAGCGAGTGTGACCACTTGCGGTTAAAAAGCTTAGAAACATGCCGTTTAGAGTGGTTGGCTGCTAGATATTTCCACGTGAAAAGCCACTTTGTGGAGCTATCATTTGTAGCCAGGTCGCTTCAAAAAAATGTATAAAGCTCAGTGGGCCTTACCTAGTAAAATAAAATAAAAACGTTTCAGTTTAGTAGAATTAAGTAATGATATTATCATCATCATCAATGGCTTGAGCAAGCAATTGCAGGGCTGCGCCTTTACCTTCGTCGCACCGCACGCGCGCTGCGGGGCGGTCGGGGTTTTAGTGGACGGGGGCAGCCCGCAGTTGTAAACCGCTGCCCGTGGGTCAGTCCTCCCACAGTGCGCGTCAGCGCGCAGCCCATTAGCGGAGCTGTCAAGGGAGCCCGGCCCCGTCTTTCTCCCGCGGATCGCTGCCGCACCTGCCGGCCAACGATGGCCGAGCGGAGGAGAAACGATCCGAAACATTTCGTCGGAAATGCGAAGGGGTTGAATGTGCCTGCAAAAAGGGTGTCGTTGTCGTTCTGCGCCTTCACGAGCACACGCTGTGCTCCCCCTGTGCTCGGTGTCTAACGTCAGCCGGAACAGCCCGGAACAGCTCATTATTTTAGGCCACGCAAAAAATCCATCTCGCCTCATTTCGGCCTCGTGATTTATGTAAACCTCCTGCTCATAGGGTTATAGGAACATCGGTTGCAATAATATCGTGGTGGTGCCTCACGCCGATTTAATCCCTACTCCAAGCCAGCCGAGCAGCGTTCCTGACAATATCGAGTGAGGAACTAAGACCTAACTGTGGTTGTCTGACTCCCACAATGCACCTTGCACTGAGTCCCACTATGAGAATCAGCGTAGACCGTGGCGCTCGCTTAAATGCCTCGGAAGCTCAGAACGCCTCGACGCGTCAACATCGCCGTTTCAAAAAGTACCAATGCCCCGCTGCAGTCCAGCCAAAGGGGTTACCCAGTGGCAGCTGCCCCTGTGCAGACGCAAGGTGTACACAGCACCGGCCTACAAATGGACGTTAGTCTGCCCGTCACGTGGCGATGTCGCTGTCGTTTTTTTTTTCCCCCCCGATTTGGGTATTTTGAAATAAAATTCGGAAAATGTTGGACCATGTCGTCACCTGCGTACATGGGCTGCTCTCTTTTCGAATGAGACGGTAACATCGGCTGCGAAGCAGACGGCACGCACTCTTGATTGAGACGGCCACAGGCACCGCGACTCCCGGCAATGCGCGGCAAACGCGCGCTACCGCTCGCCTATGTCATTCCCTCGCATGATGCACTCATGAAAAAAAATCTAAACAACTTTTTATTTTAGCAGGTAAGGCCCACTGAGCTATATAACTCTTTTATCAGAAGCGCCCCGGCCACAAATGATAGCTCAACGAAGTGGCTTATCACGTGGAAATGTATAGCAGCAGCCAAATGCGTCACAATAATTCCCACTATGCTCTTATCATCTTCACCCACGTGCCACTTCTTGCCAGCCCAGATGGCCCCAGAGACCAGCCGCTCTAAATGCGTTTGGCTCAATTCCACACGCACACTCAATTCAAGGAGCATACACCGCTGCCGTGAAACAAATACCATTAGCGGTGGCGGCTTTTTCATCCGTCTGGCAAGGCAACATAAAAAACAATTTTCAATTTTAATAATTGTTGTGACCTCAAAGTATTTTGATCAACGTGGAAACAAACTCGGGTCACGGCCATTTAAGAGGTGACCGGCTGGTTCAGAGGTCAGAGCACTTAGCCGGAACCGCTGACATCCTGGCTTCCAATCTGGGTTTCGGACGCCAGTGGTTCAGCCAGGGGATTTCATGCGGAGTGCATTGATGGTCTCAGCCTGCCCACCAATGACTGGACATGAAGCACTTCACGTAAAATGTTACGTCTCACTTAATTTTGGCTGATCTCAGCTTTGAGAATGACAGAGTTCCGCGTGATGGACTTGTTAAGAACGCGCACTGCAGGGCCCCGAGCGTTCCACGAAGACGCTCATTGAGGTGACTTCATAAGTAGTTCTACGACGTCGTTTTCCTGGCCCGTTCTCTGGCACTGGGTGAAGCACTTCTCACTGCGAGAAATTTTAATGGAAATTTCGTCCCCTCATGGCACGATGCCTCGGATACGCAAGTGAGAGAGACGAAGGAGCAGCCCCTGCAATTATTTGCCCATTCCACTGCTGGCAGAAGGGTGTCCACTAGAGGGCGCTCTGGAGAGCCCCCTCGAGAGGGTGTTTGGCCTACTCTTCCATGCTGGTCAGACGTCTTGGAAGACGTGAGAGTACCCACACTTTACGGCACCACACACGACCTGCCAATCGATTAACTGTTGTGGATAGAGGTGGGTGGGTCTGGGGGGGAATTGAATAAACTTTCCTCCATTGTTTCACCTGCCACAATGGGAAATCGGATGGAACCAGCGATCTCTGGATTGCCCAGAGTGTTGACCATTCAACCACGGCGGCGGCAGTGTCCCCACAAGTGAATGGTTGCCTACGACCAACACAACTCGGTGTGCGCTTGATTTGGTCAGATGTCGGAAGCTACGCAGGCTTGAGTGTGGATGAAGCTTGGATATGGGTCACCGCCATGCGTCGGTGGTATAATAGACCGTGGGGCTACGCGGTGGGCAGAGGATGGCACAGCAAACTCCACTGTTGTATGTACGGTATGTTGAACCTCTTTCGTACCGTACGTCGCCAACCGTGCAAATCAGAGATGCAGGGGAAGGACATACTAAACACAAAAGCAGTTCTAAATAAATTCGTTTTCGATCTAGATTAAAAAGTGCATAGCTCCAGTGTCTTCCTAATATCGGAAGAGCGTTCCAGACGGCCGCAGAAGCGCATCGGAAAGTGTGCGATGCGGCGACCGTCTTTGTTCAATGGTTATCCAAACGCCGCTGTGAGGATGACCGGTGTTTGTGATGGTTTATGCTCCTCGATGAGATCAGCAAGGTTGTACCATCAGTCCAGCGTGCTAACCCTTGCACCAGGAATGCCTTCCCTGCCCAACTGGGATCAGTGGGAAGAACGCAACAACAAACAAACAACAACAACAACAACAAACAATTTCCCCCACGCAGGACAGAGTTGTAGATGGAGGTGGACGAATTATCTCGGACGCTGAGGGCACCGCTGAAGCCTGATCTCCGTCATCCGATCGCTTTGACCACCGCGGCGGCGTGGGTGACGTGCGCCATCCCTCCGTGTCCGCCTGGCGCGCCCCGCAGATTAACCCGCCAAGCAGCAGGGCCGGGGTCCCTTTGCGCGATGCCCATTTCCAAGTGCGATAAATTGCTTGCGGAAAAATACGAACTCAACAGGGGATAGAAAACAAAACGCAGCAGCAGCAGCAGCATCGCCCCATAATGGCAGACTGCCGCATTCACTTTGCGTCTCGCACTGGGACAGCTGCCGCTAGGCAGTCCCCTTGGCTGGACTGCCGGCAGAATGTTGGAACGGTTGAGATGAAGTGTGATGTGTGTACGTGTGATGTGCTTCTTTCGCACCGTACGTAGTCAACCGGGCTAATCGGAGGTGTGGGAAAAGGCGCTTGGGATTTCAGAGGCATTCAATGCTTTTCAGAGGCATTTTAGCAAGCAAGCTCCCTTATAAATGCAGATCCTTATCCTTGACTGTTCATCAGTATTGGCATAGTGACCAAAACACAAGGCATTGCCAAAACAATTGGAACACATGTGAGATACATGCAAAGTTAAATACATAAACCTGGCACAAAACAAACTGCAAGCTGTATTATTTACACATGAACTGTAATAGATGCAACGCCGAGCCGGACTGACTGGTGTGGTGAAGTATGGCCAACATATCCCTACAACCTACGTGGCGTACGGGTAACCCTCATCTAGCAGTAGAATGAACAACATCACTGCTACGCATATCTGTTAGATGAAGGAATCAGTCAAATGGCGAGCGAGCCAAACGTCACCAGCAAGGCCCTCTGGACAGTGAGACTCAATACTCAGTGTGGCTCTTCCGGACAAATTAATATCATTTTTGCGAGTATTATTATGATCACCGTTGGAATAAGAACTCGGACGAACCTATATCAGACTAATCTGGTGTCAGCCAAACATCACAAGCAGGGCCCTCTTGAAAACGATGCTTGAGACTCACAATGGCCAAGTGCCCTTACCAGCCCCCGCCCCGCCCCGCCTCCCCCATCCCCGGTGAAACGGGCACCGGTTTCCATTGCGGCACGGGCTTTGAATGGGAGCCGGTCAGGTTACAGGCACATCGAGCACTCAATCCCGCGGCGACGCAGACATGGGAGAGACGCGGCCGGAGCAGAAACGCCTGCCAGGCCCCCTCAGGCGTTCGTCTCACGATCCCGTCCGATTCGTCGAGAAGTCCCTTTGATCATGAAGTCCAGCCCGGTATGTTGTCCGCTCGCTCCTTTAGCGCGAAGTGTCGCGTTACGTTTGTTGTTGTTGTTGTTGTTTTGCCTGTCCCGCCCCTCTCCCGTCCTCGTCGTCGTCGTATCCTCTGCGTGGGTGCGTTTAAGAGGTGTTGCTCGTGCCCACCTTGACGCTTGCGCCGTTGACCCCTGCGATTTGCCGTTGACCCCTGCGATTTGCCGTCAGCTTGCTCAGGTACCACGTGGTCACTGAGCCGCGTTCATTCAATGTTAGCAGCTCCCCCCCTTCCATCCCCTTTCGATGGTCGCGTCGTGAGGCCGTGAGGGATGAGCAATGGCTTGGGGGGACAGGGGGGTGGCCTTTATCCAGCAGTGGATAGATCACGCCTGATGATGACGATGACACAACCTCGTTACGTTACAACAATAATTTGCAGCGCTGTGCGGATGAAGCCCCCCCCCTCCGCACCCACGCCTTGTCGTTCACGGAGATTGTGTGAACGTACTTCTTCTCTACAGTCTGAGCTGGTAAAGTTGACGGGGAGGAGGGCGGTTAGACAGAGTGAGATGTATTTTTATTTATTTCAGCGGGAAGGGCTCAGTGAGCTGCCAGAGCAGATTCCGTTCAGATGTCAGTCGCCGCTGATGATGGCTGTGGCGGGGAATCGAACTCAGGTGACCAGGGTGCAGAGCGTGCAGTGTTTTTTCACCACCGCTCCTCCCACTATTGTGCGATAAAACGACAACATTGCGGTCAATTTTAACTTTTACATTATTTCGTTAAAAACATGAAATATATATATATACGACCTATATTTACCTCATGTTTACGATACGTACGTTTAAATATGATTTTTAACCATTTCACGCAAACGAGGATTCAACAGTTGCATTGCATGCCCTGCTGGCTGCGCGTTTTCTTCACAAGTGAAACAGGATGAATACATGTCACACTCAGTCTCTAATTACTTAATCTCCATATTAATTAACTCCCCACATTCCCCACTCGCGTTTGTTCCAGGAGGATGGTGCGGTGGTCACTGGTGACCCCTGGGAATTTAACCCCGGCACCCGGGATGGATCGTGTGACCCAAAGATCAACACCTGAACTGTGGAAACCATTGGTTCTGTCATCATCACCATCATTGCCACCACCGTCATCATCATTCTCATCATCATCATCATCACGATCATCATCGCCATCATCATCATCATCACTATCATCATCGTTATCATCGTCGTCAGGATTGCAATCAATATAGGTATTATTGATGCCATCATTACGGTCAACATCACTGCTATAATTATCTAAAGGACATGAAAATAACAACAATTGTTATTTAACATTCATCGACATCCACTTTCAGTGTTTATTCAAATTCGGCGTAACGTTTGAAATAAGTTGCTCATGGCATAAGCACCAGTGATCATGATGTAGCCACCACCTGACCACGACTGCTCTCACCTGACGACCATCAAAACCATCATCATCGTCATCATCATCGTCATCATCATCGTCGAGGCCACAAGACGGTGATGGCCGACACAGCCCGTCCGCTCGTGGGCTTCGTCGCCATCAGCCGGCAGGCTGGCGGGCGCCGTCATCTCGTCCGAGCTCGCAGGACGCCCGTCTCTCCGTCCGCCCTGGGGCAGGACCCCACCGAGCAGGCGAGGAAACCGCAGCGCCCGGCGGCCACCACGTGCTGGGCCCAGCACTCGCGCGCACAGTCCACGGCTCTCAAGCTCAGAGCCAACACGAGTCGTTAGCCTAGGGCTAACTCGACCGTAACCATGACCCAAACACAACACGAACCCAACAACTCACTCTGACCCAGAACACAACCCGAATATAACCCTAACCCAATCCTAACTCTAACTCCATAATCGAGTTTTTTTTTGGGTTAGATCGCGTAAAGATAAATGTGTCGTTAAACCCGCCACCACACGACAGGTTTGTCACGTAGAGAAACAAACATGCCAATTCGTTACTCGTACAGCACACCGGTGTGTTGGAGAGCCAAGCCACAACATTTACAATCTGAGTACGACGTTTCGCCAGTAATTACAACGAGCATCATCAGGCGGACAGCCAGATTTGTGGAGAAATGCTCCTGTTTCGTTCCTGAAATAGAGGCGTAGATGTGATGACGTCACTTTTGAGCCCTTCACGTGTGAGGGGGGGGGGTAATGAATGCATATAAATGATAATGAGTATCCTAACTCTAAACCAACCCAAACCCAACACTAGCTCTCATCCAAAGCCAACCGAAACCTAACCCTATATCTAACCCAAACATAATACCAACCCAAACATTAACCCAACACTGACTCTAACCTACGAATAACCCTAACAAATCACTAGCTTTAACGCAAATCCTATCACCAACCCTCCCATCAACATAAAGCTGACTGCAAACTTAGCCCCCACATGAACTGAGATATGAAAAATTAACCCGTAAAAACAAAGTTTTTCACTATAAATCCTTTATATGCGTGGCGGCTAGAGTCCTCTCGTCCTCTGGCTTGAGATGGCTGCCACCTATGGGTCAGATGATTGGCTGCCACCATTAAGCAATTGGTAATTAAATATTTTAAAAAATTGCCTAAAAAGTGTAAAATTTTTGAAAAAAAATTTCACGAAAATAAATTGTCACGCACAACGAGTCTGTGTGCAAAATGTCAGCTCGATTGGATCACGGGAAGTGGGTTAAAAAACGACCGAAAGATCTGCACGGTCGTACGCGCGCAAGCAAGCAAGCAAGTGAACTTAATATAAAGGATTTAAAAAAAGAGGAGCACGAGGACTTAGATGAGGCAAGGCACCGCGTTGGCTGTCGAGACGAGCCAGTGGGCTTGAGTAGGCCTCATCGCCCAAGGTCGAGGCCAGCGATGGAACGGTGGCCAAAGCCGTGAACGTATCCAGACGACGGTCACCGTGGAGACGGAGCGATGAGATCAGCCAGAGGAGCAGCTCTGGGTCATGGGCAATGGCGAGATGTTAACTACCTCGCCTGGTATACAGGATGTCCGTGAGTTATATATCGACCGTGACGTCTGCTGCTGTATATTTGGAGTTTGCATGTCTCTCTCACTGTGGTCGTGTGGATTTTTCTCCGGGTCCTCCGGTTTTCTCCTGCACCTTTAAATAAATGTGTTTAGAGTATTTGGCCACTATACATTTCCACATGATAAGCCACTTGGCTAAGTTATCATTAGTGGCCGGATCGCTTCTGAAAAAGAGCTATATATCTCAGTGGGCCTTACCTGGTCAAATACAAATGACAAACATTTTTAATAGTTTAGTTTTAGAGAGCATGGGGAGGCCTTCATCCAGCAGTGGATAGACAGTCGCTGATAAGGATGATGATGATGATGATGATGAAATAATGCCCCATACAATTTGGAAGAAAAAAACCCTTAGGTTCTACATACCTATACAATGCATGCAAACATAATCCATAAGCAATGGCTCGAAGCATCTAATTGGAACCCGTAAACATTGCCCATACGTCCAACACTAATCCACGGCGACGTGCCCTTGGCTGCAGACTGACCACACAGCGCTTTTAGAATTGCCGCCCCGCTTTAAAACAAACTCGCGGTGAACGTGCAGGCTCGGTAGTAAGCGGACACGTTCGGTACATTTTATCGCCAACCGGTGCAATTTGGATGACGAGGTGAGAGCCTTTGCCACCGGGCCACCCAGCCTCTCCACACTCAGGCCCTTGATCCAACTTCCGACACCACGCATTCAACCCCGAGCCATCCAAGCGTAGCGCACAGGACCCGGCGAAATCGTTCCATCCGAGCCAGGAAAAATTGGCCGCAGAGCCGATGATCGCAATACATTGTGTGCACAGACAATGCACGGAAGTCTCTGCACTTAGCTTTAAATTAAAATCTATATATATACACGTGAACATTGCGGCGTTATGAAAGCTGCGTCAGCAAAGTCAAGTTATATACTGTAGCGTGCCCAGCAATGCAATGTCGGATAAAATGATTGGTATTTGACTCCTCGGCAGTGCCCGTGTGTGGATTTTTTGTCGAGGCAATCCTGATTAAGGTCGTTATCTTACGGGATATTGTTTTAGGGTGGAGCTGTGGCGCAGTGGTTAGCAAGCAAGGCTCTGAACATGAGAACCCAAGTCTGAGTCCTCGCCAGGGCTAACATCAGCGCAGTGAGATATACGAAATGGTACAGTTTCCCTAACTTCACTAACTCGCACTGACCAGCTTGGTGAAGTATGGTCATACATTAACAGGCCATCCAACTCAATATTTATTTTACCAGCTAAGGCCCACTGAGCTATGTAGCTCTTTTTCAGAAGCGACCTGGCCACAAATGATGGCTCAACGAAGTGGCTTATCATGTGGAAATTTATAGCAGCCACATACTCTAAACGCGTGATGTTGATTTTGAATGTGGAGGGAAATACTGGAGGACCCGGAGAAACATCCACGCGGCCACGAGGAGAACATGCAAACTCCAAATATACAAGCGTCAGAGTAGGGTCCCTGGAATATTAACCAAACGACTAAATTAGAATTATACGTAGCAATCGTCCCCCCGTACAGGGGCAGCTGCCACTGGGGGTGCCCTTTCCAATGTTATACATGAGATATACTGCATCCTGAGATTCACTGGCCTATAGGAGGGCACTTTATGAAAGAAAAAAAGAATCATGGTCATCGCCATTATCATCAGACAGACGTGGACGCTCTTTAGACGTGAGCAGATGAGACACAAGCATGGCGAGGCCTTCGTCCAGCAGTGGATTGACAGAGGAGGGCTGCGAGTATTCGGTTGAGACGTCACGCCTTCCACCATCGGCGCAATTTGCAACTTTCCCCTTCGCGAGCGTTCCGTCCGCCGCGGCTGTCAGAAGGAAGCGCGCGGGTGTTTAACGCGCGAGACACAGGGAGAGCTTTCAACTCGTAATGGGACGGAAACGCGCTGCTAAGGAACGCGCTGCTAACCTCGTTGGGGATCCGGTAAAATGTTCCAAGGCGGCGATTAAAGTTTAAACCACGTTAACGGCTGGGGGGGGGGGGGCAGCGGTGGCAGCGAGTGCCTCTTTACGATGTCATTTCCGAAGGAGGCCGCCTCCGCTCGAATCGATCGCGTGCATAATTCATCGAGTTTCGCGAGCGTTTCCGCTCCCCCCCCCCCACACCCCCCCCACAACCGCCTCAATTCCGCCCTCGTTTGAGCATCGATCCCCGATGTCTCGTCACAGGCACGGTCATCGTGGACGCTGCCAAACGCGGACATCGCTACATTATCGCCATCGCCAGAATGTTCGAGAAGCCAATGCGTTTTGATCGGTCCAATTGAAATGTATAAACTCCTGGGTTTAATTTCTCCGCAATTCGTTTTTTTGTTTTCTTTTACTCCATGAGACTATTATGAGATTTCCAGAGCAATGTTAGCCAACGATATTTATTTAAGCAAAACTCTACACTCGTTTCGACTTTCCGGATCCTATCAGTTAGGGTCAGGATTGTTAAACAAATTACGCTCGCTTGTTGGGTTGATATTGGCAAAAGCAATCACATCTCGAAAATGGGGTCCCGGTTTGGTGCGAAGAAGCAACATTTGTTGTAAAAGAAAAACTCTAATTGTGCACAATTTTGTGCACAAAAAATGTACAGAGTCCAGTTTGTTTCTCCACAGAAAAAAGCAATGGACGTGTGAGTCCATCAGCCGATGGGCTTGTCAGAGCAGTGCCATCCAGCGCCATTCGTCGTAGCGTATGCCGTAGTTCTTTACAACAAGTTCCGCGACGACTGTACACAGACATTGTATGCGCGAGAAAGAACTCTTAAGGCCCTGTACTTTTAACAGGCTTTTTTCTTCATCGTAAGAGAGACCGCTTGTTCCAACGTGCCACTAAACAGCTTAAATGTCGAACAGCTTCAATATCTATTTTCCTTCAAATATTTCTGCCGTCTTTGGTCCACCACCAACTCACTCCCTTTTATTCAAATTGCGCAACTGCCATCGTGACATTACCCCTCACAAAGCTCACGGACCACCCCCCCCCCCCCCCCCCCCACGTGTGTTGGAGAACGGCTGCTCGAAGGAGATTTTTCTTCTTCGAGCAGAAAAATACAAAAAAACCCTCCCGAGTGTGGCCCCCTTTGTTCCCTTGCTCACAGAGCACGGGGTGTACTTCTCCACACGCACTCTACCATCAGATTGGCTTTGCCGCATTGGCAGTCAATACCGATGGTTGACATTTCCCAGGGCTGAAGTTTTTAGGCAAATTGAATTCACAGCAATTTTTTTTTCCGCTATGGCGACGAAGCTGAGACCATCGGTGGCTTTGAGATGTTAGCTACCTCGCCTGGTATGCAGGAGCTCGTGGGTTCGATCCCGACCCTGACGCCCGTATATTTGGAGTTTGTTTGTCTCCCTCCCTGTCGTTGCGTGGATTTTTCTCCGGGTCCTCCCATTTTTCCCTCGACATTTATAAACATGCGTTTAGAGTATTTGGCTGCTATACATTTCCACGTGATAATCTACTTCGTTGAGCTATCATTTGTGGCGAGGTCGCTTCTGAAAAAAAGCTAGAAAGCTCAGTGGGCCTTACCTGGTAAAATAAAAAATAGTTTATAGTTTAATCAACTTGCTGATACCAGCCAAACCGGTTGAGTCAAAAGCGGCTGGAGCTGAGATTTGAACCGATGATCTGAGCCACACCGCCTCAGTTCTTTGACCTCTGAGCCAGCCAGGGCTTCATTACTGCTTCGTACATATTTAGTTTGTTGTCCTTCCCCCGCGGTCAGGAGAGAAACCCGATTCGTGAATCCTTGGGTGTGGGATTTTGAGTGTGGGATTTTGGGTGTGGGATTTTGGGTGTGGGATTTTGGGTGTGGGATTTTTGGTGGGGGATTTTTAGTATGGGATTTTGAGTGTGGGATTTTGAGTATGGGATTTTGAGTATGGGATTTTGAGTGTGGGATTTTGAGTGTGGGCTTTTGAGTGTGGGATTTTGAGTGTGGGATTTTGAGTGTGGGATTTTGAGTATGGGATTTTGAGTATGGGATTTTGAGTGTGGGATTTTGAGTGTGGGATTTTGAGTGTGGGATTGTGAGTGTCATCGCCTCATAATGCATGGGGTGTAAATTTCCCTTCCGACAATCAGGACCGGCGCGTCGTGGTAATTGCGGTGGGTCCTGCAACACCAAATGTCCCCATGGCCCACCCGGGGTCACTCTCTTGAGCCGTGTGATCACTGTTAAGGTGGTGCCCCCACACCCCATCTGCCTGCAAGCCAAACACTCGCACGCGCACACACACACACGTAGAGTCTCTAGGCTCAGCGAGGCTTTCCTGGAAGAGGAGCATTGGTATTATTAACACAGGTCACTAGGATTAAAGCACAGTATGGAGACCACTGCAGCACAACTCCTCAATGCACGGTGGCAATAGCGTAGCTATCGAGTGCACAGGCGGTGCAACTGCACCGGAACTTAAGGAGGAATGCGGGGGGGGGGGGGGGTTATGGGGTGAATTTGGTGCGGGGGGGGGGGATTTTATCCTTTGCAAAATGGCCCATGCCAACCATGCAACACTACTCATGGTGGTACAGTGGTGAACATAGCTGCCTGCCATCTGTACGTGGTCATCACGCAAAAACACAACTACCCCCCTTATAGAGCCTTTGACAGACCGTTGGGCGAATGCCTTGAGGGAGCAAAGTTATATTCGCGTTGCCACACCACCCCACCGGCACACGTCGTGGTAGCAGCGGGGCAAGGACCGTGCCCAGCTGCCTGCCTCTTCCATAACTGATGCTTGCACACCACAGCGGGTACACATCTAAGGCTGAGTCAACCTAGGGGAGGCCCAGGACCGGTTGAAATGATCGCCACTGGTGTTGGCCGTGAGCGGGAATAGAACCAGGGTCTCCAGGCTCGTAGCGCAGCGCGCTCACTGCTACATTACCGCTCCCAACATCACACACACAGACGCACACACAAACACACAGAGACACACACAGACACACAGACGCACACACAGACACACAGAGACCCATTTACAAACACTCGCGCCGCTGACATTCAGAGCCGGGGTGGCACGTGAGAGGCATTGCGGGCGAGGTGAGAGGCTGAGGGGTGTCATGGGAGGCTCATTCAGAACTAATTTGGCAGTGGCTTCCACTATTTGCTTATGCAAGCAAAAGGCTGAAAGCGCAAACAAACGCCATGTGCGCACACAGAGAGCTGTTTGCCCAAACCCATGGGCCTGCAGCTGCAAACGTAAACGCGGCCGATTGGAAAGGAAGACCGTCATTTACCGTATTCTCTGGACTTTAAAGACCCACACTCCCTCCCATCCCTCGGAGTGTTTAAGAGCGAACTTTGTGGGACGGTGCCTCTTCGAATCCGCTCGGCGTCCAGGCGTGCGACCCAAATGTGCGTCCCCCGTATTAGTGAGGGGTGTGCCTCCTTTACTTCTCTGGGAAGTCTCCTTCGGATAGGGACAAATACGGTCATTGGGGGAGTCTCAGGGTCTCGACTTGGGATGCTTGGCCAAATCTCCTTCGCAGTGCTTGGCAACGTCGTATATCTGCCCCGATCAGTGAACCACCCAGTGCAGGCAGTTTTTGGACGTATTGGCGGTACACCGGTGCAGCATAACACACCGCTATCTCGTACAATTGTCTGAGGTCAAAATTTGAGCCAGCAAGTCTGTTTATCAGTCTTTAATTGACACTGTCGCCAATGTTGACGGGATTCGAATGCTTATTCGGTCTCCTGAGACTTGCTAACAAAGCTCAGCATTGACAGTTGATTTGGGGTCCGTCGAGGGCACGAGGAGTCAACTCTGTCTCTGGAACACGGAGCCAGCCAATCGTCATCGGGCTGGGTGCTGCGGTACGGCAACAGACTGAGACGCTTCGTGTTCAGCTGCTCATGTAACATTCGTCTTGCGACTGCTTCAACGTCACGCGGATGTATTTTGACGCACCACGCGGCAAAGATGTTCTAACCAGGGTGTGCGAATTGTAAATAATTGTTGTGAAACATTTGCAGCTTTTTTTTTTACAAATACCGCCCACCACCGCTGTTTACCGCCAATGCGTCCATGTGCGCACGGTGAGACCGTCACTTATCTGCGCGCGTTCACATATCCGACCCTCTTCACGCCCGACGACGTGTTCGAAATCTCGCGTGCGCTCGCTCGCTTGCTCTGAGAGCACGGCGAAACGTGTTCCCCGCGTTCAGAGCGGAATGCGCCCGTGTCTTCGTCCGGCAACCTATTTGGCCATTTGACGGTGCAATCGTCACCGTGTGTCAGACGTCCGCATGTCCCAACCTCCCCACCCACCCGCTGCACGTCAAGGCCACGTGAGCGCTGCAGGGGGACACATCGCTCCAAAGTTCCCAGCACCTTTGAACTCGGCGGTGAAGTTCGCGTGTGTGTACGTGACCATAATCGAGGCTTTTGGGTTAGGTCGCGTAAATGTAAATGTGTCGTTAAACCCGCCACCGCCCGACAAAGCCAATTACTAAGGTTTGTCACTTAAACAAAACATACCAACTCGTTGCTAGTACAGCACACCGGTGTGTTGGAGAGCAAACCCACAACATTTACAACCGTGCTGATCACACGTGACTAGCCAACCGTGCGTGGTGGACATGGGCCCCGGTGCAAGGAATTAAATAGGACCCCTGGATCAGTCCAATCCCCTCTCCCCCCTCCCGACACCTCTCTTTGTAGCGCCCTGGCCTGCACGCAAAGCCGTCTCAAGGGTAGACGGTGAATCGGGGCGATCGCCCCGGGCCCCGGGCCCCGCGCTTTGGGGGGGGGGGGGCACACCGTGGGATGTGCTCCGGGCCAGGCAGTGGCACCGCCTGCACCCCAGAGAGCTTGCGCCACCGCCTTGAGCCAACGACTTAACAGGAAGGCCTTCTCGAAATTGAGCGGGCGGAGATAAAAGCAGCACTTACGGTCGGACACAAAACGAGAAAGCGAAGAGCCATCGAGGGCGGAAGGCAGCTTTGAAGAAGGTGAAATGGATGTCCCCCGTGCATTAACATGCATTACATGGGACAGCTCATCAGTGTAATGAGGGGTAATGACGAGGCTTCACTGCACCGCCCTTCAATTAGGAGCACAAAGGACTCCAATAATGAAATTGGTTCGGCCTACGTCTTTGCAGTTTGCCAAGGGGTTCGGAAAGCAATCGGCAATATTGCTCCGTTGCTAATGGGTATCGTGGGCGGCAGCGTGGCTCGGGAGTGAATGTGCTCACGGAACAGCAGAGAAAAGTCAGCGGGTTGTTCTCCTCTCGCTCACAACGGTTGTTATTTATATAGACTAAACAATGTTTTTTTTTATTTTACCATGTAAGGTCCCACTGAGCTACATGGCTCTTTTGTCAGAAGCGACCTGGCCACGTATATGATAGCTCAACGAAGTGGCTTATCGCGTGGAAATATGTATGGAAGCCAACTACTCTAAACGCATGTTTATAAATGTGGGGGGTAAAACCGGACGACCCGAGAAAACAATCAATGCGACCACGGGAAGAACATTCAAACTCCACATATACAGGCGTTAGGGTCGGGATAGACCCCACGACCTCCTGTACACCAGGCGAGAGCGTTAACATCTCATAGCCATCGTGGTTATGGTGTGTACATTTTGACCATGAGATCTAACGTCAAACCAAGGAGACCTAGGAGAAATGAGTTTGATTCCCGGCCAAGGCTGACATCGGTGGCGAGTGATATCCGAATGGTTCCCGGCCCCTCCGCCGGTTCATCAGCCAGCTCTGGACAGTGCGGTGAGGTTTGGTCGTGTGGAGGCCTCTCATCCGTCAGTGGATGCACCAAAGAGCCACCACGCTACTACTATAATTGTAGATCATCTCGTAATAATAATGCCGTCGACCCATGAAAGTCTCGCTGAGTCTCCAGACTAGTTTTTTGTCTCCAGGAGGGTCCTGCATTAGGATGTTTAATTCCTTGTCATGAGTGACTTATCGAGCAGGCTGGGTGGTTCTTAATGGGCACGACGTCGCATTAAGCCAACCCCGCTGAGACCATGGGTTCATACCGAGACAGTAGGGGTGGGACATTGCATCGATTCATTAGTTAATATTGATTCTCAAGTCACATGTGGAAGTATCTATTATTTTGTACTCGGCTTATGTTGCACGTGACGGATTCACGTGACCCCTGCAGCCGCATAGTGGCCGCTACATTCACTAAAGTTATTTAAAAAAATAAAATCGGTTCTTCAATTGAAACGTGGCCATGAATGGCAACAGTTCTATGGTTTGTCGTGGACGAGTGGCTCTGTCGTGAAGAGCGCGTCTTGGCTCGCAGGGCACGGGTGTGAGTCATTTTAGCGCGGGGTTTATCTCCCAGCTTTGTGGGCAGGGGTGTGAGTGGTTTCGAGCATCTTTACTCGACAGCCAACGGCGATTAAAACCAGGTTCGCCGATGCGGTGGGATGACGGTTTTAGTCCGGACACGAATATATGAATGAATATATTTTAATGCACTCTAAAGTATTTTAACTCGTGTCCTCCTTTCTCTATCCTCTGCTTCTCTCTCCTGCATTAGATCAGAACGAGATTCCCCTTTGGAGCCGATCATTTGTAGCAGCTACACCACTTTCTTGTACAATTATACTGTCTTCCCATATTTGCGTTGTTGAACATATGAAGAGTAAAACACATACAATGCAGAATATGGCTTGTATAACTGTTCACTGTTGTGGCTACAGCAAAGCTATTACAAATAGAGGGCTTCTCGGAGACTGACACGTAGGCGTTCACCATGATGCAACGTGGCCTCAATTTATCGCATCTTGGCATGCGTATTTTGCGTGCCGCTACATTATACATTGGCGTGGAGTGGTGGTAGTAAAAATACAACTTACAAGACAATATTTCACGGACATAAATGACCGTGACTCTGCGGTGCTGAGCAAAGCGCAGTGTTGCTCGAGATCTGGCAACGGACGTGGGACCTTTAAGTGTCTCTTAAAAGTCTGTGTCGATTAAACGCTGCTGCTATGAATGGGCAACGGGACGATGGCTGCGTTCCAGACGGCAGCGGCTGCCACGGAGAAATGACGCCCGGCAGTGATCAATGTCCTGGTCCTTGCTGTCGAGAGGAGGAGGAAGAAGCGCTTGCAAGTCGCACTGCTGCTGCTGCTGATTTTGAGAGTTCCACCGTGAGCCCGAGTGCAGGTGACAGGAGCTGTGATTCAGCGAGAGCGAAGCAAGATACGAGGGGTGGGGAGGGCGAGAGTAGAGGCGTAGTGGTGGCACAAACAACAGGCGATCTTGCAACTGGCCCTGCTGCCGATGAGAAGGTAGTGGAGGTAGCGGAGGCAGGCGAGGGATCTGGCCGAGTGTCACACGCGCCAAGGATGACGTGAGTGAGATTGGGGTCTTTTTGGTGGTGCAGCGGTAAGCGCACCATGCTATGAACCCAGCGACCAGGTTACCTGAGTTCAATTCCTGACCACGGCTAATATCAATGGGTCCAGGCCTTCTTTGACCAACCAGCACTGACCAGCGTGGCCAAGTATGGACAGAGAACCTCCATGACCTACATACCACAGGGAGGCGTTCATCTGACAGTGGATTGACAAAAGGGCTGCGTGGCTGCTCCAGTGGGTGACTGCAATAAGCGTAACATAATCAGGAAATGCCTCTGTTTAACAGCTGAAAATATCAAATATTTATCCCATCAGCCCATGGGCCTTACAGACTAATGTTTCCAATTGGAAACTGTTTAAATGATGCCACTTCAAATCGGCTCGAAATGCAGCCTCATCAGTCACGAGTGGCTTCTTAACCCAATATATGCAGGGCAACACTCAAAACTCCGTACACACACGTCAGCATCCTTATCGCTGTACGATTCAAATCAGCTCTCTTGTATGCATGCACGTTGAGCTTCTTTCGCCCCCTCTGATTAGCACGATTGGCTACGTACGGTGCGAAAGAAGTTCGACACAGATACAAGAGAGGTCATTTCGAGTGTACAGCGATAATATTGCTGACATATTTGTACGGAGTTTGCCGCAGTGAGTCGATCGGCAGGTCGTGTGTGGTGGGCTATCGTGTCGGTACATCCGACTTCCTCCAAGACGTCCGGCCAACGTGGATGAGTCGGCGAGACGTTGCAGGGCTGCGCCTTTACCTCTACCTAACCCTGTACTGTGTACACGTTGAACTTCTTTAACACCGTACGTAGCCGACCGTGTTAATCGAAGGTGCGGGTGAAAAACAACGAACTAAACACAAAAAAGCCGTTCTAAAGAAACGCGTTTTCAATCTGGCATTTAAAAGTGCATAGCTCCGGTGGCTTCCTAATACTCGCAAGGAAGAGCGTTCCAGACGGCCGCAGAAGCGCACATGAAAGCGCGCGCGATGCAGCTACCACACCGTCTTTGTCCGATGGTCAGTCAAAAGCCGCCGCTTCGAGTATTACACAGAGAGCAGCTGCCACCGCCCCCCCCCGCCCAAGTCAGGCCGCGCGCTGTGCAGGGGGTGCAGGGGGTTCAGGGGGCATTCCCTAGTGGGCCCAGGCTACGCTTGCTCATTCCGCACGTGAGCGCATCACGAGGTGGGGGGAGTGCAGCGGCCGCACCCGGGGAGTAACGGGGCACGCGCGAGTGGCGCTCATTGACATTCCAACAGCGAGCACGGCTCTGCGGTGCCGCGTTAGCCACCGCTCGCGACAACAACAACAATGACGACGACAAATGTCAACAACAACAACAACAAATGTTTAAGATGCGCATTATACACTGTCACAATCGGCACTGTCTCAATCCACCGCTGGGCCAAGGCCTCTCCACTGCTGGTTGTTTGACCATACTTCACCAAACGCTGGTCAGCGTGGATCGGTGAAGTGAATACAACTCCTCGGTGCTGGGTCGCGTGTCACCCGCCGATGACGTTGTCCGTGGCCGGGAATCGAACTCAGGTCACGGGGATTCCGTGTCGCGGTGCGCTCACCGCTGCGACATTGAGCTTAGCGCTGCACAGCCGCTCCGTCGCATTAAAAGCGATGTCTGGAGAGAAACGCATCGTGGTGGCGCTGTAACGCTCTGCTACGTCTTGTAGACCGGTTGTTGGCAGATGTTGCCATGACATATGGGACTGTTTATCCATCAGGGTCCCACGGTGTGGAGGAGTATTGTACAGTAGTCTCCAACGATCATTTTAGGTATTTAGCGTTCGGAGTGTTTGGCTGCTATAAATGTCCACACGTGCAGCCACTGCGTTGAGCTATTATTTGTGGCCAGGTCGCTTCTGAATAAGAGCTACGTAGCTCAGTGGGCCTCACCTGGTAAAATAAAAATAGCAATTCACTCAATCTCTCTGGACTCCCTATCGCTCTGCTATAAAGAAGAACCATGGATCAAATGCTGCCGATACGTAACATCCTCTTAGGGAAATGTTATTGACAGGCGTGTTGAGTTTCTCTGCTGACGGGTATTGGGAAGGATAGAGAGACATTATTACCGCACCGCGTTTACAATACAGCCAAACGTGTCATATTATGGCGTGCGATGAGTTATGGAGGCGTCTTATTCAATCAAGGTGAATGTGGACGCAGATTAAATTCGCCGTCGTGTGGGCGGGCGGGCAGGCAACTGTGTTGCATTACACGCGAATAATAAAAGCGTTGACGGAATTTTCCAGTTGACGCTCACGCATTCATCATACGCACCCCGCTACAGAAATTAATGAGATGTTAGAGGAATTTTAGTTTTTGTAATATTTTTGCACGCAGATTATTTGCCCATGCTGCTGCTGCTGCTGCATTGGCAGTGGTGCACAAGGGCAGATAACAGCAATAACAACAACAAAAACGCAAGACATTCGTCAATAACACCGTGTAGCCCTACAAGTCAACAAATACATGAGGTGGCGTGACGTTTCAGGCAAATGGCCTTTCTTGAGAGCACACAGAGAGGCCAACTCTATCCCTATGGCCTATGTACACTGTGAAGAAGGGCCAATACTCGAAACGTCGCACGTCGCCTCTTACATTTTCTTGTTTTTCCCTCCGAATTTAAAAACGCGTGCTCACAGTATTTGCCTGCTATACATTTCCACGCCACGATCGGCCACTTGGGTGAGCTATCGTTTGTGGCCTGGTCGCTTTTTACATCAGTAATGGGCCTTACCTGTTAAAATAAAAATAGTTCAGGGCTTATTAATGCTGTTATAAACAGATGCGTTTTTACATATATATATTTTTATAAATCAGTGTGGTGGATGTTATTGCGCGGGTGGTTGATCGCCGCGTCTAATTCATGCGCGTTTGCCAGGATGCGCTGAGAAGCAAGGTCACACGGTGACACTGCAAGGTTAATCGTGTGGCTGAGACACAACATTTACCGCACACACGATAAATGCATTACGAATAATAAACGCAAAAATAAATAAATAAATGACCCCTGCTCCGCTTCTGAAATCTGATTTGGCCGTGAAAGCATTCGGAATAATGCACTTACGTGCGTGTATTTCCAATACAATTTAATACCGTGGATAATTTGCGAAACACAATATTCCTCAATGTAAATGTATAAGATACAACAACAATAATAATACATTTCAGCCTGTTGTCAATCCACTGCTCGGTAAAAGCCTCAACACACCATGGTGGCCGGCTTGTTCGACCATACTTCACCACGCCGGCTAATGCTCGCAGGTGAACCCAGACCCTGGGGTCAGATCAGATTTCATTCGGCCAATGATGGTTTCCGTGGAGGGGAATCAAATTCATGTTGCTGTGTTCAAGAGTGTTTCTGCATACTGTCAATCCTCACCCACCCGTAGTTTTTTGTCAATCCACAGGTGGATGAGGACCTTCCCACGCCGTGTGGGTTTTGAGGAATATTTTTGACCATACTCCACCATGCTGGTCAATGGCCCTACTAAGTATTTAAGAAAATAATTAATAAATTATGTATGTTTTGCGATATGAAGGTCATATTTTTGGTTATATAAAATAAAGAATAATATAAGATACTGATGGGTGGTAGTTTAGCGGTTGCACCTAGTGAACAACGTTAAATTCCTGGCCACAGCTAACGGAGTGATGTCACAACGCTATGGCTGGATGACATCCGATTAGAGGCCAGTTGATGGAGTCCGCGTCTTAAGGAGGCCAATTGCGTGGAGGTTAAAGGCGTTGTTGACTCCACAACCCCACGAGCATCCAAAGTCCAGCGATCTCGCATCATTGACTTAGGTTAAGCGCAGCATCATGGATACAGACATTACAACCGGCGTCCTTAATTGGCGGCTCAGCAAGTTACAGGCACAGTATTCGCCATCGTTATTTTAAGTATCCGCGCACCTCGTTTGTTTTCTCTGTGGAACTTTGGCCAAAAAGGTGTCCTCTTTCAGAATAATTAATCGCCCACCCACCCCCCTCGCCCCCCCTCAACCATTCATCAACCCGCACTGCCCGGCAAGGTGAGGTATGATCGAACAATTCCCGTTATCAACCCAGCACGGGGAAGCCCTTCATCCAGCAAGGGGACTGTGAATCAGTAGACATGTATAAGTACAATCACAAACGATAATAATTTGGAGTTAAAAGCGCCCTTGAACACAGATCCCATCGACATATCCGACCATGGAGGCAGAGGGATGGGATCACAGTCGCGTGCAGCTGCTACTATTAAAATGTTTACATCGCAGCACTTGTGAGGAAGGATGGCGAAAGGCTTGGGGGGGGGGGGGCCTTCATCCGGATTGAGCGTGGCTCACGATCATTAAATCGCGCTTCGGGACACGACGGCCGACTGCTCTCGGCTCGTCTCGCCGCGTGTGCGCGCTCACTTGTAACGGCTCAATGCGGAGCATCCACCCAGAGGCCGTGGCGGGGTTTCAGCTGGGCGCTGCCCGCTAATTCGCCGCTGCGAATATTTGCCCACCCACGTTAATTCACCCCTGAATAAATAATGCGATGAGGTCGTTGGCATTCACGCGTGCCCGATTAATGCCCCCGTGCATAGTCAGCACGTTGACGCGCGCGTCATGGCTGGATTACATCCGATTAGAGGCCAGATGATGGAGTTCGCGTCTTAAGGAGGCCAATTGCGTGGAGGTAAACGGCGTTGTTCTCGACACAACCCAATACAACGAGCATTTAAAGTGCAGCGATCTCGCGTCAGGTTATGCGCAGCATCATGGATACAACATTACAACCGGCGTCCTTAATCGGCGGCTCAGTAAGTTACCTCCACGGTATTTGCCATCGTTATTTTAAGTATCCGCGAGCCTCGTTTGTTTGTTTTCCCCGTGGCACTTTGGCCCAAAAGGTGTCCTCTTTCAGAATAATTAATCGCAAATAAATTAGATACGACTGTTTTATTTTAAAAAGGACTTACATAAAACAACACTGCAATTTCCCTTTCATTTTTTTTATCATTTTAAGCGCTTTGTCAATCCACTTCTCGAAAAGCTCGTGCAGGTTTTAAGGCTTTTTTGGCCATACTTCACCACGATGGTCAGTGCACGTTGGTGAGGTGGGGTGATACCCAGGGCTGGTTCAAATTTCACTCGCCATTTAGGTCAACCGTGACCAGGAATCAATCTCAGGTAGCCTGGCTCGTAGTGCATTGTGCTGACCACGGCACCACCGCTCTACCCCAGTTACCTCTTTAAAAACGTACTAACAAAAAGGAATTGGATAAATATACCAACTAAACTAAACATTTGTTTTTATTTTACCAGGTAAGACCCATTGAGCTATGTAGCTCTTTTTTAGAAACGACCTGGCCACAAATGATAGCTCAACGAAGTGGCTTATCATGTGTAAATGTATTGCAGCCAAATACTCTAAACGCGTGATGTTGATTCTACATATGGAGAGAAAAACCGGAGAACCCGAAGAGAGACACGCAAACTCTAAATATACAGGCGTCATGGTCGGGATCAAACCCACGACCTCTTGTGTACCAGGCGAGGTAGTTAACATCTCACCGCCGTGATTGCTCACAATAGATGCATCGCATGTCTACCAATAACCGTTTTTAGATTTGTATTTTGAACGTGATGGGCTTATGCCAACTACTCTTCTCTCCAGAGTGTTACAAAAACATTGCGAGAACAAAACAACGAAAATAAAATCGCGACAATTTGAATTGCAGGGAGCTGTGCGGTGTGAGATGGGTGAATCATTCCACCCCTGGCTAACAGACTTAACATGATTTCATCTCGATGATGAAACATAACCCTGCCCATAAGTATTATTATGTAGATCGGGTGGTGTGCACACTAACAGAGTTAGTCATAGCCAGCCTCCACAGCTGCCAGTCCGACTGGAGCCCCCCCCTCTCACCGACCAAGGAGCAACCCCGCCCTGAGGACCTCCCACCGTTGATCGGGGATTGGGAGGCGCGGGGTCGCGGGGCGTTCGCGTGGCTCATTCAGCTCGCATTGAGCGTCGCGACCCACTCTCATTCGCTCCCGTCAGGCTTGTCACTCCGTAGCCAGCAGCAGCAGCTGTCACTCCATCGTCCCAGCACAGCGCTGTGCGCGTGCGAGTCTGCGTGTGACCGCGTGCGAGTCTGTGTGTGTGCGTGTACGAGTCTGTGTGTGCGCGTGTACGAGTCTGTGTGTGCGCGTGTACGAGTCTGTGTGTGCGCGTGTACGAGTCTGTGTGTG
>CM025627.2:9841079-9859571 GCA_014621495.2 Entosphenus tridentatus
GTGCGCGTGTACGAGTCTGTGTGTGCGCGTGTACGAGTCTGTGTGTGTGCGAGTCTGCGTGTGTGCGCGTGCGAGTCTGCGTGTGTGCGCGTGTGAGTCTGCGTGCGCGCGCGTGCGTGTCTGCGTGTGCGCGCGTGCGTGTCCACTGCCCTTATACAGGCAGCGAGCGGGGCGGGCGGGAGAGAGAATCACCGCCGTCGCCTCCGCCTCTTGAGTTTCGCCACAGAAAGAATTGCACAGACGGCAGCAGGCAGTGCCAGAGATAGACGGGCAACGGCGCTTCGGCAGTCATCATCAACACGTCTCGAAGTAAAAAACAACGTGGACTCTTGATTCCGAAGTGTCAGATTATGACAGTTTAGCAAAATCGGCGGTGGACGGCGGGGGGGGGGGTGCTAAAAAAACAAATCTTTATTTTTCAACATAGTTTTGGGGTTTCGCTCAGCTTTGAGATTTCGAGTAAAAAGATGCCATCGGCCCAGCCCTGGGAGGCGGCGGGCAAGCCCCAGCGCCCCGTGTCGGAGTGCGCGGGGCCACCCGTCTCGGCCGCCCCCCACCTCGCGGCCGCTCAGGGCAGCGGGGCCCGCGGGGCAGCCCTGACGGCCCGCAGAGTCCAGCGACCGGCCTCGCTGAGCCTCTGGCAGCCGCTCAAGATATTCGCTTGTTCACAGCTCGGATCGCTGGTGCGCAGAGCCGCTCTGCTCAGGGACGCGCCCGACCACCTGCACAAGTATGAGAAGTCGCACAACTTCAAGGTGAGATTTGGGTGTGTGTGTGTGTGTGTGTCCCTCCCTCCGTCTCTTTATAAACGCGCGTTTAGAGGATTTGGCTACTGATATAAATGTCCACATGATGATAAGCAACTGTAGTTGAGCTTTCTTTTGTGGGTGCCAGGTCGCTTCTGAAAAAGAGCTGGTGAGCTCAGTGGGCCTTACCGGGTAAAATTATAAAAAATAAAATTCGTTTTTTTGTTAGTTTCTCGTTTTTGCCAGAACTACGCCGCGTCTCTAAATTCGCGTGTTCGCCGCGGGGGAACCGGTTTCACGCGATGCCACGGGTCGTGGTTCCTGTCGAGTGCGTGGCGTGTTGGTCGACGGCATTCGGAACTGTTCGGGGCAAAGTAAGTTGGGGCTTGGGCAGGAAGACGTCGCTCGCAGGCGCGGGTGGGTGGCGCTGTCAACAACGACGATGGTGGTGCACGATGAAGAGCAATAGCGGAGTGGCAGCCAAGGAATGGAACGGGACGGGTGTCTGCTGAGCAGACAGAGTGATGGGGATACAGCTCGTGCGCGGGAGCTTGGCGGATCGGTAACATCGCGGGATGGGTGAGCGGTGGTGGCAGCCTATGTGAACCTTCATCCAGCAGTGGATTGACCATCGTAGACGACGATGATGGTGATGAAGATTGTGTCTATGCGTGCGTGTGTGTGGATGATGAATTCACAATGCATTGAGTGATATCCGGCAGAATGGGGAGCTTTATGTATTGTTAATATCACTTGAGATACAAAAAAAACTCATTCCAAACGCGGTACGTTCATTTCTCGGCTGTGAAACGTCTCGTTGTGCGCGCTCTCGTGGACAGTGACCACACAGTAATCCCGTGCTCGCTGGCAAAGGCGCACGGCTGATCATGAGTCTTCCTCTCGCAACGTCATCTTAATTCTACGCACAAGACGCACACACACACACACAGTGCACCCACATTGTGAGACGGGACACAAAACCACTCTTGCATCGGCCGTAGCAACGGCGTTTTGTAGATTCCTCCCCGCAAAAGAATCGCTCGTCTCGCAGCGGTCGCGACCAGAGCGAATCGCACAAAGCAAGCGCCGAGTTATATAGACGGAACAGAGGCGAGCGCTGTGTATAATTTTAGAAAAGTTAAAGCTGGGGGTGGTGTGGGTTGGTCGGCGAGGTGGGTGGGGCGCAGCTTTTTTTTTTTGCACGAACATCGCCAATGGGTCGAGAGTGACCGACGAAGGTTGAACAATTATGGTTGACGAAGAGACGACATCGACTCTCGACGCATCGCTTTCAAATGTAAATCAACGCGGCCATCTCCCTCATCCTCATCCTCCCCCCACGCACCCTCAGGGTATGGGGGCAAGAGGGCAGCAGCAGCAGCAGCCGCATCTGGGAGCAGGTGGCCCACGATTAATGGGATGACGCTGTAATTGGCGGAGCCCTCAACCTGGGCCTCGACAGCGACGACCCCTGAGACGGACGATCAGAGGACCGCCTCAGTCCGCCCCCATCCTGCCCCTGAAACGCCCCGCGGGCCAAGGCCGATGTGGTGTTCAGGTGACAAGGGGCTCCAATAACAATCGCTGGTGTGCAACGGCCCTGATCAGCATCATCAACAACAACAACAACAGCAGCAGTTATAATCAACTGCTGGATGAAAGTCTACCCCCCCCCGCCCACCAAAGCCACCACCACCATCTCTCACGATCCTGCGATGATGGAAGTGATCAGAGGCTCCTATACTCAAATTGTCCGTGCTTCCGATCGACGACTGGAAAATTCCATTGTCCGAAGATGGATCCTTTTTGTAATCCACGTTTCGATTTCAAATAAATGGAATCACCTGCAAGGAAGCGGTGTCAACATTCACCCCTTTTTTATTCACATTTACCTGCGGATTATTCACCCCGAAGCGGGTCTCAACTAAAGTGCCGAAATTAAATATTTTATTCCATTCCGGCTGGACGGATAACATGAGCCACCCACAATAGCGGCGGCAGCTTCATCCAATGAATCCGCGGATAACCAAAGAGGTGCACTGGAATCGAATTTCTGTGACGTAATTGCTCGCGCCTTCCACATCCATAGAGATGAGGGCATTTTTCTCTGTGGTCACATTTTCTATTTTGTATTATGATTATTTCGGACGTCTCGTTTCTAAAATGTGCTTCCCCCCCACCCCCGTCATACTGTGTACGTTCAGTGTTGCGTTGTCGAGACCACACGCTGGAATTCAACGGTGCGTGGGGGTTGATTTCTCATCGCAGGAGCCGTGCGTGATGCACGCACGGCGCTCCAACCAGCTTCCCTTTGGTCGGGCGTCATAACAATGCCCGGGCTCAGAGGCGCGTGGCGGCGCACAGATTACATCCGAATGCGCTTCTCCAACACGACACACGCTGCCAGTGCCGTACGGCTTCGTCTCCATCAGCGCTTTGTGTGTGTGTGTGTTACGCTCACATCGAGAGCAAGCTCGTTTGAGTCACGCGCTATCACCGCCGCGGTGTCCGGCGGGGCTGCATTGCTCGCCACTGAAAAGCGATGTGCTCGTTGAGACCGATCACTCACACCAAATGGCCACGGAAAAATATAAATTATTAGCATTTGAATAAGCGGAGAGCGGTGTTTTGTAGAGGTGGAAACGTCTCGTTCGGGCCCCATCGTCTCTTTAAAAAAAAACAACACACACACACAGAAGGTAATTTAAGAAAACTGTTGTGTGGAATTACTAAATTGCAACAAATTTGAGATGTTTGGGACGTTCAGATCTACAACGCTGAGAGACAGGATGCATCCCTGTAGACTCGCAACCTCCCTCCCCACTCCCCACTCCCCCCAATTCCCCCACCGCTCTCTGTGGTCAAATAAATGACGCTGAGTCGAATTGGCATTCCGCGCGCGTGTACCCGTAAATAGCGGCGTCACAGATAATACAGAGACGGTCCAGCTGAGCTCCATCGTGCGTGCCACCTTCGGCACGGCCGCCAAACCAAATCAAACCGGGGCGTTAGGCGACCGCTGCGTATATTCCTGAGCGCATTTCGCAGCATTAATTTCTGCGGACATCAGCGGCGGCCTTTGGGAATTAAATAATTGCATAACCCCGCCAGACAGCAGTGTCAGGGTTATCTTAGTATCTTAGCCCTCGCGAGCTACTGTCCGCGGAGGGTCCCCCAATGATTCGTAATTTATCACAATTACTACGGCTTCTGCAGCACCACCACTACCCCAATCTAAGGGCGAGTGGATTTGTTTACATCTCACACCGTGTTCCAGTGCACGATCAGTTCACGTGCAGGTGCCTGGTGGAATATTACATCACGGTGGCTGCGAGAGAGGCCTCCATCCAGCAGTGGCTTGAGCCTGGCTGATGATGTTTAAACGGTGTCTCGATACGTCATGGAACAGGTGCGACACGGCAGGCATCGCATTCCCTGTTTCTCCCTCTCCTGTTCTCCCTCAATGAAGTTCCGATTGCGCGAACCAGCGTCGCGTCACGGAACGCCGACGTTTCCACTCAGAACCCTGCAGCCAGCAGCGCATTAATTCTAGATTTTAAGTTTTCGTAACTGCAAGGATCCATACTCTTTGGGGGTTTTTTTGCTAAAGTCACGTAGGTGGGAATTTTTTTTAAAAATCACGACGTTTCGGAAGCAACACAATGATGACGGATGCTTGTGTTGATTCCGAAACGTCGTGATTTAATTTAGCTGTTTTATTTTTATTTTATTTACCGAAAAAAACAAAGAGTAGCAGCGCATTGTCCTGTGTCAGAGAACGGCCCCACCGAAAGTTGTCATTACAGAACTACTTCTGAGGTCACTTCACAAGGCTTCTTCATCCACACTCAGGGCACGGCTCTGACGGCTCTGCACAGTGTTCGATGCACGTCAGTCAAACCAAATTGTTTTAATGTCTCCGAGCTGGGATTTAGCACAATTAAGTGACAACTAATTGAACTCGTCGCACTTGAGAGGCTGGTTCCATCACGGGTGCTGCCCTGGGTTGAATCCAGGACCTGAGCGCTCCTGGCTCAGTGCTGTGACCTGTGAGTCACCTCTGGCGTCACATTTCCTCAACGTCGAAGCGCAATTTCACGAACAATTTGTGTCAATCACAGCAAAACACAAGCAGACATTCAATTTATACGTAGAAAAAAACGTATAACGATCGTGTACGTGCAAGAGTGGTGAGCACAACATCCATCAATACTTTGGCAAGGCTACAATCTCTCTCTCCTCGCTTCTGTCACAACTGGCGTGACATGTTTGTAGCATTGCCCGAAACACAACACAAACATTTGACCGAAAATTATCATTGAAAGTGTCAACTTTAAAATACTATTCATCGAAAACTCATTAAACCCCGAGAAATACGAAGTAATTATGAAACAATATCCTAGGAGGCTGATCTTGCCAAAGTGTTGATGGATGCTGTGCTCACTGCCCCTTCCGATCAGCACACGGTTGGCTACGTACGGTGTGAAAGAAGCTCAACGTACGCGCGCACATTTACGACGCTCGTGCCCAGTTGACCCCAAGGTGCGTATTTTTAAAACGACGCCAAGGGCCACGACGATGGGTGAGACGCCTTTTTCAGGGAAGGCACTCCCTGCCCCCCTACCCCCGCTACGTTTGCTCAGCTGTTATGGAAACGTAATTCCGGCTCACTGCTCGTGCTGGGAGACCAAAAAAAACCCACGAGGAGGATTTCAGCGGGGAGGAAGAGAGGCGCGGAGTAGGCGGCAGGGATCTGTCTCAAATCGGCACATGAGCACGCGCGGTGCATCTGCCGTGGGGTTGACGGTCAGTGCATAGAACTTGAAATCTTAGAGGTCACCGGTTCCAAATCCATCTCCCCGTGCAGCAGTTGAAGTAAAAAAACCACACAATTTTCCTAAAACCCCCACGCCTCTGTCCATCCACCAGTCTAAATGAGTGCGCCACAGCCGAACGTCAGGTCGTGTACGGCGGGGTCAACTGTGCGTGCACGCACCTCTGCCAAGACATCTGGCCAGCGTGGAAGAGTAGGCCAAAAATATCCCCGAGAGGCGCTCTCGGGGGCTGCTACCAGCAGCCGAGTCCGTTCCACATCTATGGCGCCTCCACCCACGCGAGAGTGATGTGGAGTCACGCAAAGCCTCGATGCCCAACGCGGGGCGGACGCGCTGGCTGGCTCAACTCGGCGGTGGGCACGGCGTCACGCACGCTCCGTGGTGTGGGGGGCGGCAGGGGGGAAACGCACAGCACAAGCTGCGCCACCTCCCCGGCTTCCGGTGTCCGCGATAACTCATCGCTCGTGGCAGGGACGCGTCACGTTCGGCGAGTCGTGCTGCGGCGGATTTTGGCTGAAAGATATCGCGGCGAGTTTTGGACGCCTCCGAGTGGTCCCGGAGGTTGGCACGTTCGAGCCTCTGCCGCTGATGGCGCTGCGCACAGGCGCGTCGCCGTCCAGCCAGTTAGTGTCCGTTAAATTACACAGATGTGAGAGATTCCGATGAAGCGTGCAAGAGGGGAGGGAATTGCGTGCCGCTATCATGGCGCCAAATTCTTAGAATGTTGGAAATTGGATGATGGTGATGACGATGGTGGAGACGGTGGCGATGGCAACAATGGTACAATATTGTTTTTATTTTATTATTTCTCTTCTACGTGACTTTACCAAAAGAACCAAGAATATAATGGTACAATCACCATTATCTCCAAATTGTACGTTGAGATTTATATTTTTAAAAATCTAATTATCTATATTATCAATACAATTCTGGACGTAACAAATTCCACTTGTTGTCCTCTCTCTATAATGACATCTTGAGGCCCTTCTTTTCCATTAACTCATCCACACAGACCGAGTGGTGGTGGAGAAGGCCCAGCCCTCGCAAACTCTGAAACCTGACCCTGAGCAGTCAGCGCTATCTCAGGATGAGCCAAAGATGCCCCGAGCTCGGAGTGATCTTTGCCGCGGCGAATTATGCCCCACAAAAGCGATGGCCGCAAGCCACGGCCATTCTCCATTATCCTATGATTGCCTTCGCTGTGATGTAACGCGAAGCCTTGCTTCCTTCAACCACATCCATGTGTTGATCCCTGCGATGTCTCTCTCAATCTCCAAGCTTCGCTCGCCGGGATGTCGCTCCTTCTCCTCTGCTGGCCCCCCAGTCTGAATCGCCCTTTCCCCCAGCCATCCATTCTGTTGACTCTCTATTCAAGTGCAGGCTCAGAACCTTGCTCTTTCTCCTCTATCTTCGGCCAATTCTCAATACTCCTCTATAAACCAAATACGTGCACATGCTTCCTCACCCCAGGACACCCATGTCCCACCGTTGTCTGGGGACGGAATCTTGAGATGCAGTAGCATGCCAAAGATATGCAAATCTACCACAATGTGGGAGCCCTTCGTCCAGCGGCGGACTGACGTTAAAGTGCTGTACATTCAAAAGAAATTTTCTTACAATCTCATATATGTCTACAAATCAACGTTGCGTTGTTGTGCTGTGTTGTGTGTCTCACGCAGGTCCACACATTCCGGGGCCCCCACTGGTGCGAGTACTGCGCCAACTTCATGTGGGGGCTCATTGCCCAGGGAGTCAAGTGCTCTGGTGAGTGTAGCGTGTGTGTGTGTGCGCACACGTGGTTAGTCCTTAAAGTGCACGTAGCCTGGCACAAGCGCCGCGGTGACGTCACCGCGGTTGCTGTTGTTATTGTTGGTCAGTCCTGTGGGGGGTGGGGGTAGCGGTAGCATAGCGGACAGCACGCTGCGCTACGAAGCCGGCCACCCGAGTTCGATTCCTGCTCATGGCCAACACCGGTGACGATTACCTTAACTGGTCCAGGACCTCCCCTAGGTCGACTCAGCCTCAAATGAATACCTAGTGCGGTGTGTAAACATCGCCACTGGGGAGACAAAGGCGGTCGGGCGTGGTGCTGGCCACCCACCCCCTCGTTTGCCATGCCGGTCTTCATAGGTGCTCGCTAACAGCACTTGCCCCAACAGTCTGTTAAGGCTATATGCGGGATCTTTGTCTTTGTCAGTCGTGGGCCGTCCCCGAGGTCGACTCAGACTTAAATTATCACTGTGCCTGGTGACTATGAAACAACAGCATGGTGGTGGCCACCCACCCCCTCGTGTGCCATCCCGACCTTCATAGGTGCTCGCTAACAGCATTTGGTCCAACAGTCTGTCAAGTGCTATACGGAGATCTGTCTTATTCTTTTGGTGATGGTGCATCTGGCAGCCGTCTTAAAAAGTTAACCCATAACACCTGGGGGCTTGTCCCGATCACCTGCCAGCGAGCCGACATTTCACATGGCCTCCAAGTGCACCTAGCCTGGCACAAGCGCGAAGGTGATCTCACTTCCGTAGTTGGGAATGTCATGCGCGGTTGTTGTTGTTGTAGTACAGTACGTGTTTATATCTGTACGTACGGACGTGCGTGTGTTTGATCGTGATACCCGGCCATGATTATCAATCAGTAGCGAGTGATATCTGAATGTAAGGCCTTCCCGAGGCCAACTCAGCCCTTTAAATGAGTACCTCGTGGCGTGCGTAAAACTAATAATGATCACGTGGTGCCTTTCTGGCACAAATGTGCCACTCAAAGCGCCATCGTCACATTCATTGCTCCAAGTCCCAATTCCCAGCTGGCAACGCCACGACGCGTTTCCCTGGGAGCGAGCAAGCGAGCGAGCGACACGTGGGCCGACGGATGCAACACAACACTCACGACTCCCTCCTCCTACAACAGTGCTCTTCACTCATTTTCAGGTTGGGGGGGGCAGCACTTGGCCGATAAGACATCATCAGTGTGAGTGCCGCCACACCATTCGAAACCGTTGGGGTTTGACATCAGCAGCATTTGCGGTGTTTTTTCATTTTTTTTTGGATCGTCATCAGGGGCTTCACTAAAGGCCACCATTTTTAATTTTTCGATTTAAAGCTTTCGTGACTGCAGGGATTCATCTTCTTGGTTCTTTCTGTAAAGTCACGTAGAAGGGAAATAATAAAATAATAAAAATAAAACATAATAAAATAATTCTCACGACGTTTCGGCCACAACGCAAGCAGCCGTCCTCAGGTGAAGACCAGGTCTGTCGGGGAGACAGCGTCTGAATGAAACAACACCACGCTTGGAGCGTCTATTCCCCCCTTCCAACCCAGCTTAAATATACGCTGCCAAGCGTGGTGGTGTTTCATTCAGATGCTGTCTCCCCGACAGACCTGGTCTTCACCTGAGGACGGCTGCTTGCGTCGTGTCCGAGACGTCGTGAGAATTATTTTATTATGTTTTATTTTTATTATTTTATTATTTCCCTTCGACGTGACTTTACCGAAAGAACCAAGAAGATAATGGCCACCAGTTGCAATAAAACAAACTACTGCGCTACACGCAGAGCAGGCCGGATCGTGAGCTCCTCCCAGCAGCGCGCCACTCGCCCTGCGCTGCTCGACAATAAACGACGACTCTTTATTTGGGCAGAAATACAAAAAAATAACCATCGGCGAGGCCGAGGCGACTCGGTGAAAGCCACAACTGGCGCTTTCGTGAGTGCCGACGGCGGCGAGAGGGAACGGCGGCTCTTTAGAATGCCGGGCCACACAAAAGGGTCGGCCGGGCGCGCAGGCGGCCATCTGCTCTGCAACAGGCAGTGGCCACGCGCAGCCGACCCTCAACTAACGCGACGCTCTCTTTGTGTGACCGAGGGCGGTGGCCGTGGTGGTGGTGGTGGTTAGGGGGAGAGGGGGTGAGACAGAGGGAGAGAAAGGAGCAATGGGGTGGGGAGGGGAGAGTATAAGCGTGCGAGTGCAATTGTTCGACGCCGCGGTCCTCAAAAACAAAGGACGGTGAAAGCATTCGCCCGAAGGAGGGAGGCACAGCATCTGCCGCTTTGGCTTTGTGAGCGCGGACGGCCGCTGTGGGGTGGGCGCCGGCGGTTTGTTTTGGACACAAAGGAGGAGGATTCTGGTGGAGCGTGGCGAGGGATGTCAGCGTGGGGGGGGCAGGCGGCTTTGCTCCAGGTGGCCGGCCGTGATTCCTTCACCGCCGCTTGCCACCCTCTGGTTCCGAGTGAGACGCCAGATCGAGAGGCTGTGCATCAAAGTCCGCATTGACATTTTCAATAACAGCATTTTATTTGTTTCCACTGAAATGCCGTGCCGAGTATCAGCGTATATTTTCTGGAGGGTTAGCTGTTAAACACCTCGGCTGGTATACAGGTGGTCGGTCGTGCATTCGATCCTAACCCTGATCTCTTTTGTATATTTGAAGTGTGCGTGTTCTCTCTCCCCACATTTTTAAGTTTCCACGTGATATGCCGCTTCTTTGAGCTATCATTTGTGGTCATGTCACGTTTGAAAAAAGAGCTACATAGCTCAGTGGGCCTCACCTTTGCAACATAAAAACAGGTAAATATGTTGAAGAATATTTGGCATCATGGAGTTTGAAGACTTTTTCAAGGAGCAGCTTCAGCGTTTGTAATGTTGGCCTTCCTGAGTCTCAAGACTCATTCCTAGAGGGCCATGCTTTGGATTGTCATCTGTCCAACGCATTCATTTGTTTGTGTTTTTTTTGTTTGTGAGGAAGAGAATTGTGATAACAAGAGAGAGAACACTTCAAACGCCACGTACAACAACGACAACCCAGCTGTTAATACACTAAGTCTACGCTCATGGGATTGGGCATGAGTGCACAACACTTCGATTTAATGGGGCCCTTGCTCTAAGTGTAATCACCCCCACGTCAATAAATGTTAATTGCACTTACAAGAAGGGGCCCTTTAAGTGCAATCAACAGACACTTACAAATGTGATCTGATGCCATAGAATAAGAGCGACCGCGTGTAAGGACGTGCACAAACTCAGCGGTCGCAGCCGTCGTATAAATTAGGCAGCAGATTTCGATAAATGCGTGTACATTATCACATCGAGTCGTTATCTAGGCCAAGTTATTACTGCCATGGTTGTGTGTTAACTTAAATAAGTACAGCGCACGACCTAGGTACTAGTCATGTAACTAGGCATAGATTCATAATATTGATTGTAAGGGCCATGGCACACCTTGATTCGCGTGTGTAGGAATAGAGTTGTAGATGTTGTATGTAATGGGGTCACTTGACCACTGCAGTCTCCAGAAGCTGTGTTCACATACACAACCCACTGCTCCACAGACTTCAGCGAGTGCAACATTTCAGCAGTGTTGATTCAGCATAAGCAAGCTCTGGACTCGTTTCGACATCCAGTGTCTCATCAGCAGTGTAAATATACACATTTTACCGCGATTATTCCTCTAATCACCACGGGAAAGACACACGCACCAAACTAGTGTTTCTCAACTCCACTTCTTTCCTTGATTACCAATCATCAGGTTTAGGAATTGTGCAAGTGGCTTAATTCACATACGAATAGGACAAATTGATAATCACGAAGCGGTGGACCGCTAGAACTGGACTGCAGAGTGAGGGTAGATGGGGCAGTTTATCCCCAGCCTCAGGTCCAAGGCGGTGGGGGCATCATCCGGAAATGTTCACCCGGCCTCAGAAAACCCTTCATGGGCTGTGGCCGTGAGAGGTCCTGCGTGTACCGGAGTTGAGAGACGCTGCACGAGACAGCGTGTCATAGAACGCTTCTCTCCTTCGTTGCCATTGCCATCTTCTGCCTGCCCACAGCAACGAGAGGGTCACCCGACCTTGACCCCGTGATATTTTGGCCCAGAAAAAAAACAATCTCAGGAAAATGAATTACAGCCTCCGAAGGACGTTTATAAACGTCGGTGAGGTTTTGTCCCTGATAGCTTCGAAAATAAAATCTCAATCGCCAGCCTGCCGGTTTCCCCAGGGCCCATCTTAACACAATTACCCACTAACACTCCCATCCTTCCATGACCTTCATGAATCATAATCAAACCCAAGGGTAAAACTGTACTCGTAACCACACCTAGAATGTATGTTTACTTTTTTTAACGGTTTCCATCTGTGGTTAAAAACATGTATGCACCACCTCTGTTCGTCTGTCCGCATGATAACTCTGGTAAAGATGATACAATGTAAGCGTTCAGTTGGATAAACTTATGTTCCTGTTAGGGAATTAGTTAATTAAAACCGAACAAATTGATCAAAGGTCTGCTAAGTATATGCAGATACGATGTGGAAATGCACTGACAGCTCCCATCGGCTTACTCACCTTTGATGTAATACTTCTGAAGACAAACGTACATTGGAAAACGTTACATAATCCATGTATGAAAAATAATAGGTTTTACCCTTTTTGCCACTAGTACATTAGCACTGCAGGCTGACTCCCCTGTCATTACCTCCTGTGGCCACTAGTCCCTTTGCATTGCAGGCTGACTCCCCTGTCATTACCTCCCGTAGCCACTAGCCCATTCACACTGCATGCTGACTCCCCTGTCATTACCTTCCGTGGCCACTAGTCCCTTTGCATTGCAGGCTGACTCCCCTGTCATTACCTCCCGTAGCCACTAGCCCATTCACACTGCAGGCTGACTCCCCTGTCATTACCTCCCGTGGCCACTAGTCCCTTTGCATTGCAGGCTGACTCCCCTGTCATTACCTCCCGTAGCCACTAGCCCATTCACACTGCAGGCTGACTCCCCTGTCACTACCTCCCTTGGCCACTAGCCCATTCGCACTGCAGGCTGACTCTACTATCATTACATATGAATGACAATGGCCATGTATTATCAATTTTGTTGACGTCCTATGGAGAGACTGGTGATTTCGCACGCAATTTGGTATTGCAATCGAAGGCTCAGTACCGGTGATGGACACGAGAATCACCCCAACGTTGAACGAACTATGGAAACGCAAACTTAGAGGTGGACATATTTGCGTAACACAAATGAACCAGTCGAATGGGCAGCGACGCAGGCATGTACACAACAGATGCTCCAACTCACCCTTGACCTGCTGGATAAAGACAAAGCTGCGTGCCTTTGTCTTTACGTGTGTGTGTGTGTTCGCATACATGTAAATGTGTGTGCACTTGTCCCAACAGTCTGTTGAGACTATACGGGGGATCTTTGTTTCACATGTGTGTGGCCTTCATAGGTGCTGGCTGACAGCACTTTCCTCAACAGTCTATTAAAGGCTATCTTTGTTCACAAGTGCGTGCGTTTGTTCTCACGTACGAGTGTGTTTGTGTATTCACGCTCACGTGTACACGTCTGTTTATTCGTGTGCGCGCATTTGTGTATCCACATGTGTGGTGTTAACCATCGGCGCTGGGGGATACAAAGGCGGCCGTGCGTCGAGCTAGCCTCCCACCCCTGGCGTGCCACAGTGCCGGCCTTCATAGGTGCTGGCTAACAGCACTTGCCCCTACATCATGTTCGAGGCTGCACGGGGGAGCTTTGTCTTGTGTGTGGGGAGCGGTAGTGCAGCGGTTCGCGCGCTGCGCTACGAACCCGGCGACCAGGGTTCGATTCCCGCTCACGGGAAAAACATCAGCGACGATTATCTGAACGGGTCCTGGGCCTCCCCTCGGTTGACTCAGCCTCAAATGAGTACCTGGTGCAACGCTACTGGGGAGACAAAGGCGGCCGGGCGTGGTGCTGGCCACCCACCCCCTCGTGTGCCGTGCCAGCTTTCATAGGTGCTTCCTTACAGCACTTGCCCCTACAGTCTGTTAAGGCGATACGGGGGATCTTTGTGCGTGTGCGCTGTGTGTGTGCGTGTGTGCTGTGTGTGTGCGTGTGTGTGTCAACCCATGACACCTCTGGGTCTGTCCCGTGACCTCCTTCCTGCCAGCGAGCCTTCGCGACGTTTCGCGCGGTCTCAAAGGTGCACCTAGCTTGGCACGAGTGGTTGTTGTTGCTGCGTGTTTTCGAGTGCTCATCGCGCGTGTCTGTGCGCGCCCGTGTCTGCGCCTTCGCGTGTGCGACGCAGCCAGCATGTCTGAGTTTTTAAATCCTTTATATTAAGTTCGCTTGCTTGCTTGCGCGCTTACGACCGTGCAAATCTTTCGGTCGTTTTTTAACCCGCTTCCCGTGATCCAATCGAGCTGACATTTTCCACACAGACTCGTTGTGCGTGACAATTTATTTTCCAAAATTTGACACTTTTTAGGCAAATTTTTTTTATATTTAATTACCAATTGCTTAATGGTGGCAGGCAATCATCTGACCCATAGGTGGCAGCCATCTCAAGCCAGAGGACGAGAGGACTCTAGCCGCCACGCGTATAAAGGATTTATAGTGCAAAACTTTGTTTTTACGGGTTAATTTTTTTTAAATGAAACTCCTGCGGACCGCCAAAGCCAGCTTCGTCTCGCGTTCATTCTCCCCTCCACTCCTCCCGCCCCTCCCCCCCCACGGGGGAATGTTAATGCGGCGTGCCGAGCGATGCCCGTCCACCGCCGCGACGCATCTGCTCCTGCCGGAAATTTTTTACATTTTCCTTTCTTTTCTTTCTGCGCCCTCGTAACCTCCTCCACTATCACCATCACCACCACCACCACGGTGACGCAGGGTTTGAGTCCATTTCCCAGCAACGGATGGGTAGACAATGGGGAGGGGGGGGCAGTCTCCCGGGACACACGTTAATGGTTGCTCGGTTATCGGAAAACACTGGGGGGGGGTGGGGGGTGGGGGGGGTTCGACTACCAGTGCACGTGCCACCCCCCAAACCACCACCACCTCCGTTCCGCGTCTGCCGGAACGCAACCGTGACCATCCTGCGTCTGAACCAACTGTGTGGCACCACCAGATCCATTTCATTGATCGCGGTGGAGTTTCCACGCGTGTCCAAACCTCCCCCCCCCCCACGAGAGATTGATGATCATGCTGGATGGTCAAGGTCATGCAACATGATCGCAGAGGAAGGTTCACGGCGTGTGGTGCGCCGGATGCAGTTTGACCGTCCGTGACATCGAGAAACAGTTGAACCGTTATTTATATAACACAATTTTTTTTTTCTGACGTTGACATGGGAGGCTGAACTTCTTTTTGTTGGGCAACTGTGGATGCAGCAGATTCATCTGACTTTTAATCTGAAGGTTTCACAAGTTCAAATCTATGTTGGCGGTCAACTGAGCCCACAATCCCATTCGGTTAAAAAATGTTAGGGTGGTTGAAATCGTGTTTTTTTGGCATTCCTGTTATAACCTTATGAATACAACCCGGCAATAAACCGGTTAATGACAGTTTTCCGAACATACAGTCACGTCTAAAGCAGCAAACGTAACAGTTTCACCTTTTTTAATTGAGAAGTTAAGGAAAGTGTCCTGCCACAGTGGCGCTATTATTGGCACAGCGGACTTGCCATCCAAAGGCCAATTCGATTCATTCTCTCGGCACGGCAGTTCAAACGATGGGCTACGTTTCTTAAACAAGTTGCATTCTTTACAAAAATCCCACTAGAAATGGCTTCTGGTTCCTGACTTTAGTGACTGTTAAATGATTCTGAAAACGGTTACTCTTTTACCTGTTACCATTTAACAACCACGGATGATATCACCACAAATTTGTGAAAATTCACCAGTGGCTGCCCAAACCCGCGACTCTTCCTTGCTGACGTTTAACGCGGATTTTCCAACGCTCGACCGCCGGCCAAAATCGCTCTATCACGGCTACGATGAATTATGACTATAAAGGTCACTTTCTGTGCCGGTCCCTTGACCTTTAACACCCGTCCCCCCTTGGCGAAACCGTCTCTTTCTCTCCCCGGCGCCAGACTGCGGCCTGAACGTGCACAAGCAGTGCTGCCGCCTGGTGCCCACCGACTGCCAGCCCGACCCCCGCAGGCTGCCAAAGGTGTTCGGCTGCGACCTCACGGCGCTGGTGAAGGCTCACCGCGGGCGGCTGCCCATGGTCGTGGAAATGTGCATCGGCGAGATCGAGGCGCGCGGTGAGGGCCCGCACACACTCGCACACACACGCACACGCGCACACACACGCGCACACACACGCGCACACACACGCACACACACTCGCACACACACTCGCACACACACACACACGCGCACACACACACGCACGCATACACACAAATGCACACACGCACACACGCACACACACGCACACGCACACACACGCGCGCACACACACGCACACGCACGCACACACACGCACACGCGCACACACGCACACGCGCACACACGCACGCACGGCGGACGAACGCTCATCTGCGACGACGCGGCGGTCGCTGTTGCTCGATCCCATTGTCCGAAATGTATCGACGAAGGCAATGCCTCTTTGTACATTGCTGTAGATGGACACTGTATTTAAGCTGGACCAAAAGAGTAACCAACGTAGAAGAAAGAAAAACGGCTGCACATAGAAGAATATTATCTAATGATGCCCAGACAGTGATGAGAAGGAAACTGTCACTATTTGGACACACGTGTGGGATGGGAATTGACAGGAACATTTAAAGTGCGTTGTTGTTATTGTTCGTAAAAATAGAAGGAACCGGAAAGAGAGGAAGGCCTAACAGAGAATGGCTTGACGACGATCACAAGAGATTGGTGGCAAAAAGATGTGGCCACTACCTGAGCATATTGGCACGAGAGAGAGGAAAGTGGAAACAAATGACGAAACGTGAAGAAGTCACGGATGAGAGGAGTTTCACTGCCCAAGGCCATGTTCACGAGGCGGTCGCGAAAATCGTGGCTTGAGAATCACAACGACTGAACGTTAGTTCTAGATTTGAAGCTTTCGTGACTGCAAGCATTCATATTCTTAGGCTTTTTCGGTAAAGTCACGTAGGAAAATTTTTTAAATTAATGAAAGTAAAATAAAAATAAAAATCACGACGTTTCGGAGGCAACACCAGCTCTGTCCGAGCCATTCTCGTTTGTTGTAAGCGTTCTCACGCGGGATGCCGTCCCGACGTCGCACAAACCCCAAGAGCTCATCTCTACCACCACGTCCGTCTCTACAACTTGCGCGCACACACACACAGTGCGGTGAGTTGTAGGTGGCATAGCAATCTACCCCCGGCCTTCCACTACCACCCCCCCCCACCTCCCACCCATCCCCTGGCGTGTCTGGAAGTGCCGCATATGGTGCTAGGAAACTTCGTGCGGACCCCGATTTGCTCGGCAGTAAACATCCGGCCAGGTGGCGCAGTGGCCAACGCATGCAGACTCGCAAAGCGCAAGGTTGCGGAGGTCAAATCCCGGTTGGGGGGTCGGCTCAAGACTTCTCATGGCTCTGTGGTCAACAACAACAACAACAACGATGAGTTCTGCTGTCGTGTGGCAGACAGCACCGGTTTTCTTACGAAGTAACCGGCCCCTACCATAGGAATGTCGAATTTCCACCACCGGCTCAGGGGCTGTAAAACAGGAACTCGACACCCCATGCTCGACTGAGCAGTGTACGACAACAACAATGACGTTTTGGCACGGCACATTGTCACTAAATATGGCACATCCTGCGTATGTTTTTCACCTTCTTGTTCGTGTAATAATCATCAAGAAAATAATTTACAACCCATGCCTCCGGGATGTGCCAAGTTTTGTTGAATGTTTATTTTTTTTATTGGGGGCCGCGTCACCAAGTGGAGGCTTTGCGTTGACGGGGAGGATGCTCATTATCGGTCGACCGTCCCACACGACGCCCTCGCTTGCGCCTCCGGCGTCGCAACAAATTGGCGGCACTCGCGAGCCGACGAGCGCCCCCTTCTCGCCCGCGCTGCAACGGAGCGCTTCTCCGACGACGCGCGATTTCAAAGCCGGGGAACTTCACAGCGGCCGCGGCGGTGATGTAGCAGCGCAGTTGGCCTGGGCCCCCGGTGCGAGCAATAAATGGGGCCCACTGTCCATTGTTCCCCCCCTCCGCCCCTCCCTTCTTCGTGGCGCAGTACGCGAGCCCCTCTGGCCGCATGCTCGCGAGCTGTGAGCAACCGGGCGCAGCCGAATTGTCGCGCTGTCGACCGTTAATCGTGAAACTCTTTCTGCGTGCCCCGCGGGCAGGCCTGAAGTCGGAGGGACTCTACCGGGTGTCTGGGGTCAGCGACCTGGTGGAGGAAGTGAGGGCGGCCTTCGACAAAGGTGAGGCTTCGTTCATCAATTGTTTGCCGGCTTCAGGGAATGTCCCGAACACCCTGGTCAACTTCCGAGGGGGAATTCCGGGTGATGTTGATTGGTGACCACAGTGCCCGGACAGGTGGACATGGGCTGCAGGGGCTACACGGCGGGTAGCAGAGGGCAGTGCATCGAAGAAACAAAACTTTGATTAGCACATCGTGTAGAGCTCGTCGAGAGGAACAGATCGCCGTGTCGTTCGCCTTCAACAGACATCAAATGACGTCGCAGCGCAGTTTCTGCGAGAGCTTATGGGACCCCAGGGTCCCGCCATAAGGTTCATTTGTGTATTTTTTTTATTATAAATGTAACCCCTGTATGCACATGAGCCCGGTAGCTGTCAATGCCCTGTCTGTCATTAGGTCGGGTTTCTTTCATGAAAACAAGAAACCAACATATTTCCCTCTTGGAAAAAAATCACAATCATCACGACTTCAAAATTCTTCTCCTTATTATTTCACAATGCGATTATGCACGTAGCCAGCCATGCCTCGCGGACGTTAATTGGGTGTATAATTGGCATCGCGCATTCGGGGAATACGCGCGGTGCTTGGCGAAACCGGGGACTCGTTAGCACGTCTAACTAGGTCAGCCAAACGCAAGACTCCCCATGTGCTTTGCGATAGATGATGCAGCATGGCACTGCACGTACAGGCCTATCCACTTGAAGATGTCCCGCTAAGGTGGGACCCCCCCCGTCCCCCC
>CM025627.2:9859671-9870582 GCA_014621495.2 Entosphenus tridentatus
CGCCCCCCCCGGTATGGTTTGGAGCAGCGAGCCAATTCCTCATCTTTCTATCCCCCTGCTTTTCATAACCGTTTTGGCTCACGTTGACGGTGTGTGCACGTGCATCACAACGTGATGCATTGGGCCCCGCACATTGTCTCAATAAAATAAACATTTTTCAGGAAGACATCCCGGTTGAAATAATGGGGGAGAAATGTTTAGAGAACTCGAAAGTTTTTGTTTTCAAAGCCTCCGCGTGACTCCCACCCAATCTAAACGCGCTTATAAAGTCTTGCGACTCTCTCCTCTGTAACACGTGTTCACAATAGTCAGTCTCCTAGTGACACGCAAGAGGGACGTTCAAACTCAGTGGGGGTGTCTATGCATGGATCGCCCTCTAAATTCCTCCATCTCAACTTTGCTCAGGGGGCGAAGCGCTCCGATCGCGGCTCTAGCTCGTGACCGACCCTGCCGCGCTTGAACCCTAACACCTACGCGGCGACCCTGCGCTGGCATTGCTTGTCCCGCAGACGGGGAGAAGGCGGACATCTCGGCGAAGGCGTACGAAGACGTCAACGTCATCACGGGCGCGCTGAAGCTGTACTTCAGGGAGCTGCCGACGCCCCTCGTCACGTACCAAGCCTACCCGCACTTCGTGGAAGCCGCCAGTGAGTGGCTCGGCAAGCCTCCCCTCACCGCTTTGAGTCTCCGAGCGTCTTACCAATCACCACCACATTGAGTCTCTTAGCGTCTCACCAATCCCCACCGCTTTGAGTCTCCGAGTGTCTCACCAATCACCACCACATTGAGTCTCTTAGCGTCTCACTAATCACCACCGCATTGAGTCTCTTAGTGTCTTACCAATCCTCACCGCTTTGAGTCTCTTAGCTGGCGTAGCTTCACTGTATTGAGTCCCATCGTTCCAATCCGAGCCTCGCTTGTTTGAGACTACTGATATATTTGTTTGTCTGTCCACCATTCTGCTTACAACTCTAGAACCAAACATAATTCAAGGGTGAGAGGTACAAGAAAAAACGTCAACACAATCTCCCCCTCCCCGAATGGCGAGAGAGAGAGAGAGAGTGTGGCCACACATGACCCGCCAATTGGACGAACCTTTTCATGGAGGGATCGTTGCGACGACCGCCTCGCCGCGGCTGCAGAACGTCGAGAGCAAACGCCACCGAGAGCACGTCGGTGGCGATGTGGATACGGCCAAGTGAGGAGAGGGCGGCGATTGCAGGCCATGGATCACCCGTCAGTTGTGGCGAACGCACAAGCGCGAGCAGACGGAGTGAATGCTGTTTAACACGTAGGCTTTAGCGAACATGTTGTGGGTTTACTCTCCAACACACCGCTGTACTGGTAACGAATTGGCATATGTTCACGTGACAAAACCTCACTAATTGGCTGTGTCAGGTGGTGGCGGGTTTAACGACGCAGTTTATATTTAAGCGATCAAACTCAAAGAGCCTCTATTATGGGTGAATGCTTCAGAGTGTGCAACCCTGCATGTTCGGACAAGGCAAAGAGAGGGAGTAGGGAATGCACAGCATTCACCGGCCGTCTCACGCGGGGAACGGACAGTGACCGCGACTGGCACGCGCGGTAGCACGGCCACGCAAGTGTCACCACGGACGCGAGCAATAGTCAAATACCAGGAGTGACAACGCTCGGGCCTGATCTTTCCCTGAAAGTTTCCCCGGTCACTGGTATCGTGCGTACACTGGAGTAGGCGTAGAGAGCGGCGACCCTTCAGGTTGGCCACAGCTCAGAGCGAGAGGTGTGCTGGATGCGGTGCGCCGGGCGGGGGAAATATTTCAGCAGGTCGCTTTGGGCGACAAACCCAAGTGGGACGAAGCCCTGACGATTGAACCCCCCCCCTGCCCCCCCCGTGTGCCACAGAAGTGAGCGACCCCGCGGAGAGGCTGGAGCAGCTGCGCAGGGCGCTGCAGACGCTGCCACCAGCGCACTACGACACGCTGCACTGCCTCATGGCCCACCTGCACAGGTGACACACACACACACACAAACATCCCCCGTGTAGATGGTTGGTGCAAGTGGTGTTAGCGAGCACTTTTGAAGGCAGAGACAGCACACAAGGGGGAGGTTGGCCAGCAACCACGCCCGGCCGCCTTTGTCTCCCCAGTGGCAATATTTACACACCGCACCAGATACTCGTCTGAGGCTGAGTCGACCTAGGGGAGGCCCAGGAACCAGGTTCAGATAATCGTCGTGAACGGGAATCGAACTCGGGTCGCCGGGTTTCGTGGCGCGGCGTAGCGCTAACCAACGCACGACCGCTCCCCTGCACGCACGCACGCACGCAGGGTCGCGCAGCACGAGAAGGAGAACCTGATGAGCTCGGAGAACCTGAGCATCGTGTTCGGCCCCACGCTCATGAGGCCGCACGAGCAGGACGTCCTGGCGACGCTCAACGGCATGAGGCACCAGCGCCTCCTGGTGGAGCTGCTCATCCGCCACGTGCAGGAGCTCTTCTGAGAGCGAACACGTGTCACGCGTCAACGTGCGTCCCGTCGCTTGCCACCACTACCACCACCACCTCATCCTCCTCCTCCACCGGCGTATTAGCTCTGACCCTTCAACGCCCTGCACCAAACAATGACCAACAATGCCCTACTACACCAAACAACACCCTAGAGAGACGCCGAATGACCAAATGTATATGTAACTATTGAACTTCAACGAAACTATTTTGTATTTTTCCAGGTAAGGCCCACTGAGCCACACAGCTCTTTCTCAGAAGTGACCTGGCCGCAAACGGCAGCTCAACAAAGTGGCTCATCACGTGGCAAAGTATCGCGGCCAAATACTATAAACTTATCTGAATCAAATTTCGATTTAAAGCTTTCGTGACTGCAGGGATTCATCTTCTTGGTTCTTTCGGTAAAGTCACGTAGAATGGAAATAATAAAATAATAAAAATAAAACATAATAAAATAATTCTCACGACGTTTCGGCCACAACGCAAGCAGCCGTCCACAGGTGAAGAACAGGTCAGACCTTATCTAAATCAGTCGGAACGCACCGGAACATAAAATAAGATGACTAAGGATTAGCCCAGAGCGCCACTACTGCGGCCAGCAATCACGTGTACCTGGCGTATCACACAATTGCCCGCTTCGATCGTTCGCCTGTGTCAACTTATGGGTCTCTCTGTGATTCTGTGCGTCTCTGTACGAGCCTACGATTCTCCGCTCCAATTCAAGGACTCTCCGTGCGAGTCTGCATCTCAGATCGTGGGGACTGACGTGCTTACGGCCACTGCCTGCTTTGATCATTTTGCTGGCAGCGTTTAAGACATTCCGCTCACCAAACTCACTCGACACAGACGCACACACACACACACACATTGCCGATCAACCCCCCCCGCCACGCCACCGTACAAGAGAAGAAGAAGATCTGGAATGCGCCAGATATCAGAAGCCAAGCAGGTGTTGAGCCTGGACAGTGTTCGGATGTGGGGGGATCGCCGTGGGGGCTACTGCGGGGCTGCGTTGTCAGCAGTGGGCACTGCAGAAAAACGCTGATTTGTTGTACTGCACTTCGTGGCTTCCACATGTCTGCCCCCAGTCTTCACCGACGCACGGCGATGGGCTTGCCGAAGTACGGTCGAATAACCATCACGATCAGCGCGGCATAGGGAGGCCCTCATCCAGAAGTGGATCAACAAAGATCTGTACGTTAATTCTACAGGCATGGCATAGTGAGGTGGGGGGAGGGGGGGTGTCTGACTTGAATGTGTTGAACTTTTATTGCACCGTACGTAGCCAACCGTGCTAATCAGAGGTGCGGGGGAAAGACAACACATCTAAACACAAGAAAAGCAGTTCGAAAGGAATGAGTTTTCAACCTAGGCAGGGCAGCGTTTGAGACTGAGGCCGATCGCCATGCCTTGGTGTCTGTGCCGTGGAGCCGTTACATTCACGCAACCCTCCTGCTGTTCCGAGCCTCAACCCATAAACCCACAGAGTGGCACGCTCCAGACACCAGATGACGTGTCAGCACGGCGGTGGACTCGACAGTAACAACAACAACAACACAAACTGAAATCCAGGATGTGGTCCAGGACACATTCGATGACTCAAGCAGCCCTGCAGCTGCGAGCCAAGCGGCCAGGGTTTCTTTTTTTTCTCTCGTTGTTTCCCCCAGGCTAATATATTTCATTCAAATCCTGTCTGCCCCACAACCGCCGCCGGAGTGACGTCGCTCCTCGCGCTTATCCGACGCGCTGCGCGGTTCTCCAGCCGCAGAGGAACAAAACGACGCCGTGTGCACGCCGACCCCGCGGGCTTGCAGGAATGGATGGGGTGCGCTGCGCTGGCGGCTGGCCCGCATCAAGCGCTCACCGCCAGCAGCGAGCGGCGGGGGGGGAACGCTTTGTACGTGGGCAGGGCGCTAGACCTCGCGACGGAAACGTCTCGAAGCGACGGGCAACCACTCGAGCGGGAGAAAGTGCAAATACATTTAAAAGCAGTGAGGAGCGTGGAAGCACGGTCACGTCGGCACGCTCTACTGTGCGTACATGACATCGAAGGTTCAATTCAGTTCCTGGACAAGGTCCCAGCACGCGGAGCGAAACGCCGGACGTCGCGGCCCCCCTGACGAGAACGTGTGGTAAACAACTCGAACAGGCCTCGGGGAAGCTGGCTCTTCCTGTGGCTCTCGGTGGTGACCAGCTGGGAAATGCACCGCAGCAGTCGTCTGCACGCAGGGAGACTCCGCGGAGACTGGACAAAGGCTGGACAGAGGCTGGACAGAGGCTGGGCGGAGGCTGCGTCACGGAGTTTCGGTCGAAGGGTCGAGGGGGGCCTGAAGTCGACAGCCTGAATTACACAATGAACGAATGTGGGTTGTGTCTCTCCCAGCGGCTACCGCTGCGCTGAAACATACTCTGAAATATTGAAACAACTGACATTTAAGCAATGCAAAAACGGTATACACTCGACCCCCCCCCCATATTAAGCATGGTGGTGAATGGGGTTAGTCCACTGCGCCATGAACCCTGTGACCCCGAGTTTGAATCCTGAATGTGGCCAACGTCAGTGTCTGAACCGGGCACGGTCGCTGCTCACCAACCCCCATGGCCAACAGGGCGTGGTGAGAGAGGCCTCCATCCAGCAGTGGATTGAGCAAGAGCTACAAAGGAGAAGCAAGGCTCAATGGGAGCGTGCAAGTGACGTAATCACATCTACCCCTCTATTTAAGGGACGAAACAGGAGGATTTCTCCACAACTCTGGCTGTCGCCTGATGAAGCTGGTTGTAATTACTGGCGAAACGTCGTACTCAGATTTGTAAATGTGACTTTGTGCTCTCCAACACACCGGTGTGGTTGTACTTGTAACGAATAGGCCACGTTCTGTTTACGTGACAAACCTTACTTATTGGCTGTGTCGGGTGGTGGCGGGTTTAACGACACACTTATATATTTACGTAATGATATTGGTCGCGAAAGTCTGCGTGTTAAACTCAACGGAAAAGCACAAGCAATGAACCAAACCGAGCAAAATGCCCAGACGTTGCTGTTCTCGGCAAGGTCAATGAGCTTCTCACGAAGTCCTTTGAAACAACAGCCATAGCCACACGATTGCCTTGCTGTCAGAGGTCGCAAACGGGTTTTGATTCCTTACCCGTACCCGGCCGCACCAGGGTCGCAAATGGGTACCCGTACCCATACCCGGCCGGGTACGGGTACCCGTTCCCTACCCGTACCCATACTCTACCCGAAATGAGTGACAGACGGTTACTCACCAGTGACTAACGGCCTACCCGTACCCGGCCGCACCAAGGTCGCAAACGGGTACCCGTACCCGTACCTGGCCGGGTACGGGTAGCCGGGTATCGGGTAGGGTACGGGTATCGGGTACCCGGTTGCGACCTCTGCTTGCTGTGTGTGACGCCGTTTACGATCTTCGCGAACTTGCGATCATCAGGCAGCTTCCGTTGCTCAGTCACGGAGCCAATTTCAAATGTCCAGCCCAGGACCGCCAACCATCCTTGCCGATTCTAGATTTGAAGCTTTCGTGACTGCAAGGATTCATATTCTTATGTTCTTTCGGTAAAGTCACGTAGGTAAAAAAATGAAATCACTTTACCGAAAGAACTAAGAATATGCATCCTTGCCGAGCCACAGCTCTCTGATGCGTCGCTTGGTCTGCACCGCGTCCTGATCGGCATCAACCTCTCGACGTTTTGCTCCACACCCTGGGAGCTTCTAGAATTGTTTACTTCCACCAATGAAACTCGCAGCACGTGGGGCGAAACGTCGGACATTGTCCAAAACAACACGGGGCGTAGCCCAATGGCTCTTCGGAGAGTCAACTCTTTAGAACCTACACGGGGGGTGGGGGGGGTGGTGGGTCAGCTTCACCGCGTGTGCTACCCGAGCAAGCTGCAACTGCAGCGCCCTCCACTCTTGGTGCTCACGCAATGACAAAGGATCCTCAGGAGAGAAGTCTCATCCGTCGTGAAGCATCGGTCGGCACTGGGTTGGCTATGAATGACTACGCAAGGCTGTGGGCTAGAGACACGAGTTCCCATATGGTGCGCGTATGTACGTTGAACTTCTTTCGCAGCACACGCAGCCAACCGTGCGAATCGGAGGTGCAGGAGAGGGATGTGTTGGGTGTGATGACGGCATCGAGATTACAGGGAATGCAAATTCGCCAGCAACACGCCAGCGTTTCTGTCCTGTACAACCAGAACTGGATTTATGTCCGAAGTCGAATGGATTGCCGATCAATGTATTGCTTGATGCGGGGTTTCGAGAGAAAACAAAACTCCAGTCCGCAAACTCCACCACGGTCCACATTTCCACTTTGTCCGAACTGCTCCATTGAAGCGAACATTGTGGTTCGGCGCTGCATGCATGAGACGATCGGTAAAATTGGAAAACAGGACCAGAGTGGAGCACGACGAGTGGAATATCAAGAACTCTATCCCGGTAAACAAGCCAACGTCAGGCCAATGTTAGCATGTGGTTGGAAGCGTTGGCCCAACATTGGCCCAACGTTCCACGTTCACCGGGGTGAGCCTAACACGAAAGAGCGTTGATTACGACTGTCAGTTTTAATTCCTGCCCCGCCACGCAGAGGAGGAGACGAGCATTCAAATGGACCAAACCCACGAAGCTTCGAGTGACAACAATGAGCTTCACGTTGCCACACACCCCTACGACTGGAGAGAGAGGGAGAGACGACATTGTAAATATTGTATTTATTCGAAGGTACCTATAATGATACTCTCCCACCTAAAGATGTTTGAATGTTGACACTTTAAACACTTGTAGCCGTGTTCTGTACCGCTTGCCGGTCTGCGTGTTGTGTGGTTGGATGTCCACCCCCTTGTAAAAAGTGCACACCCTCCCCAAGTTGAATATTATGTACGCCTGGGCTTAATTTCTCCCGGGTCTCTCCGGAGAATATTTCCGGACAAGGCACACGACGTTTCAGTATATGTACCTCCTCTCGCCGCCCATAGCTGTGGCTGCTATTGTCACGTGACTACCGGTCTCTGACCAGCTTACCTTGAACATATTCAGTGAGAAATTAAGCCCTGATTTCCCTCTGTTTAAATGTACATCTATAGTTGTGGTGGATGCTGTGGTGTGGGATATTTATTTTGGGATGTTCCATTTTGGGGGAAACGGGGGGGACGGGGGGGCTTGTTTTGTGAGTTGGGTTGCACCAACTGTTTTACAAATACAACCTCTTGTTTTGTAGGAAGTGTGTGATGTGAAATCATGTGATTTGCTCATTAAAGACAGACATAGTTACATTAAAGACAGACATAGTTACAACCCCTTTTTCAAACAAGGACATTTAGGGTTTACTGCGTATGTAAAACTACCTTCTGGCGACGAAACATTTACCGCTTTTATATACTCTGTCAACATTTTTACGTATATAGATAATAGGTCTCCAAACAATCTGCAAATGTATTTTTAACCGTTTGTTACATTGGTGCAACTAAGTGACCTATACTGCAATGTGTTTTTATAAGATGTCTTTCGCAATGTTGATGACACCTGCATCCTGGCTCACCGCAAAAACAAACCCATCACGTTCAACGTTATTTTAATCATCTCACAACACTTGCGTTTAATTACTCAATCGCCCCCCTACTGTGAAACACTTGGCAGGGCCCTCTTAAAACGAGTCACCAGACTCGGTCAGATTTTCCTGGGTAAACAATAATTATTAGTATTTATAATGAAAGTAAAGGTCTCAAAGCGCAGACTTTGGGACCTCCTAATGGGAGCTGTCCCTGGGTGGAACCGACCTACGAGTGGTCATTGTATACCCTCATCTTGCCATCTCGGCTAACTGGCACCAAGATGATTGCGTCGGCGTAGCATTGTGCAAGAAATGACGGAACATGTCCAATATTTATCTAAATTAAACACGCTTAAAATGTGCGGCATGTAATGGGTTTGCCATGCTCGATGAAATGTCACGATTCCAGGTTACGATTAAATTCGAGAATCAAATTGTTCGTCTCATTATTTAAATGCGTTTTCAATGCTCGGTCTTGTTTGTTCCTTTGGACTCAAGGTAACATTTGTGTACGATTCGAATTGTCGTATAGATAAACATTCTTACACAAACGATGCGATGACGCATGTCTCGAATCAATGTGTAAACTTGGTGTTGGATCCGTTGTAAGAGTGCATGACGATGACGATGCAGTGCGTTTCCCAGACGAGTCGCGAGTTCATTATTACGACGTACGACCCGCGGGTCTTCTTACTCAGAGAGTATTTTCACATTTCCCAGGAAACGATTAAATCAGCAAAGGCAAGCTGCCTGAGCACGACCCTAGCAGCGGATCCCACAGCAAACGTTGAGGGTAAATCTATAGATATGTGTTTTTTTGTTACAATGAATACCGATTAGAGTTACACTGGTGAGCATGCGTGCGTCTCTGCGTCGCGCGTGGCCTCTGTTCCGTGGGGCGGGGAGGACGATGGCGTCTCCTGCGGTCAGTCCGGTTTCACAAGCGCGATGAATGTTTGTCGGTGTCGAGAGTCGGTTCTCAACCTTGCCGAGCAACACGGTCCGTGGGCCAGGGCTGAAATTGGTGACCACCGAAGGTAGAACAAAAAAAAACTGTTGCGGTAACAATTCATTGATGTGGCTAATGCGAGTGCATTTTTTTTAAAATAATAACACCGTTCATTTCGAATGGTTGTCGCATAAGTCACTGTGGTTGGCCACATTATGAAATGGTATCCGCCAAAGTTATGGTGGTACCGACAGGTGAAATGTCTGGCCTGGGGCTCAGGGTCTTGTTACCGCTATTTGAACTTTTATATTCATGGTGTCATTACGAGCTGGGCTCGCCGCTTTCGCTGAGACAGCACCACACAGGAGCTTGCGGCCTGATACATTGCTATGCTGGATATGTACAGAGGAGTCACGCTGAGAAGACAAACGAGATGAGGTCCAGAATAGCAAAGCACCGACATGGTGTTGAGTCATTCAGTGGGCCCTTTGAGTCGGCCCTGTTATTTATTGCCAGCCCTAACACATTACCACGTGCTAAGCTTCGACCTGCAACATCCAGTCACTTGGAAAATTAGTGACTCAAACATTAGCGATGCCTAAACCAGTCCATGCTCTTGCCACCCAACTCTCTTGGGTGACAAGTTGACGTATCAGGGGTTTTTTTTCAATTATTATTGGGACCACAAGAAAGCATCTTGGGTTTCTCTGAGCACCCTGGATTCCGCTAACACGAAGCCAAACACTCATTCCTGGAATTGGCCAAATGTTACAATGTGGCAGGCAGGACCCTCGTGATAAATAATCTGGAGACTTATTGGAATTTTTTCGCGTTCTGGCGAGATGTTAACTCCCTCGCCCTGCTGTATATTTGGAGTTTGCATGTTCTCCCCGTGGTGGCGTGGTTTTTTTTCCATGTACTCTGGGTTTTTCCCTACACATTTAGAAACATGCTGTTTGGAATATTTGGCTGCTGTAACTTTCCACACGATAAGCCACTTTGTTGAGACACCATTTGTGGGCAAGTTTCTTCTTAAAAAGAGCTATATAGCCCAGTGGACCTTACCTGGTAAAATAAAAAAAAGAATTATTTTCTACGTCACGTGAATCGCTTGTACACTGTCCATCGGCGAGGTCAAGGCAGAACCGATTTTAACTCAAAGTTACTTTTCACGAAGTAGCAAACGTGAATGAAATCAACATCTTACGCACGCCCCGGTGACAAGCAAACGCACCTATGCCGCTGCATTTGGACACGTTGAAACAAACGTAAATTCCACAGTCCGTGTATTATATTGATATTTAACCCTGTTACACAGAGCCGGCCCAGCCACTAAGCGACCCTTGCAATTGCAAAGGGCCCCGTGGCCAGCAGAGGGCCCCCTAGAGTCACTGCTAGCGAGTGGGTGAAACAAATCATACATCAAAGGGGCCTCCAACCAAATTTTGCTTAGGGCCCCCAAAGGTCTAGGGCCGGTTCTGCTGTTACATCACGTGATGCGTGCACACCGTTTTGTGCGGCGCTCGACCTATGAAGATGGAGGTGGTGGCACACACACGCCTTGTGCCGACACCGAGTCGGCGTATTTGTTGAGGGACGACCTCTCGTCCTGCTGACACGACTCGCGAACCCGCCGATGCTGTTACACTCGGACTTGGCGTGCCGCTGTGCGACTTTCACTTCACTTCACACGCGTACACCACCCCGCCGGTGACGTGACCGTGCATGACGAGTCCAAACGATTGTTCGTCAAATGTAACAAATACAAACAGGAATTGCATGATAACCACTTCTGTCCTTGAGTGTCATTATAGATACAGTAAATATATTTACATGTGCAACTTATTGTCAGTCCACTGCTGGATGAACACCCCCACTCCTCACATCTACAGCCGTCAGTCACGTGG
>CM025627.2:9890582-9930479 GCA_014621495.2 Entosphenus tridentatus
GCATTATGACTGCAGGTATTGTGGTCTATGCAAACATGACTCCTTGTAAAAAGGTGTCAGTTTTGTTGCCAGATAGAAGGGTAAAAAAACAATTATCATATTTTTACTGGCAAATGAGGTTCCCATGGTGGAACAAAATAATAGTTAGGATTTATTTTTTGATGCGGAGAGACAATCGCGGGTAAGGTGTGCAAGTTATTTCGTCACTTAAATCATTTAAAGTTTCGTATTTTTTTTGCCGCAAACAAGGACCCGTTCCTTCAAGAAAGGGTCCTTTGCCTATAAACATCGGGCAATTCACCAGCATTGATTGGTTCAAGCACGCGTGACACTGCTGATGAGGCACTGAATGTCGAAACCAGCACAGCGCTTTGCTCGTGTTAAGTAAGCACAACGAATGAACCCAATCCAAACTTCCTCTTCTCAGGCAACAGTCTGCACGAGTCAGCTACAGGGATTGTCCTTCTCTCTGTGCTTCTAATTCTGGGCCTCTTCTCTATTCAAAACTAAAATAGTTTAGTTTTAATAGTTCACATCCACTCTACCCTCGTATTTCGCTCCGGCGCGTCTTCGCATTTCACCCTCGGTCTGCCTCTACTCCATCTGCTCTGCGAAGGCATCACAAACGAAACTGAGCAAAACTCTGATAAACATTCAGCCCCCCCCCACTACCACCTCTGCCATTTTCACAATTCCATGAATTGTAATGAAACGCGGGTCACAATTCAATCCGACAACTAATTTTGCGTTTGACCGTATGTTGCAAGTAGAGTCTCTCTCTCTCTCTCTCCTAGCCCGCCGAGTTTGTGCAAACCAATTACTTACATCATCTACGGATCGTGGAAAAAAATATATTGTTGTTTACAGTCTACCAAACGTGCACACGTTCATAAAAAAACTAATATTCCACACCAGTCATTCCACCTCGGCCGCTGTCCCCGATGACACGCCGCGTGATTTAATGATTTAACCCATGCGGTTAATTCAGGGCGGTAACAAGGCAGCCGGCTTGTTACCGCGCCAAATTTGCAGTCTCACGACGCAAAATGCCACCCCCCACGTTGCCCGGGGTCGCCGTGTCAGGGGTCGAGATTTCTGAGCTCTCCGTGATGTAGGGTCTGTCAGTGGCTGCTCACGAGGGCACGTGCCAAGCAGGGTGCAAGGGTGCACGGGAGGACAGCGCCGTAAATAGTGCGCTCCCACATTTTAAAACGACAACTTTTTTAATTTTTAATTTTACCAGGTAAGGCCCACTGAGCGATGTAGCTCTTTTTCAGAAGCGACCTGGCCACAAGCGATAGCTCAACGAAGTGGCTTATCGTGTGGAAATGTAGAGCAGACAAATAATGTAAACGCGTGTTTCTAAATGTGGAGGGAAAAACCGGAGGACCCGGGGAAAAATCTCTGTGACCACGGGAGAACGTGCACACTCTAAATATACAGGGGTCAGGGTCGCGATCGAACCTACGGCCTCCCGCATACCAGGCGAGGTAGTTAACGTCTCGTTACCCTCGCCGAATTAAGTGAGAAACTTTGGTTTCTCACTTAATTCGGCTGTGTTGTTGGATCTCGGTTCACTGAAAGGTATCCGGATTTCACGAACTCACATAAAACTAGAAAATCACTTCTTTTGTTTCCACATCAGAGATTGAGCACAAAACAGCCACATAACAATTACAAAGAGCAGTCGTAGTTTATATAGATGTATAGAGAGAGAGCCAGATTCACACTTTGACGAAAGTTCAACTTCATACAATTGTATAGTGAAAACTTAGGATGTCTTCCCTCACACACAACGGGGAAGATCATTGGAGAAAAGTGGTGCGGTCATTTTCGTCATCAACATATCACTGCGGTCACGGGACTGTACTGCGTGAAAATAATAATTAGGTCAGAGTTGAATGCGGCAGAATTAAGCGAGAAACCAAAGTAAGGGTGCCATTGTGGCTAGGAGATGTTAACTACCTCTCCTGGTATACAGGAGGTCGTGAGTTTGATCCCGACCCTGACGCCTGCTGTATATTTGGAGTTTGCATGTTCTCCCCGTGGTCGCGTGGATTTTTCTCTGGGTCCTGCAGTTTTTCCCTCCACATTTATAAACATGCATTTAGAGTATTTGACAGCGATAAATATCAACAAGATAAGCCACTTTGTTGAGCTATCAATTGTGGCCAGGTCGTTTCTGAAAAATGCCTATAAAGCTCGGTGGGCCTTCACCGATGAACTAAAATAAAATTAAAACTAGTTTGTGGTTTAGTTTATAATGCTACTGTGCACGTGAGTAGCCATCGCTCAGTGGGCAGTGACCTTAAAACCCACAGCACCTGACAATTTGCACGACGGATCAGATCTCAATAGAGCTCCCCATTATCTTAACACACGGATTCACCGACCCACCCCCTCCCTGGAATTCTAAGCCGCCCAGCAACCCACGGCCATTTGTGCTTTTAACAACCACACGGGCAGCTTAACACTTCAAAAGGTGTTCATCTTCTTGGTTCTTTCGGTAAAGTCACGTAGAAGGGAAATAATAAAAATAAAACATAATAAAATAATTCTCACGACGTTTCGGCCACAACGCAAGCAGCCGTCCTCAGGTCGTGAGAATCATTTTATTATGTTTAGTTTTATTATATTGTTATTTCCCTTCTACGTGACTTTACCGAAAGAACAAAGAAGATGAATCCCTGCAGTCACGAAAGATTTAAATCGAAACTTCAAAAGGTGGCCGTTTGATCTTGCACCACCGAGTCCGAATCCTGTGACCCCATAAAAGCCCCATGCAGAGAAAGAAAGACAATATCACTCATTCGCACAAACCAAGGCAGATGCGGATACCCAATGCACAAATTGACTGCGGTCATCCAGGACAGACCGTACAACGTCTAACGACGCAATGTCCCCGATCCACAAACACGAAGGAGACGTCACCGCGTTGATGATACACTCCACTGCTCCTGATGCTGTTGTCCGGCTTGACCACCTGCGTGTGAGATTGTAGTTGCTGCTCTGCATCTGCGTCAGCCGTAAAAAAAAGAAGAAGAAGACTGCTGACTAGTGCAGCTTACTCAGTGGAACGGATAATTTTTTGCGCAAACATCGCCCGCTTTGAGCGCGACACGACGGAAGGTGATCTGTGTTTGCTCTGCCGCCTGGACACAAGCACTCGCACCGGAACACAGATGTTGCTGTGTGGTCGAATGCCCCCGCGCGATGATCTCATTAGAAATGACTCTGTCTGCCGCGATCCCGGCGTGTGATCCCACTCGCATCGGCACGGCCCTCACTGGACGAATGGGCTCATTAACAGGGACGACTTCAAAATCATCGGACTAGGATTAGGAGGGAAACTAACTGAACATTGTTTACTTTGATTACATTTTAATTACATTCTAGATTTGAAACTTTCGTGACTGCAAGGATTCATATTCTTAGGTTTTTTTCCGGTAAAGTCATGTGAATTTTTTACCTACGTGACTTTACCGAAAAAAAAAAACCTAATAATTTTAATTACACTTTCCGCTTGGTCGTTCCGCGTCATTATTAGATATAATGTCCGACGTTTTACTCAACGTAACTGGGGGCATTCTTCAGGAACTGCTCGGTTCCCGAATTGATTCGGAGTTTTCCAATGTCATCTCCTTGGGGCCATTCTACAATGCAGGGTGGTACACTGCTCGCTCCAGAGTTCCACGTGGAAATGTTTTTGTCGCATTAAATTATGCTGATTGCACAGCTGGAATATAATTATGGAAAATTAAGGTTATAGCTATATGGAATGAAGAAATGCCCCCTTTAAGCGTTACAGCGTTTCACTCCAATAGCGATTGCTTCCTCATCCGGCACAGCTTAGCAGCAGTGCAAGAAAGCCACCTATGTTTATGAGACACTGCACATTATTTGACGATTGTCACAATTTATAAAGAAAACAAAGCAAAATATCCCCCGGGTGCTCGAAGCAATGTGGCTTCTCTCAGAGTGTGGCTGCCCAGTTTGGTTTGCGCACCGCCTCCGAGCCCAAGCGCCGGCTCGGCTTCTGGGAATCGTGCCGGGGTGTTTTTTTTTATCGAGGCCCTTGGCAACTGTCCAGTTTGATCCCAACCGTGACGCTTGTATATTTAAAGCTTCCATGTTCTCCACATGGTTGTGTGGATTTTTTTTATCTCTGGGTTCTGTTTTTTTCTTTTCTCTCTCCACATTTATAAACATACATTGACATTTTTGTATTATTTTGTTTCTATACATTTCCACGTGATAATCTACTTTGTTGAGCTATCATTTTTTGGGCCAGGTCACTTATGATAAATAAGTTAATACCTCAGCGGGCCTTATATCCGGCAAGATAAAAATTACTTAATTTAATTTGTATATTTTTTTAAGCGATTTGTTTAACATTCTTATACTTTACACTCCTATCGCGTTTGTGTGTTATTTGTTGTCGTCACGTTCTTACCCCGTGCCCCGACTGGACCATCTGCGGGAAAGAGCTTCACGGCTTATCGGATTCCTCCTCCAGTATCAATACCGATTCTGATTCTGACAGGGAAGGCAGCGCGGTGCAGGCTGTGCTCAACAGCGCAATGCATTGTGGTCGCCCCAACGTTATTCTCGCTTTCACGCTGGAAAAAATGTAACCGGAGCAGGCTCTCTCTTTCTCTCTCATCCCAATATCTTGTTGACCTCCGCGCGGCCCCACCCCCCCAAACGGATATTATTGTACTTTAATACGTACTTATGTCATTTATATCTACAGAGGGCATCAGGGCCATGTGGGTGCGCGGGGTGAGTGACAGGGAACGGATGATTCATCCAGGAATGGGCGCGATTGATTTATTTCGCATTGCCTTTGAGCGCTGTTTATTTTTGACGGTAGGGATCACGATGGTCAGTTACAAGGAGTTCCTTTTGAAAGTTCCCATACAAATAGCGTTCCTGCAAAAAGGCTTTTAAAATAAACATTTGGCGAACCGTGTGCTCGTGAAGTGTACATAAATTACATTTAAGTGTGTGGCATGTTTTAAGTAATTCTGTACTCTGTACGTTAAATATATTCAATTGCTTTATATATACATAAACACATTATTCCTGACATTTAAATTAATCTCATTCACGTAACCGGGTGACAGCCGACTGAGATCATATGACTTTTGGAAGGGAAATACGCATTTATCTTGGACTTCTTTCGCACCGTACGTAGCCAACCGTGCTAATCGGAAGTACGGAAGGACAACAAACTAAACACAAAAAGGCAGTTTTAAAGACATGAGTTTTCAATACAGATTTAAAAGTGCAAAGCTCCAGTGGTTTCCTAATGCTGGCAGGAAGAGCGTTCGAGACAGCCGCAGAAGCGCATCTGAAAGCGCGCGATGATGCAGTGGCCAGCCAACAGCCGCTGCGAGGATGAGCGGAGTTTGCGTACTGATGTATGCTCCTCGATGCAATCAGCAAGCTGTTTTTGTTTATTTGTGGCAAGTACTTCGCGTGTAATGAGTGCGACCTTATGATGTATTCGTTCGGCAAAAGATACGAACGATTGCACAAATTAGTGGCACATAATTGCGACCTGTTGGACTTGAACACTGATGACTTTCAGTTTAATTTATAAGGTATGGCCCTGTGAGCCATGAGGCTCTTGATTCGGGTGCAATCGCAACAAACAAATCATGAACAAAGAAACATCTTAAAGTGACGTTTCGCAACAGAAACATCCAGGAAAAACCAGTAAAAATCTCTCAAAAAAAAGCACCGTACATCAACGCTGGTGTGACTACCACGAGAAATTACTCCTCCAAACCACTAGCGGAACAAAGCCATCTCTCTTCAAAGTAACAAAGTAAACAAGCAGAAACTACGTCTTTCTCCCGAAATCTGTCTCTCCGGTTTAAATAAATAAAATGTATTTATTTACATATCCCATCGACCACACGGCCTTCTGGGAGTGACATATTTCAGCAGCACTGCTTTTACGAATTGGCCCAGTGCTGAGCCTGTCACCATTCGGCTTGTCCACCTGCCTTTCGTAAATCCACTGCTAGATGAAAGCCTCCTCAAGCCATGCCAGTAATGGGGATTGTTTGAGCGGACTTCTGGGCATCTCAGTAAATGTGGTAAAAAAAAAGAAAACTTGCATACACTCAAGATTAGAATCGATAATTAATCGATGGATCAGCCTGTTTGCTTTTGTGCTGGGCATTGTTCAGTACTTCGGAATGTCTCTCCCCTTGGCTTGACGACGCAAGAACAACATCGGCCTCCCTTCCTCTATTAAACTACGGCAAGCCCAGTCCTGCAGTCCCAGCCGCAGCCACATCCGCCCCCCATTGTGGAATTTAGATTGATGCTGCTCATTTACGCTCCTCTGAATTCCCGCTGCATTCCTGCTCACAGTGCCGCGCCTGTTGCCGGGCCTGAGTTTGTAATTTTCGCCGTGCTGTGCCGCTTGGTTACGAGACGGATTATTGGTTTTACTGGCTGTTGTGTTAAATCAGCTTAGCTATCTGTGCGCCGATCAATCTACAGTGTAGAAATCACCATGGCCATTTTTTGTTTATGGATTGAGTCAGGAATCGAACCCAGGACCTCCTTGCTGAGAGGCACAAGTGTCACCACTGTGCCCAGAATGCATCTGTTCATCTTGCATGCCCGCCACAGTCGGTTAAATTATTGATAGATCAGCGTGCTGGTTTTTTTGGTGGCAGCCATCAGCTGCTGGAACTGAATATCCCTCGCGACATCTGAGGGTACGCTGTGAATTCTTAATGAAGGACACGGGCTCTGGCATAAACACTTGGCAAGAGAAACTGGCAGAAACAAACCTCCAGAGATTCCCTCGTCAGATTCCTACCGCCACGCCTCAACCTTTGTTTGGATCACCAACACCACCTCTGCCATAATACACCCCCCAAAGAACTGTGTTATGGATGATATTGGTCGCGAAAGCCTACGTGTTAAACCACTTCTGCCACTCGTGACATTTTCGGCCGTGATCGAAAAGCCACGGGGGAATAATTTGTGTCATTTAAATAACTTTGTTGCTATGTCTGTAACAGCTTTCTAAGTCTTTAAAGTGTTATTATTATTTTGTACGTACGTATGTGGAACTTCTTTCGCACTGTACGTAGCCACCCGTGCTAATTTTACACGCAATAATGACAATTTATGTCAGATTCGAATTCGGGTCAACATTCATGAGGCTGGGCGATTCATATTTTCTGTCGATAATGCACCTTACAGTTTGAAATGTTGTAATCATCATTATCATCAGCGGCGGAAGCCATTGTCAATCCACTGCTGAATGAAGGCCTCCTCAAGCAGCCGCTACCTCTCACAACCCTGCGATGTAAGATCCACCAAGCTCCTGCATGAGGTGACTTCGTGGCCACATCCCCTCGCTGGGTGTCATCTTGGATGCGCACCATTCCTTGGCTGCCACTCCCTCATCATCATCATCGTTATGATTGCTGACCATCGGCCATCGTCCCTTCTAGGCCCGTGACGTGTCCTGCCCAAACCCACTTAACATTTCTTAAGCGTTTGAATTATGTCATTTGACCTACGCGTGTTTAGCCAACCAGCACGACTAGCCAACCAGCACGACTGTGCTGGTTGGCTGCCACAAAAACATCCAAACGAGTCAACTTTGTATCGTGATAGCCAAGGTGGAACTTTGAATACTTTGCTTTGGGATGCAAAGACGAAAACGATTCACTTCCTTGAAACTGAAAGACCTGGGGGATATTTGCAATTCAAAACATATCTGCGGTGCCTTAATGTGCCCTCCTAGACGCACGCGCTATCTTTCGTTGTTTCCCGTATTGGATTTCTGTTTCAGAAGTCGTAAAAAAAAAATGGGTGTGGGTTTCAAAATCACGCTGTTAGCAATCTTAACACACACACATACACATGTACTGTATAGAAAGATAGTGCGTGTGTGTGTGTGTGCCTCTGAGGAGTGGGGAGCGGTAGTGCAGCAGTTATCACGCTGCGCTACGAACCCGGCGACCTGAGTTCGATTCCCGCTCACAGTCAGAATCAGAATCCTTATCTTTGTTAGAATATTTTTTTTTATCCTGGAGAAATCCGATGAGCTATGAAGCTCTTTCACAGATGTCCAGTCAACATCGGTGACGAACATCTGAACTGACCCTGGGCATCCGCAAGGTTGACTCAGCCTGACATGGGCAAACAAAGGCGGCCGGGCGTGGTGCTGGCCACCGACCCCCTCGTGTGCCTTGCTGGCCAGAAGAGGTGCTCGCTAACAACACTTGCCCCAACAGCCTGTTGAGGCTACACGGGGGAGCTTTGCATTTGTTTAAAGAGAGTTTTGCACGATGTGAGTAACAGGCAGCCCGATTTTTGAATCTCCCGTTCCCCGCAAACCAAATTTTAAAAGCTAACCGTGCCGTAGAGAGTACAAACACCCGCTACGACGGGATCGGATGCATCCGGGGCGGATCGACGGCGCTCATTTGTGCACACGGGGTCACAATTGGCACGGTTGTCCGTTCCGATTCCTTCCAAAAGTTCCTGCTTGGGGCCAACTGCTCGCGCGACGGAGTCCACGGAGAGAGGAAACGCAGCGAGTGGGGAAGCGGTTTTCATCGCCTCACCTGCGCGCCTTCGAGTCGGCAGACACGCTCCGCCGGGCGCAAAGAAGCAGCTGGATCAGACACCGCGAGAGTCACGTGGGAGCCACCCAAGCCGCGTGTGCTGCACGGGGCACCCCCAGCATCCTTTGACGAGCCGTGCCACGTAGAGCGACAGGCGCAGGGCTTTACAGTTTTAGGCCCCCCCCCCCCCATTATTAGGTGATGGCTCAGCGTGTTTATGCGCATGGAACGCTCCTCTCTCAAATACTCCTGTCAATCTCCCGCCCCTAAATTGGGAGGTTGCTCCTTCTCCCCTGCTGTTCTCAAGGTCTCGATCACCACCCCCCCCCCCTCCTCCTCCCCTGCCCTTAGCTGTTTGCCAAGCCGACTCGCTTCGGCCCGGTTCAAGTTGAGGCATAAGACGTCTGCCTCCTGCGCCTCCTCCCTCCTCTTCTCCTGCCACGCGTTTGTCCCACTCACGCGGGGGTGTCCGCTGCCCTTGCCAACCTTCTCCACGCTGCCCTGTCTTGCGCCATCTCTCTTTCTATCCAAGCTCAACCCTGGTTAGCTTCCTACGTCCGATAAGACCAGCCACATTGCAAGCGTATTTGAACATGGGAGCTATGAGAAAATGCGATCTAGCTGTATAAAACATATTCAAGCGCAATATCTCCGAAACACTGCTCTCTCACAAGAACAGTATGAGCCACATGTGTGTGCGAGGGGGGGGGCATTCTATAGGATTAAGTCCACTTGGAGTGTACGGTCATGGAACATTGGAGCTTCGACAAACAGATTAAAATCACCACCAGAGTCAAGTGCCTGCGCACCCTCCGTTGCGAGCAAAAGCATCGATGATAATCACGATTATTACGTCATGTATTTAGCGAGGAACGTAACATCGAGTCTCAATGCAGTTTTTGTTGTTGTTTTGCACGAGGAGGGTCCTTCTACATTTGGATGTTTGGCGGAAACCCCCCCCACCCCCCCCCCCATTGTGGAGCGCTTTGCCGTGTGGGAGGAAACCAGAGGACCCAGCGAGCCAAGGAGGGCCACTCAATGCATCTGATGCAAAGACAGCCTCAGGAGAGCGTTTGGACCAAATCTCAAACATTGCACCTTGTATCCTTCGCAGCCTCATCTCGACTGGAACGCCATAATCATTTAATTATTATTATTTATTGGCCATAGCGTACATCGTCAATTATCATTCGAACTTTATTGCCTGTGGGTGCCTCTTGACTTTCAACTTTGACCTGCACTGGGATGTGCCCAATCACATCGGATGTTGGAAGCTAAGCAGGTTTGGGCCTGGACAATGTTTGGATGGGCGTCCACCACCGTGCATAATAGGTGCTGTTGGCTGCTGTGTTGGCTACTGTTGTTGGCTACTGTTGTCAGCCGAGGGCGGTGAAGCAAACCCCACTGTTGTACCGTACTATGCTCCAATGTCCTCACCTTCACCAACCCGCACTGACCAGCACAGTGCAGTCAAATAACCCTCACAACACACACGGCTTGGGGAGGCCCTCATCCAACAGTGGATTGACAAACAAATGCTTTACAATGGATCCTCATGGCGGTACCCCGGGGTACCAAATAACACAAAATGACCGAGGCAATTAAATATGTTATTTCTGGGACACGATTTTTTTCCAGGGGTGTACTTCACTCCGCGACTGGGGTACCAATCAATCCGACATCGGTGACACTCCGCGATGTCGAAACGCAGCGAGGACGATTGCGCCGAAACCCTGAACGCTCGCGGTACGCACCGTAGTGGTGCATCGTAGTGTACAGCTCGTCGAGACGAGTCTATTGCCGCATCACCGACCATCAACAGACTAAAGATGACCGCATCACGGACATCATGCGAAAGCCGGGGTACCGCCATAAGGTTCAATTACACCACCACGTGACAGCCTGAGAAGAAGGCCCTCCATCCAGCAGTGGATACACAATGGTTGATGAGGACCATCATGAAAATGAGAGAAGAAATATAACTCCGTGTGGGGGGGGGGGGGGGCTCCTGAAGGATGAACGAGGGTGCTAAGAAAAGATGAAACGAAGGAGTAGAATTACTGGGAAGGGCCGCATCAGTTGACTTCGCCTACCCCCCCCCCGCTACATCCACGATCGCCACCTGCCTGCTCTCATTTGTTGTCCTTCCCCCGCACCTCCGATGAGCACGGTTGGCTACGTACGGTGGTGCGAAAGAAGTTCCGCATACAACGCATGCACACATAGACACACCGTCCGGGTTTAACCTGGGACGATCCGTGAATTTGCATCTGCGTTTGGGGGGTGGCCGGAGTTGATTTAATTTGTCACGGGGACTGCTAGCGTGACTGCCGGTAGCAGATCCCGTGTGAGAATTACGTCCGGGTTTGGCCTGCGGTGGTGGCAGCCCCCCCCTCCCCCCAATGTGCATTTTGCCACGTCCCGAACCAAACAGCATCCCGAGCGTGTCAATCGCTCGTTCGCGCGACGCTCGGCCTACGACGAGTCGTCGGCACAGCGTCTCGATGAGGAATAGCCCGTGTGCTCACTCCGTGGGCACGTTTTATATGCACACCTATTTATTTGATTCATTTTCATATTCCCTGGATGCTTCAAGCCACATTCGGCTTTGTTTTCGTCCCTTCTCCGAAACAGTATTCTCCATCACAGACATCACGGCACTCAGCTAATGCTATTTATCTCATAAACAGCTACCACGGTGACCTTGCTATCAAACGTACCTGCGATCTAGAGATAAAATGCTCCAAGAAAACCAAGAGTGGCATTCGATACCCATGGTGGTACCACTAAACCATTCACCGCTCATGGCGGTACCATTTTCGTATAAGCCATTTTCAGACCAGCGGCTCAAAGAGCAGAAAGCAGCTCGCCATGTCCCCACGCCACCACCAATGTGACCCGAGATGTCCTCGCCTTGTCAGCCACAAGTCGCTCTGCCCACGGTGTAAATTTAGCCCCCGGCGATGCCGCCAAAGCCCAAAGCCCGGCGAGACCACAACGGCGAGGCCACACCGGCGAGGCCACAACGGCAAGGCCACAACGGCGAGGCCACAACGGCAAGGCCACAACGGCAAGGCCACACCGGCGAGGCGCTTCGTCTCCACTGGGGCCCCCGAGAGCCGACGACGTCAAATGAGCAGGATGGGGCACGTCGAGTTTTAGGGATGTAAATTCAACCTTCCCAGCGATTCATGCCTTGTGGGAAAATAATAATAATGATGATAATTATCTCTCTCTCTGAACGTCAGTGGCATTCGGCCACAGCTATAACTGGTGAGTGGCAAAGGCGCAGCCCTGCAATTGCCGGCTCGCGCCACTGCTGACGAAAGGGCTTCCCCACCGTCGAGCCGTTCTTAGACGGTACTTGGCCTACTCTTCCGCGCTGGACAGTCGTCGTGGAAGACGTGGGAGTACCCACACTTGACCCCTCCACACGCGACCTATCGGCTGACACGCTGCGGTGAACACATTTATACTGCTGGCTGGACAGAGGCACAATGGAGGGGGTGGGGGGGGGGCGATGGGGGGGTGGATTTGAAAAACTTTTGCCCCACTGTGTCGGCCGCCTTGCCGGAGAGGTCGAATCGAACCGACGGCCTCCGGAGTGCAGGTCCAGCGCGCCGCGGAACGATGCGCCACGCAGCGGCGTCCCTGGATGTGTGAAAGGGCCCCGCGTGATGTTTCTTTGCTTCGTGGGAAAGTAACAGGCGTCTCTTTGAGCTGCTGCGGCATTAGCCGTGATGATAGCAGCGGTTGAAAAATCTCACGCCTGTTTTGTTTTTGGGGGGGGGGTGGGGGTGTTGGTGGTTAGGTTTTTACTGCGGTGGCAGCCAACTGGGCGTGCGCGGCTCGCAATGAGAAACCACGCTCATTCTCCCCCCGGGGGCTGATTGTCGAGCAACACAAAGAACAACAACACAAAGAACAACACAAAGGGGAAGCGCATTGCCCCACGAACGTGCGCTCGTGGACGTGCGTGCTCGTGCGCGTTCGTTCAGCTCGACGGGTCGCGGACGATTCTGTTTGTGGCCACCGCACGCGGTAGATGCCGGCCGTGGGCCATCAAGCGAAAAGCGTCCCCCGATTTGTTTACATGTTTGTATCTTGGCTGACGGCGAACAAGCGGTGCGTAGTGGTGACCTTTGGTTTGCTCGCGAGCGGTGTCCCTCCGTATAATTGCGCTTTCGGGAAAAAAAATATGATGGCCGCGCCGCATTTTACACGCCAGGGCTTCGCACTGCAAGGGGAAAAGGAGCGTCGGGCAATCGCGCAGGCCGCCATGTGGCCACGAAGCTGAACGTGACCTTGAGCTTCGTGAAGGTTGAATATGCTGCGTCTGCGCGTACGTACACGCGGGACGTGCGTCACAAGGCGTTGCTATGGCTGCGTTAAGAAGCTGCGTCGCCCCGGCCTCCCTGTCTCTGCGCCCTCACCAACAGTGCTCCCCCACCCAACCTTTCCCATCTCCGCCAAATCCCTGGGGGGGGGGGGGGTCTGGGTTGGCCCCCGTTAGGGTCCCCGCTTAGCCATCGCGGTTTCCTTTCCCAGGCCCACGGGCGTGGAGGCATCGATCATTCAGCCCGCTGCGTGAAGTGAAGGGGCAGTGGTTCAACCCATCATAGATGCAACGGCGCCGGCAAATATTTCACTTTGCCTCGCCGCGCTGCGAGTCGTGTTGAGTGCAGTCCGATATTCGCTTTCTCCTACGGCGTTAAATGTCTATTTGCAGTTTCGCATCAAACGTCGGTACGATCGTGCGTGTGTGTGAGTTTGGGCGGTGGTGGTAGTGTGTGGCTCTTAGCGCTACGCTGCGCTACGAACCCGGCGGCCCAGGTTAGATTTCCGCTCACATCAACGCAAGTGACGATTATCTGAACCAGTCCTGGCCCTGCCCTAAGTCGACCTAGCCTCAAATGAGGACCTGGTGTGGTGTGTAAATGCCGCCACTAGGTATACAAAGGCGGTCGGGCGTGGTGATGGCCACCCACCCCCTCGTGTGCCGTGCCGGCCTTCATAGGTGCTCGCTAACAGCACTTGCCCCAACAGTCTGTTAAGGCTACACGGGGAAGTTTTGTATTTGTGTGTGATTCTTTTCAATATTGGGCAAGTTGGACGACGGTTGAAACCAATAAATGAGGTTAAAATGTTAGATTAAGCTCGCTTAATTTCACTTCACAGTTGATTTGTCATTTCTACGCCATGGCGCGTATTTATAGAAGTAGGGACAGCAGTAGCGATTAGCACGGTTGGCTACATACGGTACGAAAAAAAGTTCTACATACATACAGTGGCAAGTGCATTGTGTTACAAACCAGGCAGCGTTTATTCTATTTCTGGCCACAGCTCTCATCAGCGGAGGGTGATCTGGTCATAGACCCCTCCCTGTCGCCCACTATCTTCACCAACCCCGCATTGGCCAGCGTGGTGAAGTATGGTCAAGCAACCGCCATGACAGGCACAGAATGGGGAGACCTTCATCCAGCAGCGTATCGCTCACATAGGTAAAGGGTGCAGCCCTGCAATTGCTTGCTCACATCCACTAGAGGGAGCTCTGGAGAGCCCCTCTGCGGAGGTGTTTGGCCTACTCTTTCACGCTATAACGGGACGGGAAGAGCGCACAAATGATAATCGCATTGGGAGGCATTTTCACCTTAATCGTTTGATGAAATATAAATGAGATCTTCCGAGTGCACACAGAGGGACGGGGAAGCGATATGAGTCATCTCAGCAGAAAGTAAGCCACAGACGGGCAGATAATAAATTCCTGTGATGATTGCACCGGTGGCTGCTGACACTTTACATCGGTCACAGACCACCCAGCGGCGATGACACATGCCACAAGAATAGACCCGACACCCGCAAAGCCCGCGGGACGTCCTCTGGTTCAGCCTCGAGTGCGCCCTTCTTTTCGTCCTGCGATGCCCGGCGAGAGAGAGAGAGTGGAAGTCTCCTGTCTCAGTGACACAGATCCCATCAGCACGTAGCGCAGACCCAGAGCGCAACTCGGGCTGAATGGCGCCGTCTCGTGCTAAACCCCTGACGCTCTCTGGCGATAAGCCACGGATAAGCCATAGCTGTAGTCCTCTCCATTGTGTTGCCGGTGGAGGCCGCACATTAATGAATAATGTCGTGCCGCTATTAGTTTTGTGTTCGTTTCACGCGATGGGGAGCAGTGGTCGTTTACGGTGTTTCGCGCACCGCACAAGCTCTGCACACTCGAAGGGTGAATTGTACAGTGGAGCCCTAATTCGGAATCTTTATCCTGGAGGAATCCGATGAGCCGTGAAGCTCTGTTTTACAGACGTCCAGTAATTATCACGTCCAATTATCCGCGGCCCTATTACCCACACGAGTCATATTGTCTGTGGCAGCTGTAGGGTCTGCATAAATTATATTATCCACAAACCTATTTCTTCCTGTTATTTTCGGTTATCCATAATTTTACCCAAAATGCATAACAAAGAAGCTTCCAAATACGCGTGAGTTAAACGCCACATTAAGAGGAATCGCACAGAAATGTATTCCTATTATCTGCGAGGTTATCCATGATTGTTTTACCCTGCGGATAAGGTGTAAAATCGCGGATATTGGTCTCCCAAATCACCACAGATAAGAGGAGCTCTCCGTTATAAGTGTGTGCATTTAATGTATCGAACGAGCCAGTAGGTGCAGCCATTTCTGTGCCGTGACACATTCCTTAACAAATTTTTTTTATATAAATGGGGTGAGCGATGCCACATATGGTTAGCCACGGCTAACATCATTGGCAAGTTGTGACTGAACCAATCCTTCACCAAATCCCATAACCAACATAAATGTGGGGAGGGCTTCATCCAGAAGTGGTTTGACAAAAAGGCGGTAAATTTTCATTTATTATGAGAATTCAGCAATAAGCATTTTTAAAGGAAATTGTTCGTTCGTTCGTTCGTTCGTTCGTTTCTCAATCCGCTTGCCCTGGCAACGGACTCGAGCTCTCCCCGAGGAATTCCCAGGCGTTCCCCGGCCATCCGAGCGACATAGTCCCACCAGCGTGTCCTCGGCTGGCCCCGGGGTCTACGCCCAGTGAAGGATCGTAACCTTATCATGGTGGTTGGGTTTGTGTGTTCCGTTGACCCTCAGAGCTATGTGGCCTGGAGTCTTGTACTCCTGCTCGGGTCTCTGCTGGCGAGCAGGTCTGGGGGGATGTTCCAAACAAATAACGGTTCAAACAAAAGTCCCTTATGAATGGTTATGAAATTTTAAAAAATCAGAGAACCTCGTCCTGACAAGGTATACCGGGATACCCCCCCACCCCCACTCCGAGCCAGGCCTGGGGGTGGTGTTCACCGGAAAGCGCCTGGTGTGCCGAGTGAGCCACGTATGACCAGGCAGGGCCCAGTCCAAAATGTCTACGTGGTGCGTCCCGTGCGTCCAGCATCCGCAAGATGAAGGGTGAGGGGCGGGTGCGATGCCAGCATGGCAGGGAGAGGGATGGTCTCAAACGGACTGGACCTTGGCAATGGATGAAATTGTTTATAATTTTAAATTATAATGGTATTGTTACATGGCTATTGAAGCGATAATCTCAGATACAGACCACGTGTTAACCACCTCGCCTGATATGCAGGTTGTGGGTGAGATCCTGGTCCTGCTGATACCTGTATATGTGGGGTTTGCGTGTTCTCCCCGTGGTCGTGTGGATTTTTGTCCACATTTAGAAACACGCGTTTAGAGCATTTGGCTGCAATACATTTCCACAAGATAAGCCACTTCGTTGAACTATCATTTGTGGCCAGGTCACTTCATAAAAAAGAGCAACATAGCTCAGTGGTCCTTACCTGCTAAAATAGCGAAATGTTTTATACGTTTTTAGTTTAGTATAAAGTGGCGCATCAAAGAATAAGGACCAATAACCGTGTTATTCACAAACCAATCTGCCAGTGGCTCTCAACCGTCCATCGCCTCTCCTCTCTGCGCCCGTGTGTGTTTGTTTCTCAGGGCTACCAAGGGATGGTGGACGGAGGAGACAACATCCGAGAGGCGACATGGGAGAGCGTCTCTGGCATCCTCCAGCTGGTGGGTGCCGTGTGTCATCGGCAGGATCTGATCGTCTGCCAGGGGGCCCCGAATTAAACCCTTTCTGATTCTGATTCTGAAATAATAGACACGTGGTAAAGTAAAAAAAAAAATCTTAAATCTATCATTCAGGCCTCTGCTTTGGTTGAGTTTGTGGTTTTTTTGGGGGGGAAAGAGTCTGCTAAGCGTGCAAGTTGTCTTAGGCGTGTACGGAGAGTGCCATCCTCAATGGCAGCAGCGCTCAAAATGCACACCAAGGAAGCCTGGCGACACACAGGAGCACTGTGGCAAATTAAACAACAGCGGGGCCTTCTCTGGGGGAAAGGGTGGCCAAATGGTGCCACGTCCACACCACTTCGTTGACCCATAGTGCGTCGACCGACACAGCAACAATCGATGCCTGGGATGAATGAATTCATCAGCGGATTGACAAATCAATGTTTTTGCCAACACAAAGATAAAGATCGCCAGTAGAGCCTTAAGATACTGTAGGAGCAAGTGCTGTTAGCCAGCACCTATGAAGGCCGGTACAGCACACGAGGGGGTGGGTGGCCATCACCATGCTTGGCCGCCTTAGTATCCCTAGTGGCAATGTTCGCACACCACACCAGGTTCTCATTTGAGGCTAGGTCGACTTAGGGGAGGCCCAGGACTGGTTCAGATCATCATCAACGGTGTTGATGTGAGTGGAAATCTAACCCGGGTCGTAGCACAGCACGCTAACTGCTGCACGACTCCTCCCCAAAACGCACGCACGCACACGCACACACGAGAGAACAGTCTTCATTTAAACAGCAACCTACTTCCTCCACTGCCTCATAAAGGCCCCTCTGTATTGCCACGAAGGGTGTTGCACGCATGGTCTTGCCTCATGGCAACGCGGTGGAATTGTACTGCAGTGGCAAGCCCCTCACTCTTCACGTTGTTTCTTTTGCAAGGGAGACCTGAGAAAGAATCATTTCTGTGACCTCTACCAGGTATTTTGGGGCGAGAGCGGTGGCACAGTGGTTAGCGCACCGTGCTTTGAACCCAGCCATCTGCGTTGGATGGCCCAGCCACGGCAGACATCTTGGCGAGTGATCTCTAAACGAGTCCTGGGTCTCCCACCGTTGCCATCCGAGCATGGGGAAGTATGGTCAAACAACCCCGAATGTGACGGACACGACACGGAAGTAATATTCGGTCACCCAGGTCTCTCTGACAAATGAGACAATCCTGGTCCCTTGAAATCTCATCCAGTTGAAGAAATAAACTTTAAACTTAAAGGTCTTCATCCAGAAGTGGACTGACGAAGTGTGAATCGGTAGGACTAGATATTGACTGTGGTACGATGGGTGAGGCGTTCTTGCACTCGATGTCACTGAAAATTCACTTCCCTGTTCTTCGTCGCTTCTATCAGCAACCACATCAGGCACACGCCCAACACAAAACTTCCAAGACTTGTCAGCCGCTCGAATTCTCTTGCAGTGAACCATTCTTTAAAAAAAGCCCTCGAGCAAGAAAAGGCCATTTTCCATGTTATGAAAAGCAGGAAGTAGTTTTTTGTTATTTCGCCAGAAACCACCAGTGGTGTAAGAGGTGGCGCAGTGATGGGCTCACTGTGCTATGAAGCCAATTTACTGAATATAAGAATAGGTTCTACCCTTTCTGGCAATAAAACAGGTGTTAAGATGTTAAAATATATATACTTGTTCACCACAAGTATATGTGGTTAACGCAGACATGATTCCTCGAAAAAGGCTTCAGTTTGGTGTTTTAACGTCTTAACAAAAACTGTTTTATTGCCAGAAAGGGTGAAACCTATTCTTATTTTTTGATACTGGTAAGGGAGGTCCAAACGAACTGAGCTTGAATCCCGGCCACGGCCGAAATCGGCGACGGCTGCTAAACCAACCCCACCGCCATGATGACCGCCACGGTGCAGGGAGGCCTTCATCCAGCAGTGGATTGACGACAATGGACTGAACATTAAATTTCGATTTAAAGCTTTCGTGACTGCAGGAATTCATCTTGTTGGTTCTTTCGGTAAAGTCACGTAGAAGGGAAGTAATACAATAATAAAAATAAAACATAATAAAATAATTTGTGAGAATTATTTGATTATGTTTTATTTTAATTATAAAAAAATTGTGAGAATTATTTTATCATGTTTTATTTTTATTATTTTATTACTTCCCTTCTACGTGACTTTACCGAAAGAACCAAGAAGACTGAACATTATTTCATGTCATCCATAGACCACTGGAACCTCCAACATCCTCGTGTCGAACACTCCTGCAGGGTGGTGACACGTTTCTCTGCGGCTTTGCTGTAAAGCTCGATGATGATGTCCGACGTTTCACCCCACGCACTGGGAACTTCAGTTGCAGAACAGCGCGTAGTTAACAACCCAAACATCGGGGTGGGGGGGGGGTCATCGGGCGCCTTGGACAAAGCCCCGACCTTACCGTCACCGCGTGTGTGTACAATTTAAAGAAAACCATTGTTTGCCAAACAAACAATGTGCAATGTATAAAAACAAACAGTGTCCCTGGCTCAAATATAGCCAGCAGCAGCATCACATCAATACAGGACCACGGACACACGCCCTGAATGCCGAAGGCGAATGTTTAGGGTAAATTTAATGTTTTTTTTACATTTACTTGTAAGTTGGCCAAAGCAAAGCCGTTGGACAACCAAGGGGCAGTTTTATTTATTTTTTCAATGTAACTTTATTATTTAAATAAAATGTGGGCACAGCTGTCCAGCCGGCGGGGCGTTGAGAGTCAGGAATTCGTGCGTTTCATCGCATGTTTGAAAAGTGCGGTCTTGGGCGAGAAATTCAATTGTCAATTATTTTTAGCCATGATTACTCGCAGGGAATCACGTGCGGGTGACAGATTGCTGAGATCTCAGGGGATGCTTAATGACCTTTAAGCAAAAATGAGCGGTCGAACGATCGATTTCAGTGCCCTTTCTCTTCTTTGCGAAAATGTATCATCGCTTGCAAAACACCCGAAGGCATTATAACGCTGCTCACAAGTATCACCGCCGTTATCAGCCATGGTCAATCCGTTGCTGGATGAAGGCCTCCCCTAAGCCGTCTCTCCATCTCTCACAATCACGTGCTGTGCTAACCCACCTAGCCGCCACTGCTGCTGCACACGAGTCGATGACGTCACTGCAAATTCTCAGCGGGCGTCCTCTCACGTGGTACTCCATTCCTTGGGTGCCTCTCCCCGTTCACTTATCTTGACCGAGGGGGGGGAGGGGGCGGGTCGGAAACCAAAATAACAAGAAGGGCCGCAATGCACGCGGTGAATACGAGACGGTGATCCGGAGAAAATAAAGTCACGAAGCAGCAGTCCTTAAAAAGCCGCAGGTGGAACCTGAGCCGGTTGCGTTTGCCGACCCCTAGTCTCGACCATCGGGCATTCGTGCCCATCTAGCGACACGTCTTTCCCAAAGCCGCGTACTTTTCCTCAACAGTTTGAAGGATTTGATTTTGATTTAAAGCTTTCGTGACTGCAGGGATTCATATTCTTGGTTCTTTCGGTAAAGTCACGTAGAAGGGAAACAATAAAATAATACAAACATAAAACAATAAAAATTCTCACTTTTTTTGTATATGTTTGTATTATTTTATTGTTTCCCTTCTACGTGACTGCCACCATCGTGACATCATTTACAAGGTGACAGTCGACTGAGATCAAACGTCGCCTTTTCAAGGAAGAGCTGGACCACAGAGCAACACACGTGTAAACACATCCACTGACATTGACAATAATTCAGAGTTCCCAGCAATAAAGTACGAAGCAAGGTAGGGATTATATCCCTCCTGTGGGTTTGCTGAGAATTATGAAAATCATTTGGTGAACCTGCTTTGGCAGTAGTGTACGAGCACAATCGACGACAAAAGGGTCATTCATACATCTGTCAGTAACACTGGGTGTGGCATTGAAAGGCAAAATATACAATAGATGACGTTTCAGGCAATGGTCCTTCTCTATTTGTGTGCTGTGAGTCAGGGACATTTCCTTTTATGGTAACACAGCGTTATTGACGAATGTAGTATTTTTAATGTTACCAGGTAAGGCGCACTGAGCTATATGGATCTTTTTCAGAAGTGACCTGTCCACAAATGATAGCTCAACAAAGTGGCTGATCACGTGGAAAGTTATAGCAGTCAAATACTCTAAATGCATACTCTTTGGTTCTTTTGGTAAAGTCACGTAGGTATAAAATAAAATAAAAAAAAATTTATTAAATAAAATTGTATACCTACGTGACTTTACCGAAAGAACCAAAGAGTATGGATTCTTGCAGTCACGAAAGCTTCAAATCAAGACTCTAAATGCATGTTTCTTCTAAATGTGGAGGGAAAAACCAGAGGGCCCGGAGACCAATCCACGGGAGAACATGCGAACTCCAAATAAACAGAAGTCAAGGTCGGGAACGAACCCAGGACCTCCTGCATGCCGGGCGAGGTAGTCAACATCTCCCCACCCTGACACTTGGTTGTTCGTGGGTGCAGAAATGTTGCCCGTCTTGTACGACAAGTGCGGTGAAGGGATTTGAATTCCTACGCTTGTCCTCACCTCGTGGAGGCCCTTCCCACTAGCAGTGGCGTGACCAGGCGATAGCTTGGCTGCAATTTCACCTTTTACTCTTGTTCATTTAAAACAAATGCTACGCAAGTCGAGAAAACGTTTTTGCATATGTCAGAATGGATGCGGGCACATGTCAGGATATAGCCAAATCGTTTGTGATTACAAGAAAAATCTACTTAGAAATGCAATATATAATAGACACCATGCCCCATCCCATCACACCTCTATGATGAAAAACGTGGACGCCAGTTTGTGGAAAATGAACCGCCCTAACATGCCACCAAGCACAATAAATGGACGTGCCGCAGATCGTCGATTGGCAGGTCGTGTGTGGTGGGTAAAGTGTGGGTGCTTCCTAGCGTGGAGGAGTAGGCCCAAATGCCCTCTAGGGAGAGAGGCTCTCTAAAGTTCCCTCTAGTATATTTGGAGTTTGCATTTATTCAAAACTTCCATGTTCTCCCCGCGGTCACGTGCATTTTTATCCAGGTCCTCCCTGTTATTCCCTCCACATTTATAAAGGTGCGGTGAGAGTATTTGGCTACTATAAAAAAAGAAAAAAAACATGTTTCCAAGTAACTTCTGAAAAAGCAATATAACTCAGTGGGCCTTACCCCAAAAAATTGTTCAAAAAAGCAGTAGAGACCCTTCCGCCAGCAGTGGTATGAGCAAACCATAGCAGGGCTGGCAACGTTACCTTTACATTACAACACATGTTTTGGATTGATAATAACAAAGACAAACATCCCCCGTGTAGCCTTAACAGACTTTTGGGGCAAGTGCTGTTAGTGGAGCACCTACGAAGGCCGGCATGGCACACGAGAGGATTGGTGGCCAACACCACGCCGGGGCCACCTCTGCCTCCCGAGTGGCGATAAGACACAGCACCAGGTTCCTCATTTTTCCACCTAACAACAACCGCCATTTGCCACGAAGTGGCGTCACTACGGCGCATTTTCCCGGCTCTGTGCATTTTAAAACCACGTGAAGTGTTGACGGCTCACTGGCAGGAGGTCACGGGACAGACCCACGGGTTGACCGACCGAGTCGACCAAACACAACAGCACAGGCTCGCGCGTCGCGTCGCCGTGCCAAGCCGGTGTTGCGTGGTGAACCCGCAGGGCGGCACGGTCATCGGCAGCGCACGCTGCAAGGACTTCCGCGGCAGGGAGGGGCGCGAGCAGGCGGCCCTGCACCTCCTGGAGCACGGCATCACCAACCTGTGCGTCATCGGCGGCGACGGCAGCCTCACGGGCGCCAACATGTTCCGCCAGGAGTGGGGCGAGCACGTGCAGAGCCTGCTCAAGCAAGGTGGCTCCCCCAGACCTGTCAGAGCCGGGCGATGGCACGGCATTGGCACTTTGCTCGAGAAAACTCAGCTTGAGCGTAGCTCAAAGGAGACTCGCATTCATGAACAAAAACAAGTTTACATTGTGTGTGTGTGTATATAGATGCACCAAATATCAGTCACAATTCGAATCGTAATAAACCTAAAAGATGATTCACGTGAAAAGTGAATTAATGTCTATCATCAATCTCCTGTCTCCCGTTCTTTTCTCCCGTCCCAGCCGGCTGTCTGCATCTCTCGCTTCTCACTACATCTGTGCCATCTGCGTCTCTCTCTTCTCACTACAGCTCTGTCCTTCGTCCACATTTCTCTCATCTCGCCACAGCTCATCTCACGACATCGCTATATCTCTCTTCTGTCATCTTACTTGGAGTTGCTTGAAAAGGCCCCCCACCCCCACCCAATAATAATTTCTGCGCCAGGCCCCCCCGATGGAGCAGCACCTCCTCTGGGGGTGGGAACCGCTTTCTTACCGAGGGTCGACTAGATGGCACGCCACACATTAGTTGACACAATGACTGTATACATCGATTGCGTTGCTCAGACATACTTGAAAGACAAACGGTGGCTGAGCATACCTGATCAGAAACACAGTGCTGCCAGGTTGAAACGATCCCCCCTCTCGTTCCCGATGAGCACAGCAAATGACGATGATGAACAAAAGAAACATTTCTTGCTGTGGCTTTCCCAACCTGATGATTGCTTGTGTTGCAATCGAAACGTCGCGATTTCTTTAATTATAATTTATTTCTAACTACGTGACTTTACCGAGAGAACCAAAGAGTATGGATTCCTGCAGTCACGAAAGCTTCAAATAAAGAACGGACAAAGTTGACTGCGACGATGATGTTGATGACGACGAGAAACACAACCGACGCCGATGACGATCCTGACGAACGAGAACTTTCTCGTGCGCTGGACCAGGCAAAATCTCGGAGGAGGTGGCGGAGCGCTGCAGCCACCTTCACGTCGTGGGCCTCGTGGGCTCCATCGACAACGACTTCTGCGGCACGGACATGACCATCGGCGCCGACTCGGCGCTGCACCGCATCGTGGAGGTGGTGGACGCCATCATGACCACGGCCACCAGGTGTGACGGAGCCCCCAGTGGGCCGAAACAGCAGTTTCCGTCTCATTTTGGTTTTTGCGTTTGCTTTTTACTAAACTAAGCTATTGTATTGTACCAGGTAAGGCCCACTGAGCTATGTAGCTCTTTTTCAGAAGACACCTGGCCACCACAAATGATAGCTCAACAAAGTGGCTTGTCACGTGGACATTTATAGCAGCCAAATAATCGGAATGCACCTTGATTCTAAATGTGGAGGGAAAAACGGGAGGACCCAGAGAAAAATCCACGCGACCACAGGGAGAACATGCAAACTCCAAATATAGAGGCATCAGGGTCGGGATCGGACCCACGACCACCTGTATACCAGGCGAGAGAGTTCACATTTCAGCACTGCAGTGTGTTGCTCCGGGAGCCCATGCCAGCCACACTCAGCCACTGGCAAATTTCACGGGTAAATCGTATGACTGTGACTCTGGTGGGACATTCAGGAGAATCAATTTTATTTTGGAGAATGGAAAATTACTCACACTCAACTCGTACGAATAGCAGTAAATGTGAATTAAGCCCAGGTTATTTCGGTGACTTCTTCGTCGAAATCCAGTGAGCGTGAACGTAGTCCCGTCCGATGTGACTGAGCGGTTTCAGCTCGGTTGGCTTTGTTCAATGTATTGGAAATGAGTCACATGACTTATTTATTTTTCCGTAAATGAATCAGATTTGGTAGAGGGGTCTCTCCAGAGCTTCCTCTCATGGAGTCCCTTCCCCCAGCGTTGGCACGAGCGAGCAATTGCAGGGTTGCACCTTTACCTTAGCGCTATCATTACGTTCCTGGATTACTCTGTCATCATTACAACGTTTGGGACTTCATACAACATCACATTCTCGCGCTGCTTATGACGCCAGCCTTAGGGAAAATCGCACTCCTTATGGAGATAAGTAATCAGAGATAAGTAATCAGAGAGAAGTAATCGGAGATAAGTAATCAGAGATAAGTAATCAGAGAGAAGTAGTCCGAGATAAGTAATCAAGGAGAAGTAATCAGAGAGAAGTAATCCGAGATAAGTAATCAGAGAGAAGTAATCAGAGGGAAGTAATCCGAGAGAAGTAACCAGAGAGAAATAATCAGAGGGTAAGTAATCCGAGAGAAGTAATCTGAGGGAAGTAATCAGAGAGAAGTAATCTCGACAGCGATGATAATGTTTCGTGAAACTCAACACCACAGAATGTATATTACGAGCTGTTATATTATATTTATCATATTACAACCTGCTATATTATATTTATATTACTACCCGCTACACCACACGAGCCGCGCAAAACGTGGACATTTGAGCAGAAGCTGAAAAGTTCACACAGAAGCGTCGACACGCGCATGCTTCACATTGTGGCCAGAAACGGGGAGGATTAGAGGAGCATGGCGCAAGTTAGCAATGTCTCATCGACTTTCATAGACTATTAAGCCGGGCTTGGGCAGAACACGTTGCCACTACGAATGACGTTCCGGTGGTCGAGACTCACGACCGGGCGGCAGCAAAAGGAGGGTGAGATGGAGCGATAAAAATCAGCTCCAACATGGGAGCTCTATGGATTGTTGGCTCAAAAGACTGTAAGAGATGGTGAAGGCCTTGGGGAGGCCTCCATCCGGCAGTGGGTAAACCATGGCTGACAACGACACGTACAGGTGAGATCAGGGGTCGGCAACCCGCGGCTCCGCAGTTGCGTGCGGCTCTTTAAGGACTGCTTCTTCGTGACGCTGTTCATGAAGGGACCACCGCCTCGTGCTCGCGTGCATTGCGACTCTTGAAATAGATTTTTGTTTTCGCGGAATTAACAAAAAATTGTTTCTCCTTGTTATTTTGGTTGCACACCCCTGCCTTAGAGTCATAACGAGTCCAAGAGGTCGTCGCAGCCAATACCCACGATGCCACCACACGCCCGCATCACTTCCTTCCCTCTGTCAGATCTGACAACAGCCGCATAGTCCACACCAGACCTCTCAAGTCTGCCCCTACGCTATTTGAGAGAGGGCCTTTAAACTGTTGTCAGTGTTGGCCCAGAGCTGTAAACTTCCTCTTTGCCTGCAAACTGCCACGGCAACAGACACTCACTTCGCAATGGGGTCGTCTCACAAGGAAGCGAAAGGGAGAAAAGAAGAATCTTGACCTTATACTGCAGGGAGAAGGGGGGGTGATGGGGAGACCGGATGTACTTGGAATTAAAACACAAAAACACCGTCGCGCCTGTAATTGGACCTATAAATGGGAACCAGACAGCGAAGTATTTCGAGTGAAACCACCGCCAGTGGACGCGGCTAAAAGGCACCGACCACGAGCGGCGTTTAACAAGAGGCTCGTGCCACAGCTGTTGGGCACACAAAGACAAAGATCCCCCGTATAGCCTGTAACAGACTGTTGGGGCAAGTGCTGTTAGCGAGCACCTATGAAGGCCGGCGTGGCACATGATGGGGCGTGGGTGACCAGGCTCAGTCGACCTAAGGGAGGGCCCAGGACCGGTTCAGATAACCGTCACTGGTGTTGGTGGCCGTGAGCGGGAATTTAACTGAGGTAGCAGGATTCTTAGCTCAGCACGCTAACCACTGCGCCACCGCTCCCCACACCCACGCACAAAGACAAAAATCCCCCGTATAGCCTTTAACAGACTGTTGGGGCAAGTGCTGTTAGCGAGCACCTATGAAGGCCGGAATGGCATATGAGGGGGTGGGTGGCCAGCACCAAGCCCGGCCGCCTTTGTCTCCCCAGTGGCGATGTTTACACATCGCTCCAGGTATTCATTTGAGGCTGAGTCGACCTAGGCAAGGCCCAGGACCGGTCCAGATAATCGCCACTGGTGTTGGCCGTGAGCGGGAATCGAACTCGGGCCATCGGGCGCACTCACCGCTACGCTACCGTACCCACGGACAGACGCGCGCATGTGTGTGTGTGCGCGTGCGTGTCAGTGCGTGGGGCCACATGAAAGGCTGCTGCTGCTAAGAGAGTTCTGACGTGAGCAACCACTGTTGAGAATTCCTCCCCTTGTACGGCTCGGGTCATAGGTGGGCCCAAAGTAGTGTGAGGACAGTGAAATGGAAACATGAAAATGTTTCAGATAGACTTATCGGCAGACGTACAGAGAGACACGCATATAAGGCGATGCAGGTAGGCAGAGAGAATGCTAGAAAGATAAGGGGGGGAAACAAATGCAGATACATAGAAATTGATAGATATACAGAGAGACATTTTCTTTCTTTATAATCAGACAGGACAATTTTATTGGATTATTTTTCATCTAATGCGTGGGAGGAAACCGATATCCCCTGGAGAAAACCCACACACTTATTCCAGCGTAATTGTGGAAACAGACAACGATCATTTGATTCTGTCATCAGGTTCTTGGCTGGTTGATGTTGCAACTGAAGATGCCAAGCCTGAGAGTATTTTGTCACCGAATGATTCAAGCCCTCGCAACCCGATGAATTGTCACGATTTTGGCTCGCGAATCGATTTGTTGTTGCCATTGTGATGAATGCGGCATCTCTAGTGGCTGCAGGGGTGACGTGAACCCCTTGCATGCACAGTATTCCCTCGTTATTCACCAACTTGTAATCCACCAATCGCATCTAGAACTCTGCAGGACTGCATCGAGAGAGAGAGAGGGATAAAGTGATGAGAGAGAATGTGATGAGATAAAATGCTGAGATAAAGTGATATCTGATGATAATGTGCATGTATCTAATAGCTTATTTATGTATTTTCGGTAAAATAAAAATATCATCAACATTTTTTATAGTTTAGTTTTAGAGAGCATGGGGAGGCCTTCATCCAGCAGCGAAATTTTCCATTAGCGAGCATCTCCGGAACATATCACCCGCAAATAACAAGGGAATACCATATTGCAATACATCGTATATATAAAACCCACTGATTTCCTAACGACCTTCTTACATTCGCCTCAACGGGTGATCGAATGTTGAGAAAGCGATGGCTTCATCACGACAGCAGGAGAGAGTTAAAAGGGTCCAATTATAATAATATATTATTATATTATATTATTTAATATTATTATATTATTTGATTCTATTATTATATTATATAATTTTATTATGTTTTATTTTTATTATTTTATTACTTCCCTTCTACGTAACTTTACCGTAAGAACCAAGAAGATGAATCCCTGCAGTCACGAAAGCTTTAAATCGAAAGATAATAAGTGCACGGAGACTTGCGGTGTGGTGGGTGAACGCAACGTGGGTGGGACGACACAGGGGCGCAGGAAGTTGCGAGTGAAGTCCATGGGAACGGTTGCTGCATTGGCAAGCAAACAAAAACGTGACATGCAGGATATGTGAAAAGTTCAGATATGTCAACATCTGCAGAACATTACAGCGACACCTTTGCTCAAACGTGGTTGCCGGACAAAAACAAAGCACAAACCCGCTTTACACACGGTAGCAATAATCTACTGAACTTTATGAGTAAGCAAATGTACGCAGGGTTAAAACGTGAGTGGGAAAAGTAACCAGAGTGGGAGCGATAGCAGAGCGATGCAGAGGTAACTCGCCGCAGGTTTGCAGTGAATTAGTGGGTGTTGGATCACGGTCGTCGATCAACTCTCCTGCTTTACGGAGCCAGCGAGGTCGGGGGACGTTGCTCCACACCCCAGATTTTACGACAGCAGCTTCTGACGCGGAAGTCTAACCTTGGACGTCTGCTTTGTTGCAGCCACCAGCGGACGTTTGTACTGGAGGTGATGGGGAGGCACTGTGGGTGAGTCTCCTTGCAGGGCCCTCTCAATTACCTCCCATTAGCACGGTTGGCTATGTACGGTGCGAAAGAAGTTCAACATACATGCACACATGCAACAAACCGCCGTCTCATGCAGGGATTCCTTTCAGCCGGGGTCTGTCCGGGGTCGACTACTCAAAACATACTGTTGCACCCGGCACAACCACATCCAGAGTACCTCTCGCTACGGCTCTGGCTACTAGAAGTCGCTCGCTGCCTACTCCGTCCACTCGACCAGCGCACCGGAAATTAATCGGTGAGAAAATCAAGCCCCGGTCACAGCTGTCACATTTGATTGATGGGGCATACAGCCAGCACTGCCGAATGCAATTAACATCACAGTTAATTACATGTCCATCCGTCGTGACGTCTAATCACTTGATATAATATCTGAGTGGCGACACAGTGTTTGGCTCACCGCACCATGAACCCACGACCCGAGTTCAATTCCCAGCCAAGGCTGACCATCGGTGGCGAGTGATATCACAACTGGTGACCATATAACCTCCCATGACTGACCTAGCATGGGGAGGTCTTCATCCAGCAATGGCTTGAACGAAGGGTTGTAAACCATTATCTTATTATAATAATTATATAAAATGTAAATGTCATGCTATTTGAATTAAAAAGAACCACACTTTTTTGAGAGACCACATTTCAAATGTCATCGCCCAAATACAAGCCTCTCTCCTCCCTCGCTGTTTTGAGTAAAAGTCATTACGGTAAATGTTAACCATTAAATATGTATCAGTTGTTAGGCAGAGTTCGTGAATGCCAGTGGTGGAAAAGTATTTTTGGGTCCCTAAATGTAATCTTTTTTAATCTTCTCCATCAGCCATGTGTTTATAGTCATGTTTTTTTAATTACAGTCGTGCTGTTCACTGCTATGGCTTTGCATTACTCATATCTATTGCGCTGTGTTTATTTTCTCTAAATTAATCCGCTAGATTTATGTAAATGATGAGAAACTCATGGGGACTGACAGAATGGGAATGTATCTTAGTGCCAGTCTCAGTCTCAAACGAGCAATGTGGCAGCGATTCTCCCAGAGAGAAATTTCGATGTTTAATTTCACAGCAACAACAAAAAAGTTCAGCCCTTTATCAATCCACTACTGGATGAAGGCTTGAGCATGCCACGTTAGTCGTTATTTGACTGTACTTCACCACACTGGTCAATGCGGGTTGATGCAACAAGGACCTGGAGTGATTCAGTTATCATTTGCAGTTACCGGTTATCCGCGTCGCCGTGTCACAGTGAGCGTTCCCGTGACATCATTCGCAAGCATCAGAATTTGTTTCATTATCAAATTATTTATTTATACTGGAAGAATCTGATGAGCTATGAAGCTCTTTTTCACAGTCGTCCAGTAGGAGCGGGTAAGAACGTCACAACCACCAATACAACAATTTGATAGCAGGACATTGTTTAAAAGCGTGATGGTCCAAATTTGCCAAATAAAAAAAATTACATCACTATTGATTGAATTTGTAAACACAGCAATCGAGCTCCCTACTGCTAAAACCTACCAGGACACTCCGTCCACACCCACTCCCTCCACAAAAACGATCCTGAGACTTGGTAAGTCTTTCCAGTGTCAACATGCGGAGTGAATAAAAAATTAACTTGTAAAAACAAAGTTTTTCACTATAAATCCTTTATATGCGTGGCGGCTAGAGTCCTCTCATCCTCTGGCTTGAGATGGCTGCCACCTATGGGTCAGATGATTGCCTGCCACCATTAAGCAATTGGTAATTAAATATAAAAAAAAAATCCCTAAAAAGTGTAAAATTTTGGAAAATAAATTGTCACGCACAACGAGTCTGTGTGCAAAATGTCAGCGCAATTGGATCACGGGAAGTGGGTTAAAAAACGACCGAAAGATTTGCACGGTCGTAAGCGTGCAAGCAAGCAAGTGAACTTAATATAAAGGATTTAAAAATACAAATCCACGAGCACGTTTGATAACGATGAACTGCACTGTGTGTGTGTGTGTGTGAGAGACGACCTCTGCTGTAGCGTGTCCACTCTGGGTGTGCGGTCCACAGCTACCTGGCCCTGGTGAGCGCTCTGACATGCGGTGCGGACTGGGTCTTCATCCCCGAGAGCCCCCCGCAGGACGGCTGGGAGGACCGCATGTGCGACAAACTGAGCGCGGTAAGGGCAGCGCACATGTGTACATACTCACGTGTGTGCATGTATGTGTACATACACGTGTACATGCAAATGTACATGCATGTGTACATGCAAATGTACACATGCATGTGCACATAGATGTGTACATGCAAGTGCACATGCATACGTACAGGTGTACATACGTAAATACATGTGTACATACATGTGTTCATGCATGTGTACATGCGTGTATGTATGTATGTACATACATGTGTACATACACGTGTACATAATACATGCATGTGTATATACATGCATGCATGTGTACATACACGTGTACATACATACATACATGCATATGTATATACATGCATGCATGTGTATATACAGTACATGCATGTGGACATGCATGTACTGTATGTGGGGAGCAGTCGCACAGTGGCTAGCGCACCGGGTTCCAAATCCGACGAGCAGAGTTTGAATCCCACTCACGGCCAACACCGGTGACGGTTATCTGAACCGGTCCGTGAGGTGCCGTGCTGGAGCATGGCACCTCATGGCTCGTTGGGGATGATGCCTGGCGGTCGCGACTCGCCACCGAGTGGCAGCAAGGCGGTGAAATCCGCTCGTGCGCAGGCGACGCGCGATGCGAATCGTCACGTCGCGGTACCGCTAGCGATCACGGCCAACTGACGATGACGCAGCAGCGGAGTGATCATGGCCAACTGATGATGAGGCAGCAGTGGAGTGATCACGGCCAACCGACGATGACGCAGCAGCGGAGTGATCATGGCCAACTGATGATGAGGCAGCAGTGGAGTGATCACGGCCAACCGACGATGACTCAACAGCGGAGTGATCACGGCCAACCGACGATGACGCGCGATGCTCGTCCATGGGCGATTGAAATGCACGAGCTGTATCCGGCCGTCCGCGTCAGTCCTCCGCAAGAGTCGGCGCGCTGCCTCAAATGACCCCAGCCGCGACACTTTACACCCTCTGCCTCTGGCATTAAGACCGCAGCTGTCAGTCAAGCCCCTCCACCTACAGGCAGCAGGGAAGATCCCCAGGCCTGGTTACAGCCCCTCTGGGATAGGCGGCGGGGGGTGTGGTGGGGTGGGGGGGGTCAGCCGAGCCGTTGTGTGGGGGTGGTGCACCATAACAATGATTCACTTCAAAAGATAAATTCAGGTGGGGTTGGCAAAGGGGGTTATTTGGTGGTTTTTGGGGCCAACCCCAGCAGCAGACCAATTGCACCTGGCCCTGGGTGACGCTGGGATACGATGCGGCCTGCACGATGCATCTCTTCCTCCCTCCCTCTCTCCCCCACCACCACCAACCACCATCCAGCCCTCACCTGCTGAAGGCTCAGGTCACCATCTCCTTTAAAATGTTTCATTGTCAAGTCAAAACGTGTTCGTGCAATCCTGAACACCGTTTGCAACGATGACAGTGATGATGATAATTATAATTTGACAATCCAGCATGCCGAGAACGTCTACAGTGTGATGATGACCCTAATCATAGTTGCTCGTTTTGTTTTGCGTTTAGCATTTCATTGGAGTTTGTTTAACATTGTCCCTGCATAACGAGCGCTCTCTTTGTGGCTATCTCACACCGCGCCATTGGGCATCGGTGGGGTTGTGCATTAAACCCACGGGGTCATCGCGATCACACCGCGTTAAAAGGTCATCTATTACCGCTGAATCAGGACACGGCGGTGCCGCGGTCGAGCACGACCATTGCATTCGCAAGGTCGTGAGTTCAATTCTCGGTTGGTTGGTTGGTTGAGGGGGTGGACCCAGACAATCATCCCGATGGGGCCATTAAAAGAGGTCCCGCTTTGTGGAAATGGTAACGGTGGTTGAGCTATGGATAGGCTCGCCCCCACATTTGAAAAAAAATGTCATTTGCAAGGCTGGCTCAAGGCTGTAAAGAACAGCGCCACCCACTGTTCAAATGAACGGGAAACCACGTTCGACTCATTTGGTTATTGCTAGGCGTGTGACACATTCACGCGAAATGCAGCCGATCTCGTGAGATCTCAGAAAGCTAAGTAGATTTGAGTCTGGTTTGTACGCGGATGGGGGGCAGTCAGGGCTTGCCAGGTATTGTAGGTGTCGGGTGGCCAGGAGATGGTAATTGCTGAGTGTCACCCTCTCCTATGTGTGGTGGGTTTTTTTTACAGGTACTCAAGATTCCTGGCACATGAAGCCAAACTTTATTCAATAAAATTGGCCGAACATCCAAAATGTAGCAGGACTAACTTTATGGAAAATAGGCCCAAGACTATTTTACAGAAGGTAGTCCAAGCGAAGCTTTTCCTGGGTAAATAATTGCCATTATTTATTGTTAAAATGTTCGGTCGGACTTCAAATGTCAGTGCCATTACAAGCAAATACCACAGATCTAATGTGGTCACATAGAGCAAATTCTCGCTGGCAAGTGCAAAGTTACCGTATTTTTTATTGTTCCAAGGCGAAAGCGCATTAACGAAAACACTTTGGCTCACGGCCGCGTCGAGCACTTGATCGCGGGATTACAAACGGTATATAAAGGGGGGCCATTAGGGAAGCACTTAGGCACATGTTGATAGGCAAGGGCATAGGACGTATTGCATGCGAGCGCGATACACAATGCATTATCGTCCGTAAGTGCCGGATTATTTGCGGGCCAGTGGGAAAAAGAAAAAAAAAGTCCCCGCCAGCGGAATTTTCCACACGAGCGCAATGCGACCGAGTTCGCAATCAATGACTCTTAATAACTCCCTCGTACTTTCGCGATGCTGTATTCAGAATTGCAGCCGAATCGAAAAACTGCACACATCGGGGGACCTGCAAGAAACGTAAACTTCAAACATTCAAAATAATAAACAGTGGCAGCATGAGCGGTCGAATGAGGCATTTTCGCAGTGTGTTAATGTAGCGGTTTTTTTTAGCCAGTGGTCACGTGGCTTACCGCTGGGACAAACCTGCCTTGTGCCATCATCTCAGCCCGTTGATGATATCTATTGAGACTGATTGTCAAAATTGTTATTCATTATTCTAATGTGCGCGAATGGAAAAGTAACAAGACCATCGTTTGCAACCCTTTGTAAATCCACCGCTGCATTTCCCCACGTAGAAAACTGTCCGTCATTCTTACAGAGTGGCGGCACGGTGAATGTCCCACTGCGTTATGAACCCCGTTGACCTTCTGAGTTCGGTTCCTGGCCACGGCTTACACCAGTGGACGAATAATATCCGAACCGGTCCCGAGTTCCACCCCCCCTTCACCAACCCCTTACTGACCAGCGCGGTGATGTTGAGGTCAAACAATCCCCGTGACGGGCACGGCGCGGGGAAGCCTTCGTCCAGGTGGATTGACAAAGGGCGATCCAGTGAAGCAAATGAACACATCACGATGGCAAAAACGTGCGGCTCTCCACATTGGTTCTGCTAACAACTACGAGCAGTGGAACGAAAGTTAACCAATGGGTCCCCGCACTTGCTCCATTAGCCGCATTGGCCGCATTAACGAACCGCAGTCACACGGCGAGGCTTGCCACCTGCGGTGCGCAACAAACAGGGTCATCTCATGGGTACGAAGAATAATTCACACGTACCGCACGCGAGCGCATTGTCCCGACCGGTGCATTATTGTTACCGTCATTACTGACAACGACCGAGACCTTTAACATCCCGGAATGACTTACAGATGTCACGGGCCAGCAGCTGCCCCGACAAGAGCACGACTAGGCCTTGGCAAGGTAAGGTAAAAGTGTAAAAACAACGAGCCTACCTTTACCCTAACTTTTACCTTACCACAATACAATCACTCTACCCTACCTTTTACCCTTTAGCAGGTAAGGTAAAAGGTAAAAAGCAACGAGCCTACCTTTTACCCTACCCTTTACCCTTACCCCTTGACATGTCGACATCTTTACCCTTTACCTTTACCCTTTTACCCGGTAAAAAGGGTACAATTACCTTACCTTGCCGAGGCCTAGCACGACGCTGGAAGGACCAGCGCCCGCGTGGCAACCCGTGTACCCCAACTGCGGCAATGTCATTTCAGACGCGGGTGCACAGGAAGAGGCTGAACATGATCATCGTCGCCGAGGGGGCCATCGACGCGCACAACCAGCCCATCACGTCGGAGCTGCTCAAAAACGTGCGCCACCCACCACCCCCCTCACCCCACCCCCACCCCACCCTAGACCCCCCTCACCCCAGCTCCTCATCGACCGGAACTCCTCGCACGCTCCCCTGTACCCGGGCATTATTTACAGCCGGGGCCTACCTGCCGGGTCATCACACGTGGAAAATATCTCTGCACTCGGTACGCCGCATCCTGTATTGCGCCTCGTCAAGGCCGTGGCTGCTGATCACGGGCCGCCCCGTCCAGTCTACCAGCGACCCAGGAGGCAATCGGCGAGAGAGACCCGGCTCAGTGGCATGTGGCTGAAACCCAGAAGCTCAGCGGCACCGGCCCAGTGCTTTGACCCCTAGGGGCTGCCCGGGCACCTCTGTGGGGATGACTTTCAGTTTGAAAAGGCCACCATGATGTAGTTGCAGACACACCGAGGGCAGCAGAGGAGAAGGAGTGACCTCCGTTCAAAGCGTAGGCTTGCGATGCAGAGCACGTAGAATATACAGGTCTGACGGTGTGGCAGGTAATAGTCAAGACATTTCTTGCATCGAGCAGGGTCAAAAGTGGTGCGACTGGGCGGATGAGTGGGTTATGCATCGCCAAAAAGGTAGAAAGAGACCCCTTGGAGGTTCTCGAACATAACAAGGGCATCAGTAATCAATAGAAAAGTTAAATCTGCTAGGCGCAGCGTGTGCAAATTCCACCCCCCCCCCGCGGATTTACGCGTGAGCTCTCGCCATGCGGCCTGTCACCTTCCCCCTGTGCCCCGTCGGCGCAGCTCATCGTCAAGCGCCTGGGCTTCGACACCCGGGTCACGGTGCTGGGGCACGTGCAGCGCGGAGGGACGCCCTCCGCCTTCGACCGCATCCTGGTGCGTCGACCGTGTACCGTGTGCATCTCGCGCCATGAAGAAGGCCCATTGCCCGAAACGTGACCGATTATATATCTTGCAAAAAAATATTTTTGAGGCCACACACACACACGGTGTTATTTGAGGAATACGCTCGGATTGTGAGTAGCTGTTCGTTATCTCATTTTATATTTATAGAGCGCCTCAGTTCAAGGCGCTTCACACGGTTTCAAAGCGGTAGCAAAAACCGTGATTTAGATATTCTTTGGATCTTTCGGTAAAGTCACGTAGATAGGCTCAAAGAAAATAACAAAAAAAACTGCGACGTTTCGATCGCATTACAAGCGTTCGTCATTCCTGATGACGACCGCAACAGAGGGCGACGTGGGGGTCACGTCAGGGCAGGTGAAGAGGAAAGGGAATGGGGCAATGGAGAATCGTTGAGCTCAGTGAAAAACGGTGCCGCCCCCGCGATGCGTGGATCAAACCGGTGTATGGTGTACGGTGCTTTTTTCTGGAAGATTTTTTTGCAGTTTTTTCCTGGATTTTTCTGTTTGCGCATCGTCACTTTAAGATGTTTTCTTGTTCATGTTTTTGTTTTTTGTTTTTGCGGTTGCACCCGATTCAAGAGCCGAATGGCTCACAGGGCTCTACCAAATAAATGAAATGAAAACAAATCAGCCGAGACGTCGGCGTGCGGCGGCAAGGGCGGTTGATGCGAACGCTGCCGCGGGATGCGACGCGTTAAAGCCGCGCGACGGTCATCGCGCCGGCCGTGCGCGCCGATCGAGCGATGCGCTCGGGGTGGTGTTTAGACGCCGCTGTAGAACAACAACAAACCACGTGGCGTTGTGCTCGTTGTGCTGCAGGCGAGCCGCATGGGCTTTGAGGCCGTGCTGGCCCTGCTGGAGGCCACGCCGGAGACTCCGGCGTACGTGGTAGCGCTCACCGGCAACCAGATCGTGCGCAACTCCCTCATGCAGTGCGTGCAGCAGGTGAGACGTCGGCATCGGCCATCATCTATCCACTGCTGGAGGAAGGTCTCCGCAAACCGTTGCCACCACCGCCGCAGTATCATGGTTCACGCCCGTTGGAGTAAATCCAAATTGTAAATGTTGTGTGGACTTACTCTCCAACACACCGGTGGGCTGAAGTAGTAACTAATTGGCGTTTTGTTTACGTGACGAATCCCTTACTGATTGGCTGTGTCGGGTGGTGGAGGGTTACGACACATTTATACTGAAGCGATCGAACCCAGAAACCTTGATTCCGAATCACCTCCATCTGTCCGGGTCAGCAACCCAGAACATATTTCCACACCCGGCACACCGCGTCCAGTATACCTCGAGTTACAACTGCGACTGCGAGCCGCCGCGTGCCGCCTACTCCAATCCACCAGCGACCTGAGCCCTGGCGACGGGTGCGTGTGTTTGTGGCCGTGTCCGAGTGTCCCGCTCACGCTCTGCTGCGTTGAACGCCGTCGTTGCACCGTGCGCGCAGACCCAGGCAGTGCAGAAGGCGATGGACGAGGGGCGATTCGAGGACGCCGTGAGACTCCGCGGAAAGTAAGACTCCGACCTCGTTAATTGCCACATGCATTTCATCATCGGCAATGACCGTTTCATGTTTTTAAAACGCCCGAATTGTATAAATGCAAGTGTCGGGGTTATACACGCAGCTGCAAGGGATCGTTGCTTGGGGCGGAGCAGCGGTGCAGTGGTTAGCGCACTTCACTCTGAACCCGGGGACCAGAGTTAAATCTCAGCCATGGCTAACATCAACGGCGAATGATGCCAGACCCAATCCCGCCCCGCCAAACCAGCCTCGCTTCACCGACGTGGCGAGGCCCCTTGGCAGTTTTGTTAAACTGACACTGCGAGTGAGACGCTTATCTTGGTTGTGTTGAATTATCTTCGTACAATGCGGGTCGGTGAAGCTGGATTCGGATATCACTCGCCACCGACGTGAGGCAGGGCCAGGAATTAAACTCAGGTCAATGGGTTCAGAGCACAGCGTACCAACCATTGTGCCACGGGCTAGCCCATCACATTCCACGTTATAAACAAAGATGTGGTATTAATGTCATTGTTATTAGACGAATACTGTCCCTGCACCCGCACGTTGTCATTCAAACGCGCGTGCTCCAAAATAACCACCCTGCGAATATATATAACTAGATCAGAAAACGACGCTGTACACGCGTCAATGAATAAACTAGAATACAAATGAATGCGTGGACGAATCCGTGGGCTTGCTCAGCAATGTTTAACTCGATAACCTCCGCTTCTAATGGGTGAGGGAGGGGGCCACACGCAGCCGGGATGGCTAACTCAATGATTGATGCCTTGTACGACGTCAACTGGTCTTCATGGCATCGAGTCTCAAGAGAATCCTGCTGAGGATGCTTGGCTCGTGCCTTTTACCACAATGTCTGTTGAACTTCTTCCGCACCGTAACGTAGCCGACCGTGCTAATCGGAGGACACGAACCCGGGTACAGATATCTCAGCAGCCTACTTGCTGTACTGCATCCCAGTGGCACTTCATAGCATAGAACGTCGGTGTTTATCCACACACCAAGGTTCTTTCTGTAGCACTTAGCGATTCCAGACTCTCATCCTTATGCGGTCTACCAACCCCATTGCCGAGTGGCTGTATTTCAAGCTCACGTTTGCCGCTACACCCAGTAAAACATAAATAACTTCAGAAAACTGTTCAGGCAAGGTGTACTGCAGATTTATAGTATACTACGATACATTTGCATTGCGGGTGAGTGAAGTGGGTAGCGCAGGGAGTAGCGTCACTGCGCTCTGAAACTGGTGACCTGAATTAGATTCCAAGCGACAGCGAACGTAAGTGGGGTGAGTGATATCCGAATCGATCCTGGTCACCCCAATCATCCTTTCACTGACCCCCGCACTGACCGGCATGGTGAAGTATGGCCAAAACAACACCACGATCGTAATGCTGTAAGGAAGGCCTTCATCCAGCAGTGGATTGACAAGATATCTATTTAAGGTAGATTGGTTCGCTATTTTGGCAAATCGCCCGATGATGCTGGATGTGATTGCCAGCGAAACGTCGTACTACTCAAATTGTAAATGTTGTAGATTTAGTCTCCAACACACCAGTGGGCTGAAGTAGTAACTAATTGGTGCCTTTTGTTTTTGTGACAAACCTTAATGATTGGCGTGTTGTTAACATGATAAATCTGGCTGTGTCGGGTGTGGAGGGTTACGACACATTTATCCTTACGCGATCCAACCCAAAAAACTTTATTTTGAATAATATTGGTCGCGAAAATCTACGTGTTAAACAAAGATACGAACGTTAATATTAAAAATGCACCAATAAGATACATCGTGGGGGGGAAAAGGTGAACAAATCACAGCTTTTCAAAACATGCCACACGTCTCGTTTAACAATAAAAGTTATGCGATGCAATGGTGTGGAACATTTGCATCTTGAGATTAAGGGGAAGTGATGTTTAAAGGTTATTTTAAGAGGGAGAGGAATATCATAGATGGAGGCTTCGGGACAGAGTTGGAATGAAAGCTGTTGATAAAGACACAGGCAATCACAAGTAACTATTCACCATAGGTGCAGAGAGCCAGAGTGGCATGTGCAGTGATTATTGCACATGCAGCCCTAGCTGCCTGCAATGGTCATTGCACATGCAGCCGCACCTCCGATTAGCACGGTTGGCTACGTACAATGCGGGAGAAGTAATACACACATATCGTCAGCCGTGCTCAATCCACTGCTGGATAAATGCCTCCCAGAGCCGTCGTTATCTCTCATGGTCCTGCAATGCAACGGATCCATCTTGCACACGACTCCACGCCTGAGCCGACTTCATCGCTCCATCTCCGTAGCGGGACGTACTCTCTGGCACGCTCCCTCTCTTGGCCGCCGAGCCATCGTTACTCTCAAGCACCTGCCATCACCATTCCTTCTCGCGACGGCGTCCTGCACCATGGCCCACTTAACTCTTTGTCAACATATCTCTATTAATAATAATACTGATATAATAATAGATGTGCGATCGTAACACTCATGTGCGTGCCCGTATGCACGTAAACACATTAACACACAGTAAATGTGACCTAATGCAAGCATCCTGCCAGATATTGGTCCACGTAGATTTGCGGACATCCTGCCGCCGTGGCCGAATGTGATTTGTGTCTTTGTTTTTCTCTCTCGGTGATCCTTCTGTTCCTTTTTTTGTTCTTTTGTACCGCCCGAAAGGAGTTTCCAAAACAACCTCAACTCGTACAACCTATTCGCGAACAACAAGGCCCCGGTCAGCAAAGCCAAGGTGAGAGCCGAACCCGTTCGTTTGAAGGTGTCTGTC
>CM025627.2:9930879-9944489 GCA_014621495.2 Entosphenus tridentatus
GGGGGGGTGTCCTTGGCGAGAGAGGACAACGGCGGTGCCGGCATCCGAGCCGTGGCCCGTCACGCAGTGAGACAGTCGCAGCGAGAAACGGCGGCACGAGGTTCGGTCGTAAACAAAGCAAAATAAACCACTCCGTAGCTGAACGCAGAGGCATCGACGGAAATTACACCGCGCTGCAGATGGAGTTGCCAAGTATATATATAAAATATATGGGTCTCACTTCAAGGACTTTGTTTACGAATATAATTGTGTACGGTATCAGCAAATGACCTCTGCGAGTGTGCAGACTCAGTTTTGAGAGGACGCCGCTTTGGCTTTTGGCCACAAACGACAAAACAAATGAGATGGACACGACAAATAAGACAGTTCAAATGAGACGGTACCACTGAGACAAAGCGTAGAATCGACAGCACAAGCAGGACACAAATGAGGGAGTGCATATTGAGACCCGTGGCGTGAACGAGACAAACGGCACAACTGAGACAGACAGACACAACCATACACACATCACAAACGAGTCAACACACGGCAAGAGAAACGGTTGTCCGACGCCAGCCCATGGATGACGTGCCAGCAGGTTAAGGGGAAAGCCTCCAGGTTTGAGAGAAAGAAACAAGCCCCTTGCTGATATTAAAGAGCGGGGCACGATGTGGTTCGTAACTGCAGGTGTGGCTTGATGGAGCCTATGGGAATCCCACAACCACCTCTCAGCAAAGCTGACGCAATAGTATTCAGTTGGAGTTTCAGTGTCCATCACGTTCGAGTCATCATCGATGCCATTTCGGCTCCGGTCAAACGGCTCGCACGTACGGGTAAGGGATCAGTCAAACCCTGCACCGGCAGCCTATCAGGAACCTACTTGCTGTACTCCTTCCTCACAGGCACCACCTCGTTACCTGGCATGTGGGTGTCTCACACGCATGATTGTTCCATCCGTGTGTGATCCACCAACCCCGGCCTAAAGCTGTCGTAAAGTAAGCGCGAGTGAACACCAGCGATATGGCATTGATGTCACGAAGTTTACGGGTGACGCCAAGAACCGCGGATACTCGATGGCGATGCACAGACGGAAAATTAAAAACTCTCCCCGTCAGCGCCCAGAGAGACTGTGGTCACCACCCAGAGCAGAACCGCGGAGCGTATAACGACGACTCAATGCCTGATTCACGAATACGACGGAGGCATCGTTCCAGCGATGCGCCACCCAGCTACTCCTGGCGCAATAATGCGTCTCATCAACCATCGCGCACACACGCACACGCACGCACACACGCACCATTGAAGCCACCGGGAGCCGTGAGCGATGTGTGGTCGTGTGTCACGCAGACGGCCTTCACGGTGGCGGTGCTGAGTGTCGGAGCGCCGGCTGCCGGGGTGAACGCTGCGGTGCGCTCGGCGGTGCGCGTCGGCATGACGTGCGGCCTGCGCGTCCTCACCGTCAACGACGGCTTCCAGGGCTTGGCCACCGGACAGGTACGCGGGCTTTCAGAGAGGGACAAGGGACGTCGGACAGGTATGCGGCCCGTGGCACCGACCTTGGCGGGCTACTGCCGTGGCTCCAGCCGTTCGGCAGCGACGTCCCGACGTTCCGCTCGGCGAGCTGGGAGCTTCTTCCCAGCGTTCCTAAGTTTTTCGGGAGAAAGAGGGACCCCCTGCGGTGCGGGCCGAAACGTCGGACGTCACGCCGAACGACGCGCGGGACGAACCGAACCGATGCACGGCGCCGTGCGCTCACCGCCGTGTGTGCAGCTTCTCCCCACCCCACGCGTCAATGGTGTCACAGATAATCATTTTTTTGGTATCATCGTTATTGTAATTGCGATCATTATTAGACTGTCGCTTAGTATGTCACATCACGTCTGCCTATTCACAGTGTGCTCCCCCCGTCGCGGGCTAAAGTCACCATCTGTCTTAATAGACAGACACGAGCTTGATATTGGAAAGCTCACAGCTCACACCTGCCTGCCCTGCTTCAATGGCCCTGACAGGATAATTACCAACGACACAGACTTTGTCCACTCGCACAAACACAAATGCACAAGGTACATACGTTTGAGACGGATTGTCAAACGCGCTGCTGAGCACAGAGGGAGGCATGGAATGCGTGAATTCGTAGACCGATGGCTGAACGTATTCACGGAAGCACAAATGTTTTGACCAACATAGATTTTGTCTCTAAAGTCTGGCCAAAAAGAACACGTGCTTTCGGCTCAAATGAATCCATCACAGTCGTCGGTAATTCTAGATGCGGACCAATGATGTCCATTTCGCCTTGACGACGGCATTGTGCCTAAGGTCACATGAAGGACACGTGACAGGTAGGGCCCACCTCGAGTACTGAATGTATTGCCACGCGCACCTGAATAAATAATTCATTCTGCCTTTGGCATTTCATTTTACATTAGGCTTGATGTAAAGACAACTTGTATAATTAATGGAGGTTACCACACACAAAGTTAAGGGAATCAGTTCTGGCATGAATGCGCATAACTTCAATAGCGTGGTAGTTGTGCACTTTCTGTGAAACAAGGGTATGAAATGAACCCATTGAGGCCCATTAAACAACGGCGCCTCTTTTGCAAGGGCGACCCGGGTCACATAAGTGAACTTATTTTAAAAAAAAGTTTTGGACTTCTACGCTTGTAAATAACGTTAATTATTCCAAAAAAATAATAATTTTGGCTAACATCCAAAATTATTATTTCGAATGAATCTCGAATTTTAATGGCCATTCCTAATTCAGAATCAGATGTCACAATCGTCACAGAAACACAAGTTTCTGTGGCACGTAGACTATTAACGATACTGCATTATTCATTCCACGGACTTCTCGCTGCTGTATTTTAACGTTAAGTTCAGAACAGAATATTCAAGTCACGTTCAGTTTGGCACGCCTTACGAACGGAGCGGGGTGGGTGGGGGGGGGTTGACGGCAATAATGCTGGGGATATTGTCGAATTATAAACTTTCAAAACGTTGAAAAAAATACAGTGACTCACCCTCTCTCTCTCCCTCCCTCCTCATCGCCACCTTGCAGCCTGCAGGTAACTCTGCTGAAGTGAAATCCGGTAGAACGAGCAAAGCTGGTCCTGGCGAACACCAGGGGTCCTGCTTAATTGCTTGCTGAGTTATGCTCGAATCGAGAAAAAATATTTTTGTTTTATCTTGGTTACCGACAAAAACAATTGCTACTTGGGCACGTAATTGACCGTGATTGTTCTTCACATTCAGTTTGTATTTGTTTGTTGTATGAGGAATATGTCTTCAAATCTGTTACATTCTTTCTATTTTATATCTCGTCGCGTTGAAATAATTTGACCCTTTTCGCGAAGATGTGACCTTACTGGCCCAATCAGTGCAACACATCACAGTCAGCCAAACAAATCCTCCAAAGCGAGAAAATCACTCATTTTCATTTTAGTTCATTTAGTTCATTAATTAGGTATAGCCCTGTGAGCCATTCGGCTCTTGAGTTTGTAACTCAGTCATTCGTTTCACTCTGATCTAAGTTTAAAAAGACAACTCTAGAGGGTTCCCCAACTCTGTTAAAGCAGGCGTGTAGATTTATTTTTTCTTTATCAGAGACTATAAGTGACTTGGTTGAGACTATGACAGCCATGGCAAGTTGAGTTTCAAGTTCATTTTGTTGAACAACGTGAGAACTCAAGAGACCGGGATGGGAGAGTCTCTCTACTGCAAGAGTGATCCGGGTCACCAAAATAACAAAAGAAAGACAATTAACGCACACAGCAATGAAGCAAACAGAAGTCATGGCAAAAGCCAACTGCATCACGTGAGCACGTGGGAACGCCGTGATACTTGGGGAGCAGGGTAAAAATGTTGGCCCGTCCTCCCCAGATATTCGGGCTTGGAGTGCCAAGACGATTCATGACACTGCCCATCCTATCGCGAGTCACTCATAATTCCATTACACATTTTTAAAAAGCGTTTCTTGAGCTGCGTCTGCAGTGTGGCTTCGCGCAGCGTCTGAGACTGCTCGCAGCAAAGGGACCGTTATCCAGCAGGTCGGCCGGTCCGCTTTGAGTCCTAAATTGACGTGTGGCTCCAACAAAAGCCTCGAAGTCGACGAGACATCCGCCTGCTGGACAATGCGGCGGTGGCTTTGTTCTTTTTTACCTGGCCTCTCTCTCTTCCACAACAGAAAAAATTGACATCTAAAAAAATATATTCTTAGGTTTTTTCGGTAAAGTCACGTAGGTAAAAAATTAAATTGGCTCCTCCCACCCTCAACCAGTATATATACAAGGACTGTTTTATTGGAATTTCTCTCACTTGATACAGCTATCGTGCTGTGACGGTTCCACCTGAAGACGGAAGCTTTTGTTGCCTCTGAAACGTCGTGATTTTTTTTACTTTAATTAATTTAAAAATTTTTACCTACGTGACTTTACCGAAAAAACCCCCTAAGAATATGAATCCTTGCAGTCACGAAAGCTTCAAATCTAGAATCTGAAAGAATCTTGACCTATACTCTTTGGGTCTTTCGGTAAAGTCACGTAGGTAGAAAAAAGTATAGATCACGACGTTTCGATCGCAACGCATGCAATCGTCATCTTTCTTCCGCCCGATGACGATTGCTTGAGTTGCGATTGAAACGTCGTGATCTATTATTTTTTCTACCTACGTGACTTTACCGAAAGAACCAAAGAGTGTGGATTCCTGCAGTCACGAAAGCTTCAAATCAAGATTGAATCTTGACCCAACTTGTAAAGCCAAGACCCACCTGCAAAATAGTATTGAGCTCCACAGGGGGGGTCTGCCATGGTGTGAGTGGACCTGTCAGATCTGGAGATGAATCTGTAACAGTTCTCCGATGGGATTTCGGGTTGGACCGCGTCCTGTTCGACGCGATGTCCGACGTTACCACTCCGCGTGCTGAAGTTCCCGGAGGAGCTCCTAGCCACGTGGAGTAAAGACATCTGACACCGTGCGCAATCCGACAACGCAACGGAGAGCTAATACAGCACAACCGTGAAAACCTCCGCAGTAGAATGAGCAAACCGTGTCTCGCCCGCTCCCTCGCCCTCCTCTCTCAGATCCAGGAGATGACGTGGGATTCCGTGGGCGGCTGGACCGGGCAGGGCGGATCGATCCTGGGAACCAAACGGTAATGACCGGCGATGGGGATTTTTTTGTTTCTAATTGTGGGGATCTGGTCTCAGCCGGCCAGCACGTCCACAGAGTCCAGTTAACAACAGAGATGACGGTCAAATCACAACAGCGGCCTGGTCATTTCGCAGGGGGTGATGAAGGTCACCCTAGAGAAAGACTTGCCCCGACCATGAGAATGTGGAATTCCCATCTTTGGCACATCGTAGCGTTTGCATGTTCTCTCCTTGCTTTGCATGGGTTTCTTCAGGGCTCTGCGGTATCCTCGTAGCTAGACAAAACTATACACAGCAGTAGCCCGGCTTACGTCGGGGGTGATGCGTTCCTGAAAGGTGCGACGACGAATATCGAAACGGCGTCAATTGAAGCGGTTTGCGGGGTAGGCGGAGGCGGAGGCTGAGAGGCGACGGATACAAGTAAGGACGGGTGATTGGGTCAGCGACGAAAGTGCGGGGTTGAGGCGACGCAAATCAGGAAGCGGTAATAATAAAGTGACGATGCATTTGGGAAATTACGTAAATGGGGGAGACGTAAATGGGGGCATTACTCGTCAAGGAGCATGAACCATCATCACGCAATCTCCGGTCATCCTCGCAGTGGCTTTTAGCTAACCATCGAACAAAGACGGGCACTGCAGAGCGCACTTTCAGATGCTCTTCTGTGGCTGTCTGGAATGCTCTTCCTTCGATATTAGGAAGCCAGTGGAGCTATGCACTTGTAAATCTAGATTGAGAACTATTTTATTCAGAACTGCTTTTTTGTGCTTAGTTTGTAGTCCTTCCCCCTCCGCACCTTCGATTAGTGCGGTCGGCTACGTACGGTGCAAAAGAAGTTCAACGTACATACGCACACGCAATGCAACGACTATTGGCCAAAAATTCAAACATCGCCCCCTATCGCGAACATTTGGCACGGCCCTCGTGATAAACGTCTTTGAGACTCGGTGAGGCTCCTGCTGGGCAGACAAGCGGCGGTGATACCAATTGGGGATGGGCATCGCCCCGATTCCAAAAGAACGATACCCAAACTGTGCCGTCGTTTGTGAACTTCGCAATGTCCCGTTACACCGCTTACAAGGTTCAGTCAATGTGTGCTGGTGGCGCAGTCCGAAACCCTCGTCACCATCGTCATGATGATCAATTTCGTCATCAGTAGTCATTGTCGTCATGCCTGTTCTTGTCGTGATCAGTTATCTTTGTCATCTTCAGTCATCATCATCATCAGTATTGTTGTAACCATCATCATTATCACCATCATTACATTATCACCATCATCATCATCATTGCCATCCTTGTCATCATCATCTTCGTGACCACGTGCCTCCTCTTTTAGCACGCTCCCAGCGAAGATTCTGAAGGAGGTGGTGTCCGAGATTCAGAAGAACGACATCCAAGCACTGCTCGTCATCGGAGGCTTCGAGGTGCCCCGGGGGGCAGCACCCCCCACCCACCCCCCCCACCCACCACCCCCCCTGCTCCCCCCTCCCCACAGCCCCACAACCTCAATATTTGTCCAGATCTTTAGCTGTAGCCAGCGTCGTGGACGCAACCAACGTCATCTCGAGATTAAAGTTCACAGCGGAACAAGGAGACCGCGCCTGCAAGGATGACCACCACCACCACGGAGATCGAAGAATGAAAATAGTTCACGTGGAGGAGTGGCACGGATCTTGAATTAAACAGAGGAGCAGTGAGGAAGCAGCACGGGTGGCTGCGGAGTTGGGAGCGTGGCGGAGTGGTGTTGAGTGAGAGGAGAGAGGAGAGGTAGGCAGTGGCCAAGCCCATGGTGGTGGCGAGTGTGGTTCGTGTATCGATCCTGTATTGGATTGGAAGCTGGCTGAGGGATTCGCGTATATGGGGCGATGTGGTCCCATTTAAGGGCGCGGATGAGAATCCTGGCAGCAGCATTTAAGTATCATCTGGAGTTTGGTGATGAGGGATGTGGAGAGAGTGGCAATCGTCGAGTCAGGATGAATTGAAGGCACGGCTGAGGGTCTCAGTGGCGGCTGGGACAAGGAAATACGTGATGTGAGCATCGCGGTTTTTTTGTTTGTTATCATCGGAAGAGCGATCATTATGGTGCCCCAATTCCTAGCCCGAGTGCGAACCATGCCCGTGATTGTAATAGTCGCCCTGTCACCCACGCGTTATTAGAAGAGGTGCAGAGGATATTTTGAGGGATGGTTTCCCCCTTTACAGAGGGGGACAATGGATTGCTTGAAAGAGAAAAAGAAACCTCTCAGCAAAGTGCTTTGAAAAGAGGCGAAATTGGTTTCTTGAAAAAAAAATTAGATGAACGTCTTCCTAGCGACACGTTTAAAGGACAGCCGTTGCAAGAGGAATAAACGGGCATTGTAGGGCGGGCGGGCGGACGGGCGGGAGATTTTGTCTTTTGTCAGCAAGTCTATCCCCGCTGCGCGGTTGGGAATCACCTCATTAGCCGCGAGCAGAAGGAAGACTTCCTTCAGCGAGCCGCGCGGCGTCGCGACACGTCCGGGGACTGCCCACCGGAGATAATAATGCGACGGAACAAAATGTGGAGTCGCTTCAATCACACCCCCCCCTCCCCCCCCTAGCCAGCTGAGTACTTAAACTGTGCATCCACCAACTGCCCCGGTGCAGGGTCTGCCCCTGAAAGGGCCTTGAGACTCAGGGTGCCGCTGTGTTTAAGTGGAGGACCCTTTATTTATTTATTGTCGCCAGTGGTTAGCGCACTGCACGATGAACCCAGCGACTTGAGTTGATTTCCTGTCCACGACTAACATCAGTGGCACGTGATGACTGCACACATCCTGGTCGCCCCCTCCCCCTTCTCCGTGTCTAACGTCCTCCTCCTCCTCCACTCTGCCTGGTCACCCCTTGCCCCCCTTGCCCCCCTTGCCCCCCACGCTCCCCCGTGCTGCCCCCGCGTGCGCTAGGCGTACCTGGGCGTGCTGGAGCTGGAGGCGGCGCGGGCGCAGCACGACGAGCTGTGCATCCCCATGGTGGTGGTGCCGGCCACGGTCTCCAACAACGTGCCGGGCACCGACTTCTGCCTGGGCGCCGACACGGCGCTCAACATCATCATGCACGTGAGCGCGCACCAGCCAACTTAGCCCACCCCCACCCCCCCCGGTGGCAGTTCGATTTTGATCAATCGATATGAGCGATTAACAGTCATCATTACCATCCGCAGTTTGAGTTTTCAGTCGAGATGATTTAAAAGTGCACGGCTTAAACCCCCCCCCCCCCACCCACCGCGGCCGTTGCCGGGCACTCCGCAGACGTGCGACCACATCAAGCAGTCGGCGAGCGGCACCAAGCGGCGCGTGTTCGTCATCGAGACGATGGGCGGCTTCTGCGGCTACCTGGCCACGGCGGGGGCGCTGGCGGCCGGCGCCGACGCCGCCTACATCTACGAGGAGCCCTTTGGCATCGCGCAGCTGCAGGTGAGCGCGCTGGCGCTGGCTCCTTTCGCAAAAGAAAAAAGAAATGCCATCGGCCGTACGCCAAATTCGTTCATCCGCGAGCATTTTAAAATGTGTTTTTTTTTTTTACAAAGTCCATCAGCCTATCGGCCTTTCCAGACCGAGTCTGTCAAGCAGTATTTGTTTAAGTTGAACTCTGACCTTCTGGGACTAATCAGCAGAGTCGTGGCTTGTGAAATAAATGCTGCCGGATCGGCAGATGCTACTGGCAAGAGCACTCCACTGAAATTAAGAAGGCCCCGTTTCGGCGCCAAAATCGAGGGCGAACACGAGGCCACGATGCGCTTCTTGAGGTTCGGAACGCACGGAGCGATTGTCACCGTGTGGCCGACACGGCAGATGTCTCGAGGAGCTGCTCCGTCGTTGCTGCGCACAGCAGGGCAGGTGGGAAAGTGCTGCCCCCTAGTGTGGATAAGACAAAGACCATCCTCCTCATGTCGCCTGAGCAGACTTTTTAAGGCAAAGACAAAGATCCCCTGTGTAGCCTGTAAGACTGTAGAGCCAAGTGTTGTAAGCGAGCACCTATGCAGGCCGGTATAGTACACGAATGGGTGGTTGGCCAGGACCACGCCCGACCACCTTTGTCTCCCCAGTGATGATGTTCACCCATCGCACCAGGTGCTCATTTGAGGCTGAGTCGACCTCGTGTGGATAAGAGGTCGGTTGAAATTGGGGTGACAGAAATATAAAGGATCCTTGTGACAACAACAAAAATGACGAAGCTCTTTGGACATTGCGTGCAACATGCCTCCCGTGCATATGAGAACGTGAACCTCAACGAACTCCCACCTGGGAGTCATCGGAGTGAGATTGTTGTCCGCATTGCAGGCGGACGTCATCCGTCTGGTGGAGAAGATGAAATCGGGGGTGCAGCGTGGTCTGGTGCTCAGGTGAGTGGCGGCCATTCACCACGGCGCTTGTGCCAGGCTAGGTGCACTTTGAGACCGCGCTGATAGGAGGCCACGGGACTGACGGATGCACCCCGCTGCTCTTCCCACTGTGTCACCTTGGTGTGTTTTTAGCCGCCCGGCGCTCTCTGCTCGTTGTTGCGAGCGCTACTTCTCCGCTCTCCGATCTTGCTGGAGGACATGAATGCGGTGATGGCACTAGCGAGCTATCGAGGCATGCCTACCACCGAATTTGAGCTCTTGTGGGACAGTCCGGGACGTACAGCCTGCGTACATTGTAGCTACAAGATAAAAGCTGCTCGTTTTTTTTTATTTGTGGGGGTCCCTCTCCATTTTTAAAATGAACATGCGTTTCAGAGTATTCGCCTGCTATAAATTTCCACTGGATGAGCCACTTCGTTGAGCTATCATTTGTGGCCAGGTCGCCTCCGACAAAAGAGCCACGCAGCTCATTGGATGCCTTACCTCGTGAAATAAAAAAAGATAGTCGGTCAATTTCAATCCTCAAGCTTTTGGCCTCCCCTACCCACAGGAACGAACACTGCAACACCAACTACAGCACGGACTTTGTCTACCACCTCTACACGGAGGAGGGCAAAGGCGTGTTCGACTGCCGCAAGAACGTCCTGGGACACATGCAGCAGGTGAGACACTCGGCGTGGAACAACGCATCGATTCGCATCACTCACGGGGGTTGCGGCGCACGGTCGCGCGCGTAAGCGTGGATGTTTTATCGGTTCACAGTAGGGTCGGTATCTTTACCGCTGTCGACCAAACCTGGACACTTTTCTCCATCTGCCGAGTTCACAATACATGGAAGCAATGGGAACGCACTGGTGCAGTGGTCAGCGCGCTGCGCTAGGAACTTGGAGACCCGAGTTCGATTCCCGCTCACGGCCAACACCAGTGACGATTATCTGAACCTGTTCCGGGTCTCCCCTAGGTCGACTCAGCCTCAAATAAGTACCTGGTGCGGAATGTAAACATCGCCACTAGGGATACAAAGGTGGCCGGGCGTGGTGGTGGCCACCCACCCCCTCGTGTGCCGTTCCGGCCTTTATAGGTGCTTGCTAACAGCACTTGCCCCAACAGTATGTTGAGGCTATACGGGGAATCTTTGTTTTTGTATATATATGTTTGTGTTTGTGTGTGTGTAAAAAGTGTGTGTGTGTTTTTTGTGCATTTGTGCATAGGGTGGGGTGCCATCTCCCTTTGACCGAAATTTTGGCACCAAAATGGCAGCCAAGGCCATCCAGTGGCTCTCTGAAAAGCTCAAGGAGAGCTACAAGCAAGGTGAAGCCTCACAACAGCCACCGCCGCGCTCTACAGCGGCAGCTAGAACACTTTGTTGGGCCCGTGGGCCCCTCGGCCGTTGCAAAACATTTCCGCGGAAACCCACCCCTGGTGACAAAACGCATTCATTTGTCTCTCTAAATACCAGTCATACTAAATTATTCAAATAAATGGAACATTTCAACTTTTTAAATGCAGCCATGAGGGGTTTTTTGGGGGGTACCATTTCGATCTTAGGGTTACAGTAGTTTAATCAAGGTAGTTTACTTAACTTATTTTTATTTTATTTTAAATATCATGAGTAAAATCTGAATCAATGTCAGAAACAAAACGTCGTCATTCTTGTCCGGGTCAACCTGCGCTTGCATCACAGCCCCGCGGAGCACGTGGAGGAGCGGGGACCACAATCTGAGACCCACGATGGCCGTAGACCCACCATGGCAACACAATCTTCCTGAAGGGGTGGAATGCAATGGCCAAAGACTAGCCAAGGCCTCTCCCAGAGTCAACGTCCCACAGCTGCTGAAACCAGAATTCCACACGTATTCCACTATGAAGTCATTTCACTGAGATTGTACATGAAGAAAGAACCCAGCATTCATTTTAGAAGAGATAAGTCAGACAGGTTGACATGATTACACCATAGTTATTCAGTGGCATTGGACGATGTTTTTTTTTTCTGACAGTTTGATTGGAGAAACGAAGGCATAGATAAACAGTACTAATACATCTTGTTTAAACAGCACTAATGGATTTGTTTGAGAGCGTTTTAATCAAGGATAAATATTTGTATTCGTTGAGCGCTTAAACACGACCGAACCTCAAGATGCTGAACAAACACGTACAGGAAGTAACCAGGGATTAATTTCGGCAGGGGCTTTGTGACCTGGAAAAAAATGTGCCCACACCCGGCACACCACGTCCAGGATGCCTTTGGCTATGGCTGTGGCCACTTAGTCCCCCCGTGCCTACTGCAGTCTAACTGCGATCCCGAAAATAATCAGAACATCGGCTCCGGTCATGCGCTTCTATTTTGGGCAATGACAGCGCGATAAATGAAAGGCATCGTCGACGAGACAATGTCACGACTAAACGGCAATGTCACATACTGGGCTTTCAATTTATCCGTTTGAATAAGTGCCATTTATTCTGTTAAAAATGGTTTTGGGAAATCAATAAGACGACCAAAAGTGCACCACTGTACAGTGCGCCCTTCCAAGAAACCTTATCCTACCCGCGAGCGGAATGGAAATGTACGAGCACTTTTTATCCCGTTGCGTAAAGTGCATTAAGGGTGCAGCGAGAGAGTGTCGAATTGAAACAATGCACACATGACTGGTTATCTTCTTGCTCCTGATCACAACTCTCTCACAGAGAGTTGTGATCAGGAGCATGCAGTGCTGCAATAACTAAACGGTGCCGGCCATTGGTGCTAAAGGGAAACAATTAACGTTTTGGAAAATGGTGAAAGGGTGGGGGGGGGACGAGCGATGCCGATGTTCCTGGTTATACGGAGACATCTGCCTCGATGCCTCTCTTCCCTCCACAACCACAACCTCGCCTCCTTGCCCCCGCCCCCCGCCCACCCCTGCACTCCCCCCATCTCCCTCCCCGCCACCCCCCTCCTCGACCCCCGACAGGTCGCGTCTTCGCTACCGGCGCCGACTCGGCGTGTCTGCTGGGTCTGCGGCGCCAGGCTCTCGAGTTCCAGCCCGTGTCGGACCTCAAAGATCAAACCGACTTCACGTGAGTTTCTCGCCGCCACCGCCGCAAGGCTGTGTGCATCGTGCACGCGGCGTGGTGATGCCGTGTGCCGCGCAGGGCATGCTGGGACGAACGAGCCAGTGGCCGACTGTTTTCGCTTTCGCCGTCGAGAAATCGCCTTCTTTGCGAGTATAATTACGCTCGGCATTGCTGCCATGGTGGAAAGGTCAGCACACACTCGTCTTGCAAATCCGGAGCTCGCCAGCTCGATTAGATCTCCCGGCATGGCAGTTTGTTTTGGGGATGGATTTGATTGGCGTGAGCCTACGTGTGTGTGTGTGTGCGTGTGTGTGTGGGGGAGCGGTAGTGTAGCGGTTATCGTGCTGCGCTATGAACCCTGCAACCCGGATTCGATTCGCACTCACGGCCAACACCAGTGACGATTATCTGAACATGTCCTGGGCCTCCCCTAGGTCGACTCAGCCTCAAATGAGTACCTGGTGCGGTGTGTAAACATCGTCATTGGGGAGACAAAGGTGTTCGGGCATGGTGCTGGCCACCCACTCCCTCGTGTACCGTTCTTGCCTTCATAGGTGCTCGCTAACAGCACTTGCCCCTACAGTCTGTTAAGGCTATATTTTATGACGCGCCTTGTGATCTCCGGGTGAAAGGCGTGTTAGAAGTAAAAATGATTCTTATAAACAATGGGGCAATGAGTACAACACAAGTTAGCCGATCAGCGGGTCTCTTGTGGTGGTGGGGTAACGTGTGGGTACTCCCACCCACCTCTTCCAAAACGGCTGACCAGCATGGAAGAGCAAGCCAAAACGTATCTAATGTAGCTCAGTGTGTGGGGGGGGGGAGGATACCCATCCATCAGCAGTGGCGTGAGCAAGCAATTTCAGGGCTGCGCCTCTCTGCCTTCTTGTCCTCTTGCCTCGCTCCCTCGGCCCACCGTCGGACCGCTTCAGGCACCGCATCCCGCGCGAGGAGTGGTGGCTCAAGCTGCGCCCGCTGCTCAAGATCCTGGCCAAGGACCGCGTGAGCTACGACATCACGGACACCGGCTACGTGGGCCCGCTGAGCGCCAAGCAATAAGGGGGGGGGGG